>JALJCO010007005.1:0-237817 GCA_023101725.1 Atherinomorus stipes | reverse complement strand
GAGAGAGAGAGCGAGAGAGAGAGAGAGGAGAGAAAACATGAATCCACTTACACAGTTCACTGGTGCATCTGTACAGAAATCCCTAAACAACATTCCAAGGTCTCTGTCGGAAAACAAAACAAGCAATCCCCCACAGGAGGACCCGCAGGTGGCTCGAGTATCCTCAGATCATACAAACACACGCAGAACTACGCAAAGAAGAGGTACAACCTAGTCGGCGCAACAGAAAGCAGAGAAGAGGTAAAACCTAGTTAGCGCAACGGGAAGCATGTCCGTTCTTTTGGGGGGGCAGCTCAGATCTGGGCCTCTGGGTGGCTGCTGGGGGCCTGGGTTGCGAGCTTTGCGGGCTTCCTCCTCCTTGCAGAGACGAGACTGCATCTGCATGACTGTATCACCACGGAGCACCCTTTATTATGCATGTTGACACTGTGACGCTGCTTCCCGTTGCACTAAATAGGTCCAATGTAATCCAAGTGTCCTGAGTGGGTAGTGTCCAGAATTGACACTATGATGAGATTGTATGTTCTCTTTTTCTTTCTTTCTTTGTTTTAAATCAATATCCAACTCCTCTTGTGTTTGTCCCGGTTCATCTGCAGCGCTGTTGCTCTTAACGCAATGTAAACAGTGAATATCTTCTTCTACGCTTGAATTATCAGCAGAGTAGGCTCTGAATGTCGAGGCTTCCATAGTTTCGTGATCGCACATGTACGCGCTAAGCGGAAGTAAACAATATTCCTTTTTAGGCTCTAAAAGCTTTTGAGTAAATTCTGGACGCTACCCACTCAGGACACTTGGATTACACTGGACGAGCAGTATGGAGGAATATTAACAAGTTTTTGTGGACTTCTAAGGACCTTGTTGGCTCGGGCTCAATCGAACTCCATTATATGAAAGTTGGGGGGAAACGAGAAGTTGTCCTGATCGCTGGCTGCATTTGAAATATTGAAAAACTGGTCCAGAGTCTTGCTCACCATGAAGGTAAGTGGAAAATAAAGATAAATCATTCTGTGGGTGAACTATTCCTTTAATGTTTTTTTTTGTTGTCTCAAACAACGTAACGACGTAAAAGAATCTCTCTCTCTCATGCACACATACGCACACATACATGTATGTATATATATATATATATATATACATGAATAAAACATATTTATTTATACTGTACATGTATATAGCCTTTTTTTCTTGCCTGAGTAACTGAGTATGGCAGTTTTAAAAAGACCAACAAAAAGCAAAAGAATTTTAGTTTTTAAACATCGCAGTGGGATTATCCTGATGATAACACCTATTATAACCCTTTGATTTGTGCCTCTTTTTAGGTCTCTGTTTAAAAAACTGCATACCTACGATATAATTTGTATCTCTGCAAAGACTTGTAAGATTTGTTAAGCTGTACCAGTTTTTGAGTTACTGGTGAAGAATAAAATGAACATGGTTCATAGTAGAATTAAAAAATATTAAAGGCTTGCCTAAAAAAAACAAAAAAAACACTTTGCACCTGAGCTCTAAACCATGATCAAGTCATCGTTCACTGCACCAAGCAACGTAAATGAATGAAACAGGCCATGTCTCCAACATGTGAGCTAAAAGCTGTAACCATTTTACCATGAGATAACAGGCATGTCTATCTTTAATACTAACAAGTTTTCTTTTTTTGAAGGGTTGTGGAGTCTATTCATAGTTTATGAGGAAAACTGAGTTTGAAAACATCACGACTGTAAGCTGATGAAGATGCACTCATTGTCAGCAATACAGAGCAGATTACAGAGAAAACATGCACAAAGGGCTTTTACACAATTGATGAATTACTTTCTCAGCTGTTGGTCAATATACAATAGAGATGATTAAACTTACGAGCCGCCTCATCTGGCTCCTCTCAATGCGGAGGAGCAGCGGCTCTACTTTGAGCCCCTTCTGGATGACCGAGCTCCTCACCCTATCTCTAAGGGAGAGCCTGGCCATCCTGCAGAGAAAACTCATTTCGGCCACTTGTACCCGTGATCTCGTTCTTTCGGTCATGACCCACAGCTCATGACCATAGGTGAAGAGCTTCGCCTTCTGGCTCAGCTCCTTCTTCACCACAACGGATCGATGCAGAGTCTTCATTACTGCAGACACCGCAACGGTCCGTCTGTCTATCTCCCGCTCCATTTTTCCCTCACTCGTGAACAAGACCCCGAGATACTTAAACTCCTCCACCTGGGGCAGGACCTCCCTCCCGACCCGGAGAGGACACTCCACCCTTTTCCGGGCGAGGACCATGGTCTTGGATTTGGAGGTGCTGATTCTTAATCTTGCCGCTTCACACTCAGCTGCAAATTGCTTCAGTGAGAGTTGGAGGTCACGGTCCGATGACGCCAACAGAACCACATCATCTGCAAAAAACAGAGACCCGATCCTGGGGCCACCAAACAGGATCCCCTGAACACCTCGGCTGTACCTAGAAATCCTGTTTATAAAGGTTATAAACAGGATTGGTGACAAAGGGCAACCTTAGCGGAGTCCAACCCTCACAGGAAATGGATTTGACCTACAGCCAAGCTCTGGCACCGATCATACAGGACGTTTTGGCACTCCGTATTCCCGGAGCACCCCCCACAGGAATCCCTGGGGGACACGATCGAACGCCTTCTCCAAGTCTACAAAGCACATGCAGACTGGTTGAGCGAACTCCCATGCCCCCTCCAGGATCCTGAAGAGGGTATAGAGCTGGTCCACTGTTCCACGACCAGGACGAAAACCACACTGCTTCTCCTCAATCCGAGATTCGACTATCCGACGGACCCTCCTCTCAAGGACCCCTGAATAGACTTTACCAGGGAGACTGAGGAGTGTGATCCCCCTGAAGTTGGAGCACACCCTCCGATCCCCCTTTTTGAAAAGGGGCCACCACCCCAGTCTGCCAGTCCAGAGGTACTGCCCCCGATGTCCACGCGATGCTGCAGAGGCGCGTCAGCCAAGAAATCCCCACAGCATCCAGAGCCTTAAGGAACTCCGGGCAGATCTCATCTACGCCAGGGGCCCAGCCACCGAGGAGCTTTTTACCTACCTCGGCGACCTCAGCCCCAGTGACAGAAGAGTCCACCCCTGAGTCCCCAAACTGTGCTTCCTCCTCGTAAGACGTGTTGGTGGGATTGTGTTCATCTTTAATACTTCTATTATATAGGGTTGGCCCGAATCCTTATGGGGCCCATTTTGGGGCCACCCCAACTACTTAGTGCTTAACTTTTATTGGTACTTGATCATTTCATACACTGTAAATGTAACTTATTCATTTGCTTTATTTGTGGTGTGCCTACATCATACTGGAATCACTATGGCTGTAGTTTTTAACCTTACTGGGGGTAGCAAAATCAGAAAAATGGTTCAGTATTAATCAGCAATTTTGATTTGTGAGACGTATGCATGGGGCATCCTGAACTTGTATTTGAAATTAACCAAAAGCATCAGCAGACAAGACACAACACATTTAGAGTGACCAAGTAAACCAGCTTTAATTTTTGCTTTTAACTTTGGAAAGGATAAAAAAGATTTTTTTTTAAAGTGCACAAAATATGCCATCTTTCACTACATTAAACTTGAAGCTGTAGCCAACTTGTCCAAGTTTCTGCTGTGCTTTACTGCGCAAAAAACTGAGCCTGCACCATACAGTGGAAGCAGGAATTTGCTTGTAAACTGTAACATTGTCTTGGTTTTGAAAATAGTATAAAATCAAGTTTTTGTGTGTATTGTTAACATTATTTCAATTATTTAATGATATATTTGTGATTTTTTTCATTATTATTTTGATATATTTTGAAAATCAAGATCTTAACCAATCAAGCAGAACTGGTGGGCACCCTGGTGGCATGGGAGCCCCAAGCGGCAGTTCAGTCCACTTACGCCTTTGGCTTGCCCTGCTTTTCTAGTATTGCTAAAACAATATTTAAGAGGTGGAACTCCATGCAACAATGCACTTTATGCACGTTCCTTTTGTTTGAAATACCAGTTTCCATCCACCACTCTGTACCCTCAGACGACAGCTCTATGCTACAACAGACAAAAAAGCCCTGTTTCAGCAGGAGCTTTGGCATCAATCATGCAGGAATTGTCCACCATGAGTGTTTGTCCAACGTCTGCATTCCTTGAAAAAATAAAAGAAAAATGACAGCCCCACCTTTAGACGTGTTCTTGCAAAAGTGTGAAAACTCCACTCAGCACTGCTTGTGGTGATGAGTACTAAGACTGAGTTGCAGCCTCGGAGTAAAAGTACACTTTTTCTGAGAGGTTCTTTGTTGGTGTGTGATGACAGACACTTTCCAGGGCAGTTTTGACACCTGTGCACAAAAACTTTCTTTTAACAACAAACTACAGTAACTTTGACGCGTCAGACCACCTGGTACAACTCTGGACCGTTCCGTGTGACTGCGCATGCTTCCTTGTGTTTCCTTTGCGTAGACTGCTGTAGTCTTCGCTTTGCTGATTTCAGATACTGAACAGAGAAGAGCAGTGTGTCCTAATTGATGATGAATTCAGCGAGTGTGTTTGTAAGAACAGTATATACGAGCAGTTTCAAAGCAACACACTGGTGTAAAAGGGTGGATGTCCAGTTGCATCTCCAACAACCAAGTGTCAGCTTTATCAGCTTGCTGGTTTAGGAGGAATTTGGTGACTGAGGACTGTTAGTAGTATCACATATTTTAATCCATGCAGAGGGTTGCAGCAGTCAGTGTGTTATTTTCTGTCTCTAATTACTCTAAAGGCAATAATGAAGTGATTATTCAAAGCTGTCTTTAGGGAAAATTACTGCTCCAATGTTTGTAGCTCTTAAATTAGGTCCAGCAAAGCTAATTCAGTTTTTATTTCTACAGAGCTTGGCTTGTAATTGTCTCATACCCGTCAACACAAACACAAAACTCATATAAATGCGATAAATACACTACATCTGCACACATGCAGGCACACACTTTGAGTTGTGGTGTGAAAGGTACACGATAGCCAGGGGGTAATGAGTTGTGTGTGTTTGCTTTTGTGCTTCAATTCTCTTCCTGCTCCATTAATGAAGCCTCAATGGGCCTCACAACTGCCACAAACCATTCATCCTGCAGCACAGGAAAGCAGACCCATTCATCGCTGTGCTTCACATATCATTCCACAAATCTTCTTCATTCATGTTGTTTATGTGTGAGATTAGAAGCATGATTAAAATTCAAGCTAAAGTTGCTCTGATCAATATCTTTTCACTAAAAACAGAAGAAGTTCTAATGGGGTCACATACAATGGAGAACCCACAAATTGTTTGGTGTGAGGGTCCCCCTCAAAAATACAAAGCATTTTACCATTTTTAAGATGATGATAATGGTTTTATGGCCCATAATATAGCTGTTTAGGTTTGTTTTTGTTGTTTCAATCTTGTTTTGCAGCAGTAACCTGCCTGCACCAAGTTGCATCACAGTATGACCAAAAACTGCTAAGTTTTCAGCTGCAAAAAGTTCAAATAGGTAAGCAACTTACAACTTAAAGCCTATATATTTTCCAATACATGCATAACATAATTTCAATAGTTAATAAAATCTTAATGTTTAAGGTCTTCAACACTGCCAAAATATATTGAATGTAAATGAAAATCCCTTGAAAATCACTTAGAGGAAACGCCTTAACTTGTCATGCATATATATATATATATATATATATATAGAGAGAGAGAGAGAGAGAGATTTTTTTTTAAGTATGAAGTATGCTTAAGAAAGAATAGCCTTTTTCACAATATCCTATTAATTATCACTAATATCGCAGTTTGTTAAGTATGTCTAAATCTGCTTCATTAAATAGTCTCCTTTCACATTGCCGTGGAAGTAATGAGTTTTCTGTTATGTGAAAGGCACTATAGAAAATTGTATGTCATGTAGGAAAGCAGAAGGGCAGGAACTGTGAAACAAACTGGCTTTAGAGTTAGGAAAGACAGAGAGGAGATTTTGCTTCATAAGATCATTGTTACAGCTGAAAACTATGAACAAAGTGTGACTCAAGCTGCTGTGTCCAGGAATCTGAAGCATGATGGCTCATTAAGGATACTTTTCTCCCTGATCTGTTTGAATGAAATAAAGACAGCTCAGCTACAACTTGCATCCTGCAGCGCAATACAACAGCAAATGATATAAGAGTACATAAGACGGAACGGTCTTGTTTTCTCACCAACTGGCACGCCTCTTTTGTGCCCTGAGAAAGTTTACGATGCATATTGTGCATGACGTTGCCCAGAGCCTCTGATGAGAGCTACACTATTTGTGTTTAACTGACTGAGTGGCTCTGCTGAAACATCCATTTGGCCCTCATATAAATATACTTATTTATAGATGACAGACAGATTGGCAGTTGGACAGAAGACAGTTTGAAGGCTTGTGTGTGGAAAAGCGCTGTTCTTAAGACGTATGCAGTCTGGGCCAAGTATACCATTTGTCACTGTCACTTTCTTGGTCACCGACTCTCACAGACTATTTTCTGTGACCTCCACGTTTCAACCGCATGTTCTGGTATGTTCATGCACTGGGTCCCTCCAGCTCGTTGTGACATGGCAACTGTAAATGCATTTTTAAATATTTGCAGTGCTCTGAGTTTACATTTTACAGTCATAAAATGGTAACAGTGAACCCATCACCATAGTAACTCCCCATTAAGAATTTGCTTTTACAGTTTAAGAGCTGCTGTCCCATAGTTGGGTCACATTTTCAGATGGGTTTATGGCATCAGAGTTTGTAAGGCTCCCACATTCCTCGCTCCTTCCCTCTTCACCATGAGGCAATCCAGGAATTTGCAGTGCAAACAGAAGTAAACATCTAAAAGTGTCCATGTCACCTCATTTGTAGGCACAGAGAGCTGTGGAATTTAGACCTGCTGGAAACACCCCAAAAGCCTTATCAGTCTGCATCTCCAGCATTTCACAAACAGGTTGTATTTCCTACTAATCATGAAACCAGTGCTTTAATTGTTTTTTAATCTAAAAAAAAAAAGTATCCCGTACTATATCAGCACCTTTTTAAAATACATGTCTCTTTTGCTTAATTCAGATCTCACACTTAGCTAATATTTACCTTTTCATGATGTCACTCAGCTAGTGGGGATTCTTAAAAGGACAACAAGTAAATCAGAGTCGTAATGCTTTTCAACAAGTGCGTGATCCACTTCGTTCTTTTTAGACTTTTACTATTTTGACCCTTAGCCCCAGTGCCCAGTGTTGTGAACCTTGACCGTCCTTCTCTGACCTTATAAGTCATGCTGAACATGCCCCTCACATAAACAACAGAGTGACCTAAACTAAGCAAGTTCCATGCCATGTCAGGAAAAATCATTGAAAAGAGAACATTTTTATTTTTGTCTTAAGTAAAATGTGCTGCCTTGAAAACTGGAAGAGATGTTCTACGTTTGTATGTTAAAGACCCAGAACGTAACTTTTAGCCCCCATCAGCGGCTAAACTAGCATCCACCTTGCATCATGTACTGTGAACTCACTCTAGCCAGTAAAAGACAGTCTTGTCTTACTTCTTGTTCTGCCCCTTTCTCTTTTTTCTTTTCCTCTCTTCCTCCGCTAGTGTCTCCTTGTGTTTCTTTGCAAAATCCACCACGATGCACATTCAAAACACCTGCTGTGTTCCTATCTGGTTCATATCTGTTAGCTAGTACATGACGCGGTGGGTAACCAATAGTCGGCTGCAACTTCACGGCTACAAAACCTACATAGTGCAGTTTCTGAGCCTCGGGACGCCTCTGAGCAGTGACGGTTTGAAAATGCGCATAATGAATGTTAGTGTGCCATCAAAACAAGTCAGAAACGCAAATTTTTAAGGTCTAAAAGTTACGTTGTTGGTCTTTAATACTTAAAGGGGTAGTTTGGAATTTTTGACATAGGACATTCGAGTCAGCAAGGGCAGCCTACTATTTATCACTCGAGACAGTTTCAACATACAGTTGTGCTTGAAAGTTTACATACTCACCCATTAAAGACAGAAGAAAATCACCTGTCAATAACATTAGTTGAAACTGAGAAAAGTTAAAATGAATAAGAATTTTATGAAAATCATGATTATAATTATATTGAAGTAGTTTTTTTGTTTATTATTACTTTTTTCAATTTCTTGTTAATTGACTTTTTTTTGTGAATGTAGCCTATTTTTAATGACAGGGTGTGTAAACTTTCAAGCACAACTGTTTTTCATCCCGTTATTCTGGTTGCAGAAGGTTGCCAAAATATGGCTAGCGCTAGTTAATAGGAACCATCTAGCATGTCATTAAAAACAATCTTATCCACTCCAGAGTACACCGAAGGCAAATCAGCTATAATGCAAGACTTCTCTGTAAGTACGGTACGATACGGTACGATACGGTACGACACGGTACGGTACAAAATCATACGATAGACTTTATTGTCAGGCGCATTTGAAATTTGTTTTGCATCATGTCAATCAGATGTTTACGCTGGACAATAACCAGACAAACAACATTAAACAATACGGTTTCACATCACTGGACAACAACCAAACTTACACACATGAAATAATTTCCTTCCACTATCACCGCATTCCTCCCAAATGCCTTAGATATCAAACTATTTGTTGATATAAAAGTAAAATGACAAAGTTTAGACTAAAAGCAAGAACTCTATAGGGCTCAAATATGAATATAATAGAAGTTTTTCCCTATAGTTATGGTCATGTTAGCTGCACCGCAGAGCTGCTTGCACAGCTTATAACGACATTGTCCATTTTTTATGATAATGTACTGTAGAAGGTAAGGTGACTACTATCTGGCAGTTATTTAATCATCAATACTATGCATTGTGTTTCTTAAACTAATATTCTTCTCTTCCCTACATGGCCTGTTTGGAAATAGATTTACCATTAAATCTCTTGCCATTCGTCAGTGACTATGATGACCAACATGCCACAGTCTTCACCCCACACCTGCTACACTCTGGAGGGTATTTCTTGTTTCTTGCCCCTTACCATGTGTCTAGCCATAAATCACTGGCTTTAAGAGTCCCTTGTGTCATGTAAAAAATGCCCCTCTCACCACCAACAAGGCCAGAGGTTTGTTAATCAGTTTTTTAAGAAAACAAGCTTGTTGCTCAAACAGTCGGGCTCCCAGGACTTGTACCACCACCTCCTTCTCTCATAGACCTCCACTCCATCTGTGGGGATAAAGAGGGAGGCATTCCATTAAGGTCAAAATCCCATGACCCTCACTTTGTCTCTGAAGGTTCCAACATCTATAACATGTACAGACATTTAACACATCAGAGGGTTTTGGTTAAAGATAATACAAATTAAAGATCACACATTTGTCAGCTAATTCTCCAAAGTGGGGTTTGGTGTGTAAGATGGATGTTCTCATTGTTGAGTCTGACCTTTATGACCAGTCATTATGACCTCAAACAGTCTCCGCTCTGTCTCCAGAGGCTAATGGTAAAAAAAAAAAAAAAAAAACAACCCCACAAACCCTCTGGTGACAATCCAACTGTACATGTATGTGTGTAAAGGCCTTGTTTAGCTTTGAGAGTTTGCTGTGAATGCACAGGTGGCCCACACACTCCCCCACTCACAGCTGGCCAGTGCCTAGACAAGTCTTCACACAGGAGTGTCGCAGCAAAGCCCCCATACATTCACATACAGTGCTGTACATTTACTCATGCACAAACACGTGAACAGCCTGTCCTCTGTGGTCTTTCCATTCCATATGTTAAAAAGCACACATATGCAGCACCTGGCTCAGTCAACAGGCTGTAACATTACAGTGTCTCACCCAGGGCTATCTGGCAATGACATCATTGTACCAAGAGAGATGGGTTTACAAGGTACGAGGTAGCTTGGTGGGCCATGACTGATTTGATAGAGGAATTTTTAGATTTCTTTTTTTTTTTTTTTTTTTTTTTTTTTGCTACAACTCAATTTAGCTAAATAGAGTATTTTATAAGGACAAACTGGTTGAATTGATTCCTGGTTGCTGAGAGGAATTCATGAGGGGTGCACGATATTGGAATTTTGGCCGATATCTGATATGCCAATATTTTAAAACTCATGTGGCCGATAACCGATATTGATACCGATATTAAAGCTGAAAAAAATAAGCAGTCATTTCAAAGAGCAGTTCTGTTATACATTTCCAACACTTTGATAAATAGGGGTGGAAAAAATATCGATACACTGAAATATCTCAATATTTTCATATGCCGATATCAAATCGATATTTAAAAACACGGTATTGATCTATTTTACTTACAAAATATCGCGAAATCTCACAATTTTTCATGAATTCTCACAAGATTTCGTAACAGAATGATGAAATATTGCGAGATTTCGTTAGTAAAATAGCTTGATACAGCGTTTTTGAATGTCAATATGATATCAGCATATGGAAATATGGCAAAGTGTTTTTTTTTATATACTGTTTACATCCCTGAGGGGAAATTAGTACTCTGCATTTTTACCCATCCCTGTACATTAGTGCCAGAGAGCAGTGGGCTGCTACTTAAAAGCGTCTGGGTGAGCAGTTGGTGGGGGTTAAGGATGCTCAGGTGGCCACAGTGGTTCACCTGAATGCCGTGTCGGGGACTCGAACCCGGGTCCTCCACGCCAAAGCCTACTCCCTGTGTGTTCTTGTAAGATTTCGTAACAGAACGATGAAATATTGCAAGATTTTGTAACGAAACGATAAAATATCATGAGATTTAATTAGCAAAATAGATTGATACCATGTTTTTAAATGTCAATATGATATCAGCATATGAAAAAATTGCGATATTTCGGTGTATCGATATTTTTTCCCACCCCTCTTCTTTAGAAGTTTTAAAGTCTGTAAAAAAGAAGTTTTTGAAGAAGAAGAAGAAGGTGTTTTTTTTTTTGTTTGTTTTTAGACTTTAGAAACAGCGCACTGATAGGTTAAAGGAGAACTCAGTAACGTTTTTACCTCAATAAATGCTTTTCAGAATCCCTGTGGGGCTAAACAAATTGTTTACGGGGTGATTCAATGTCAGCTTGCGCTGCCTGGGCGCCGGGTGAAGCATCACTGCTTCAGGCTCAATAATCACTTGTCATGTCCGCAAAAAGTAAATAAAAGTTCGTATTCATACCTGCTGCCCGACAACAACAGAGAAAAATATAATCCACGGCATATTTACCCACAAATTGCGGGTAAAACGTTCGATTGCAGGAAAGACAGGACTGCTTTGAGCAAAGGCGAGGTGCTGCTACCAACGCAGCAAAGTAGCATCAACAAGCTAAAAGCTTAGAAATATATCCAGGGATCAAAATACAGGAAAGACAGGTAGAGAAGCCATCTGTGTGCTGTGGGGGTGTAGGGGGGTATTAACTTTACAACAGTGAAAGGACGCCACTAGGGGGAGCTCCGAGCTGAAGTTACTGAGTTCTGCTTTAAATATGGGTTAAATATTGGTGGGGGGGCCTATGTCTGATACTTAGTTTTAAGGCCGATCTAGGCTGATACCGATTATATCGTGCATCCCTAGAATTCATGCCTGTGTGATGTCTGCTACAGGCAAGATTTTACAGGGAAAGTTGCTTTTGAGGTTAATTGATTTGTAACCAAGCTTCACATAATCAGGGGCGGAACTACGGGGTGGCCCTGGCCACCCCTGACCAATCAGTGGCCATCCCACTGGCCACCCCCTCGCTTTAATTGGGCAACACTCAAGCAGTTACAGGGACCCCAAGCTGCTTCCAAACCACTTTTCCTTCTTATTTGAGACACTAGCTACCCCATACATTTGGATTTTTTAAGATTGGATTTGCAGAAGTTGAAAATCCCACTTTTAAGCTTTTATCGCTGAGATATTGCGACTGGGGAAAGAAAGCCTCTGCTTCACACGGGAGGTCCAAAACTGCTTCCAGACCACTTTTCCTTCTTATTCTAGACACTAGCTACCCCATACAGTTGGCATTTTTAAGATCTGACATACAGAAGTTGAAAATCCCACTTTTAAAGGTAGAGTCCAAAGTCCCTCCAGCGTTTCTGTTTGCAAACAACAGTATTCAAATTAGCGCTCCTCCCTCTCAGGCTAATGGCCGCCCCGTTCTAGCTAGCCTATTCAGCTTCAAGCCTCTCCTTCAGAGCTCAGAAGCGGGTAAAAGCCAAACTATTATTAACCCTGGTTTTCTGAATTATCAGGATCACTGTGTGGCAACAGTATGTTGGGCACAGTTGGCTGGCACAGGGGGAAACAGTGGATACGGCGAGTGAAGCAGCTGCTTCAGAGCCCTGGAGATATTGTTATTTGTTTCTGGGGAGGAGTGACCTGAGAAGAGCAAAACCTGGAGTAAATTTAGTTGAAGACTACACTAAATGGACCCACATAAACGTTTTCCATGGCGTCAAAACACTGAAATATTGGGTGTGTGGGGCAGGGACATTGGGGTGGGGGCTGGCCTGCCCTGGGGGGGTGTCGTCTGGGGGTCCGGTCCTCCTGGGTTTGGGTTGGGGCGCCCGGGTCGGGTGGGGGGGGGGCTGCTCCTGGGCGCTTGGGCCCTGGGCCCGGCGCTGTCTCTGCCCCGGGGGGCACCCGGCGCCCGGTGGGGTCGGCAGCTGCTGGTCTTGGCCCGCTGAGGCCTGGGCCTCCAGACTGCAGGGGGCTCCGGCTGGGACCGCCTTTTGCCGCCCTTTGGGGGATGCATGTCCGTTCTTTGGGTGGGGTGGCTGGGATCTGGGCCTCTGGGTGGCTGCTGGGGGCCTGGGTCGTGAGCCTTGCGGGCTTCCTCCTCCTTGCAGAGACGAGGCTGCATCTGCATGACTGTATCACCACGGAGCACCCTTTATTATGCATGTTGACACTGTGACACTGCTTCCCATTGCGATGACTAGGTTGTACCTCTTCTCTGCGTAGTTCTGCGTGTGTTTGTATGATCTGAGGATATTTAAGCCACCTGCAGGTCCTCCTGTAGGGGATTGCTTGTTTTGTTTTCCGACAGAGACCTTGGAATGTTGTTTAGGGATTTCTGTACAGATGTACCAGTGAACTGTGTAAGTGGATTCATGTTTTCTCTCCTCTCTCTCCCTCTCTCTCTCTTCCTCTTCCTTACTCCTTTCTCTCTGTTCCACTTTCTATCATTACCTCTGTTAACTTTCATTTCTCCCTTGTCAGGCCCAGCAGTATGGTATGAAATGCGGATATAGACAAATGCTTAATTAAAGAAATAAAATAAAATGAATAAACAGGATATCAAGTGGAGCCTTATGTTCATAAAGCTCCGTTTGGTAAAGAAAAACTGTTCAACAAAATAAAGCAGGAGATCTGAAACATTTAAGTGTGACAAACATGCAAAAAGTAAGAAATCAGGAAGGGGGCAGACACTTTTTCACACAACTGTATATTCATGTTATACATCCAGGAAAGCATGTCAGTTAAAATCTCATCAAAACCAATTTAAGACAGACAATTTATAAGCAGGCAAATGTTGAATAACAAGCAAAAAAAAAAAAAATCCTGGGAGCATAAATTCAAAGATTCAAAGAGTAAATAATCACATTTTAACTTCTTCTGTTGCGTTTGATGACTTCAAGAACACATTATAGGAATGTAAAGTCTGATCTACTGGATAATCTTAAAGACCCTTCAATCACATCTTTTATACTCCCTCCTCACACCATGGTACGACAGTCTTGTCTCTATTTACCAGCATCTTCAACTTGGCAAACAGACAGCATCCTATGAGTGATATGACATGTCAGTTGGAGACAGGCAGTCTGTTGATTCCTGTCATGTGTGAAGGTTTTTTTTTTCTTGGTCAGATTTTAGGTACATGGGAGAAACAAGTGAGTGATAGATAAACATATTTATGGCTGTCGTGGAAGGTAGAGCAGGGTGATGAGGTCAGACAGAGAGGCAAATACCTGTTTTAAGCCTCAAGCACATTTTCTTACAACCTAAGTCTGTTTTCTGCTCTCAGACCTCTCATATGCACCATGATAATCAACTAATATATGTCTTTTTTTAATCCAGCAAGACAAAGATGTACTCGCTTACTGTACCTTGCCTATGAAAACAAAAACAAAAATAAATTAATATAAAAGGCGTCATAAATGCTGCAAACCAGTTATTTCCTTAATCGTCTAACTTAACGTTCAGGAATTGTTTATTATAGAGTCTTGCACTATGATGTGAATCAGACATTAGCACACAGATACACAAATGGGCTTCACAGGTCCATTTTTTTCCATGCTGGCCCATGCTCTGATTAATAGTTTTCATAGCTTTGTGCCAATTCTTACACATTGTTTTTAGCTCCAACAACCCACACTTTTGTAACTGAGTTCATTCCACTAGACTGCAGGTGAATTTAAGCACAAAGGGTGCTTGGTGTTACATTTGAGCCGAAGTGGCTTTTTTCTGTCAATAAAACAAAAGAACGTTCTGGTTTGAATTTGTCGCTTTCCATTGGGTACATGCAGTACATACATACATTTTATCTGAAAAGGCGCTGAACGCTGCGGGTTCCGTAGGGTCGTGAACTCTCACAAACGCACAAATAGAAACTGCAACGTTCTACTGTTTAGGTTATAAAAAATATACTAAATGATGTCTTTTTGATTAAATTATGGGCGCTACCCACTCAGGGACACTTGGATTACATTGGACGAGCAGTATGGAAGAATATTGCCAAGTTTTTCTGGACTTTAATGTACCTTTTTGGTTCGCCGGTGAACTCCATTATATGAAAGTTAGGAAAAACGGAAACCTTTCCGATCTCCAGCTGTATTTTAGATATTAAAAAGGTGCTCCACAGTCTTGCTCAGCATAAGGGTGAGTAGAAAATGAACGCACATCATTCTGTGGGTGTACTATTCCTTTAATGTTTACAGATACAGGGTCTCATTTATGAATCGTGAGCAGAGCGAATTTGTGTGTAAACTGTTAGTAGACATAAATTTACGTGAATCTTGCATTCATTAACATTTTAGTAGCTCCAATCTGTTCATAGCTACTAACAAACTCTACACATGCTCTTGACTGTGTGTAGCGCTTGTGTAAATTTACAAACACATATAAATAATGCTTGTCCCTGTTGTAAATTACAATTTCAATTCATATTGTGCTCTATTAGATTAGCTACACTATAAAAAAAAACATGTAAAAAAAGGGTAATATTACGGCAGCTGGGGCGCCAGAAAAATACTGTAAAATTACAGAGAAAAACTTTCTCATAAAAATACTGTCATTTACAGTCATTTTCTATCTATCTCTGCTTCAAGGAAGTTCTTCTCTCTCTCTCTCTCACTCTCTCTCTCACGTGCCATGACTGACAGGTAAGCCGGAGGTGTCAATCTGCACCTCCTTTAATGGAGCTCATTGCCGGTTCATGGGCGGAGATTTACGGAAACAACTGATTACCAGGGGCCCGGTGTCAATTTACGATCGCTTGGCATTCACAATCTACACACGTGTTTACACACACAATTTCACATGTTCCTGAATCCGGAGTAATTTTTTTAGCAGAGTAGGCCTTTACAAGTAAATCTGTTTGTAAATTTACTAATATTTCATGAATGAGACCCACAGTTTTTTTTATTTTCTTTTACGCTATATGAAATTTTTTAAAGGTTGAATATGGAATACGGACAGAACAACGACATCACGTGTGTCTAGGTTGTAGTTGCAACAGCAGAAAAACAACTCCAGCCATTTGGTTGCCAGGCTCGCTTCCAATAAAGCAAGGGACCAACAGCCTGCTACATGTCCAACAAGTAACGCGGAGGAGCTTTTTAACTGACAGCTAATGCTAGCCACATTAGCAAGCGAGTTAGCATACTGATTGCCATTTCTCCGAGTTGATGCCGTGGAAAACGTCTATGTGGGTCCATTTAAAGAAGTCTTCACCTCAATTCACTCCAGTTTTTGCCCTTTCACAGGTCACTCCTCTTTTGAGACAGATAATATCTCCAGGGCTCTGAAGCAGCTGCTTAACTTGCCAACTCATCATTTTTCCCAGTATCAGCCTAACTGTGCTGAACATACTATTGCCACACAGAGATCGTATTTGACAACCCGCAATGGCGGCCTGTATTGGCTTGTAGATGTAAAAATAACGCCATTGTCAAACCTGTTAATTTATTTTATATTCATTTTCAGGGTAAATAAAATTTTTCAAAGAAATGCTGTCCTTTCATTCAGCACCCCTCCAAATGCCTCATGGAGGTTTTTTTTTTTTTTTTTAAAAAAGCTTTTAGTAAAAATGTTACATATTCAACCTTTAAAGCTACACATATGCAATGTTTACAAGATATTTTTGTTTCAAGAACAGATTTTATTTTATCTTATATACCCCTTTCCCACTGGTAAAAACAGTTTAAACGAGCAAACGATTGGCTTTTAGTGGCAGTGGAAAGTCTCACCGACCCACGTTGACCCATATCAAATGACTCGCCAAGCAATGCGGGTTAAAATCTCCTTCAGAAGGCATGATCTGATCGGCATGCAGTGGGAACACCAGACCTGGGTTGAGCTTCGAATTTATGTGATGAAGTTGGGCAGTACGTACCTACATTGTGACATTACACCAGTTGCGGCTCCTACATAAAGTACCAAAACAACTCCGCTTCGGCCACATTCATGTCGCCCACGTTCCATCTGTGCTGGAAAATCACCCGCTTACTTTCATCCATTTTGAAGACAGAAAGTGCAACTAGAAAGTACATTGACTACAGCATTACTCGCTCCCCATTGTTTGCTTACATGATTTGATATGAATGACATCATCAGCGTGAACCTAGCGTGATGGCCTCACCAGACACAGCTGTGGGGACAGAGGCCCCGAAGCTTACCAGCAGGGGATTAGATATGGCTTTTTTGGCCAATTGGAAAGGAGCGTAATGCCGATGATAAGCGGGTCAACCTGCGTTTTAGTTGCTTTTTTGTGATTTCATATGAATGGAAGTGATTGTGATAACATCTCATATTGATCTCTGGCTCATTTAGATCTTAAAACTTACTTCTGTGTTCCCAAACTTTTTTGTTTAATAATGACAGATGCTCCTGAGCTCTGAATACATTTGAAAATAAAATGCATATCACAGAATTTAGCATAGAAAGGTTAGAGGAAAATACTTACTTTTTTGTCACAGAAATAAGAGATATAGCTCTACACAAACTGCATGCACATAAAAAGTTCATACAATTCTGATTTGTTACTGTTGTATCACAATAATTTATCAGCATACAACTGTAAGTTAAAGAGTATGGCACTGAGCCATACACACAGGTGCTTGCAGAGGTGCATTATGGGTAAAGTATTCTGCAGAGAGGTGACAGTATGTGCGGAATGCTCTTAGGACTCAGTGTTGACTTGGGACAAACAGATAGCATTTTGGGATACAGCACATGGGAAGTAAACAGCTCTGGCTTCATCAGCTGTCCACACCCCCACGAGGTAATCAGAGGCAAAAGCCTAAAGGGCAATAATTTGATTAAAATGGATGAATAAATTAATTGATACAGTAATTAAAATAATTTCTGGCCAAAAAAAACAGAAAAGAATTTGTCTTCAGCATGTTTATTTAGATACCCATCAGGGTGAAATCTTTATTTAAAACACAGAATCAGGGAAAGTTGCACAAATGTTTTACCTTAATATGATTTCATTTGAGAAGTGAATATATGGTCTGCTCTCCTTTAGAGATCCCACTAAACAGAGGCACAATTTACCCAAAGGAGCTAGCTTCTATAGTTGACCTTATCATGAAAAAACTGAAATTTTCTGTATGACTGCAAAAGTTTGGGGCTCCTGGCCGTCTGGCAGAACAGCTATTGTACAGTCCATGGTCCCGAATGGCTTATAAATACTATTTAGCAGTCCATTGCACTATTCTGTGTTTTTCCTCCACACACTTACTACCATTAAATGTCAAAACCTCTGACATGGAAGTCTGGCATATGGGTAAAATATGTTTGAAATAAAATCATCATGGTGTTACATCAAATAAAACTCTCTCGGAGAGTCTCTTTGTGTACAGAAACTCCATATGAAATACACTGCAAGAGGGTGTGCATGTCTTACAGTATGTTATTTTAAGAGGACAGCAATTCACCATCCTATTCAGATTCTTCAGCAAAAATTAATGTTTTTATTCAATCACAGATCCTAAATAGAAAGACAGCAGACTCAATAACTATAAAAATATTTATAGTTCAGTATCAGACTGCTTCTGGGTTTATGATGAGAATGTTTGCACAGTAATTGAGCACTTTACAAAGCTGTTTTCCAAACAAACAAACAAACAAAACCCAGCAAATTTCCATATTTTAGCCAATTTTATTTCACTGTGTACTTATGAGAAACGTCATATGCAAAACTGGACCTGGGAAGTGATTCAGTAGTATACCTGTACATGATGGAAGATTATGGACAAAATTAAGTGGATGCAGACAAACATAGTATTTGACAATATAAAGGTCAAGTTGGAGAAAGCAGTCTCCTCATCTCTATCCCCCACATCTAGCAAGAAATTTGGGCTATAGTATATAAGCAGTCCAAATGATCTGTTTATCTATTAGACTTGTAGTCAAGACCGCCTAAACCAAGGCCAAGACACCAAGACCAAAGAGTGTCAAGAGCAAGACAGACAAACTCAAGACCAAGATTAGTTCAGCTCGAGACCAAGACCAAGACTGAGACAAAAAAAAACTTTATTTTTGGCCATTTTTCATGAATTGTAAAACCTAAGCACCATACTGGGTTTAGCTGCTTATAAAAATGAGATTTTATTATTTGTTACTTGAAGGGGTGTATAAAGAAATCTTAAAAAAAAAAAAAAAAAATAGTACCTGCCTGGAAATTATAGGTTACAAATCCCTTCAAGAACGCTTGGCCGGACCGAGACATTGCAAGACCAAGACTGAGACCAAAGACTGCCGAGACCATGACTAGACCAAGACCATGAAAAAGCGGTCTTGAGACCAGTCTTGAGTCAAGATCGGTCTTGAGAACTACAAGTCTACCATCTATCCACTCATTTTATATACCTGATTATCCCACCACAGGGTCATGGGGGGGTAGGAGCCGATCCCAGCTCATTCTAGCCAAGAAACAGTACACACCCTGAACAGATCACCACTTTGCTAACACAGAGAGACAAACAGCCATTCACACCCGGAGAACTGAGAGTGATCAATAAACTTAACACGCAAAGAGGCTACATCTCTATATGTACTGTATATGCACGGTCTGCCTGATCCTGTCTTGTTATGTTCTTTTGTTTGTGTGTCTTGGACGGGTTGTACTGAAACATTAATTTCCCCTCGGGGATCAATAAAGTATCTTTGATTTGATTTGATTTATCATGGTTGCTACTGAACCTTGGGATATTATACCTATGGATTTGACGCTGCAGCTTCACCCCACCACCAAAACTGAAATTACAATTGTGTACTAGGACCGGTAGACCACTATCTCATTGTCCATCTTATCAAAATTACATTTATGTTTTCTTAGGTCGATTACTTTGAACATTACACTGATGAATACCTGTAAGTTAAAACAATGTCTACCTGTAGGCCTACTGTCGTCTCCATTGGAGATATGCAAACATAAGACCACACACTAGCACACACAGGCAAACATGGACCATATACAGTTCAAGGAAGTTAAGGGAGGTCAAAGGGACCTCCTACAAGTTGACCTCTGAACCTCAGAAAATACAGATATCGCAGTTTATTTGCTCTGTCTTGGAAGATGAAACACCCATAAAATATGCCTCTTTTCCCCCATTAAAAACTAGCACCAGAACAATCTACACACACTAAAAATGTTAGCTTTGTCAGAGTTTAAATAAAGTATAGCCTCCTGAAAAAAGTAGATAAATTTCCCTGTTCCAGATGCATTTTATTCTTCCTCTGAAGCCGGTTAAATGAGCAGATGATTTCACCAGAATATCTTAAAACAAAGTCCAAGAATGGGCTGGTTGCCTGAGAGACGAAACCTTTTATTGCGTGTTTAAAATAAAGAATGAATTTTGTCGGGGAACGTTTACATGGGTGGCTCATTCAGAATGAAAAGAAAATACACAGCATCTGGACAAGGAATGTGTCCACACAGCTTAGAAAAGGATCCGGGGCAGCTACAGCCCAGTTCAGACCGAAGTACTGCTGCGTAGCCACAAGAAAAGCTCCAAGCTCTCAACCAAGACGATATATTACAGAGCACTTTGCTAAATACTTTTAAACAAACTCTTCCAGTTTTGGAAGCTTCAAAGTCTTCTGTCCCAGACCCAAACCAGAACCTTGTAAAACTTTTATGTGCTGAACAGCCCCAACAGCAATGCCCCAATCTGTTCCCAAGCCACAACCACCACAGAGCTGGATCAACTTAAAGCCTGTTTATGGATGATTGTAAAGGCACACAGTGACATTTACTTATCAATTTTCAATATATTTCTACAGTGTACAAATTTATAAACCTAGAAAGTAGAAAAGATAAAATGAAAAGCGTGTTTTTTTTAAAACTAGGAAGCAAATAATTAAACCCAAAGATCCATCTATGTACTTTATTGCATTGCAGCTCTAAGCTGGCCAGGTCTTGCTGTGGTGTGGATGAGCATGCATGTGTGTGTGACCTGTTGCATTTATAATTCAGGAAAGGAGCACACCCACCAGGCTGACGTTCCCCCTCAGTGGAAGAAAAGAACAAATAAGAAGAGAGGTCAGAGGCCATGCAGGACCCACACAGCCTGAGCATCAGAGCCTGGATGAAGTCATGTTACTAACAGTACAAATATTACTTCCTGCTTTTAAACCAGAAGCAGTTTGTTCAAACTGTTTTTCAAACATGGGTACACCCACTAAATCAAGATCTTTAAGGCCTTTACCATTGTTTGTAGTCATCTGTGGTGTGCAAAGGCTAAAACCTACCTGTCCAGCTTACCTTTACCCCCCCCCCCCCAACGAAGACAGGTGTGTCGCAGAGTCCATTTAAGAATGCCTGTGATAATCATCTTAGTTGGCTTCAGTCCCACATTTAGGGACAGAGAAAAGATTCCAGCTGTTTTGACAACAGCTTTAAAAAAAAAGAAAGAAAAATGAATCAGTTTCATCTGTTTTTGCCCTCAAGTTCTGAATTTCAGAACCTCCACATGAGATCTTATGGTTGGTAGACATGTTTCTGTAAAGAAAAGGTGATCTGAGCCTGTTTGTTGCCCCAACAATGTCATCAGTAAAAATTAGCATGCACACCCAGGTCATGTGTTCCCACTGAAGCCAAGCTGGTGCAGATGAAATCCCACGTTTTAAACTGGTCAGAAACAAGCCTCAGAAGTCTGGCTTGTTTCTGACCAGTTTAAAACTGATACTGTAAAAACTGGAGGTATGCTGAGTCAAAGTAGTGTTCTTGTTTGTTCCTCACACATGTGCCCGCGAGGAAGAAGCATGATGCTGCAAACCTATCACCTATAGATGTATGAATGATCAAACTGACAGTGTGACACCTTACTCCCACTTCTTGGCTGTGGATTCATCTGTTCCTGGATCCTTAGAGCAGTCGTTCCCAACCTGTTTTCCCTGAGGACCCCCTTCATGCAACTACCAAAAGGCCGTGGACCCCCTTTACTGCCCTTTGCTGAAACTGTGCTTGGTTTTATGTTTTCAACTGCCAGGTTTTCACCACAAATGATGCATTTTGGCTGATTCCTGTCCTGTTCTTTGATAAAAACCAAAATGGGAACCACTGCCTGAGAGGAAAAGGATAGATGAAGATAGCAACAGTATTTGGCAAACAACTTGAATAATTTTGGTTTATGGTTTTAGTTTATTTTATCCATTACAGACTGTTCATCACATTCTTCATGAACCGAGAGTAAATGTCATTGTATATCTTTCAGTGGAGGATCTAGGATTTTTACAAGTTGGGGGTATGCAGGGGTCACATTTAAAAAAAGAAGTGTCAACTACACATCCAGCATCCATGCATACCATAAAGCATTAGTGTACTTATAATATGAGCCTACTGGGATCTCCCTGCAGTCTCGTGTAATCTTATCTTCACCTCAGAAGTCGGAACTGGGAATAATGTAAGACTCGGGGAAACTGATGCTGGAGGAGAGGTGGTTACTACTGGATTTTGTTATTGTTGCTTTCACTGATCAGTTCAACTACTGATAATAATAAACACTAATAACAACTTATAACACTGCCTTTTGAACATGCAAACAGCAACACAATCAGTTCATCGACAGAAGTTGAAGAGTGTGACTGATTTGATCAGCATCACTTCCATTTTTTCCTAAAGAGTTTATAACTGCAGATATTTTTATGAAGGAAAGCCATTATGAATGTAGGATATGAGATTTCAATCAATGCTTCATTTGTAATGTGCTTTAACATAACAAAGGTAAACCAAGTGCTGTACAGATAAATAAACAATAAAAGATAAAATCATAAAAGAGTAAAATAAGGAGATTTGAATTCATCATCATGCTACCTTCCAGTCCAATTGGAATTGTTGCATTTATGTTTGAAATACCAGTTTTTTGTTGTAAATACCCTTTAATATGCATCAGGGTTGAAATATTTTTCCATTATTGTCATACTGAGACATAAACACAGCATCACTTTATTTGTTGAGGAGTTTCTGAGTAACTAATTAGTGTTATGTTTTACTTTTTATCAGGGAGTAGGCCAGTTCGGTCCACTAGGGAGCCACAGTAGTGCTGCAGGTTTTAGAGGTTTCCCACTCGAAGACAGCTGATTCAAATGAAACGGGTTCAAGTAGTGTCGTGGACACTATGCATCAAACGACTGCCATCAAATTTACTCAAATTCATTTTCACTTGAGCTTGAGGCCTCTTTACTCACTAGATTTTAGCTGAAGAAGTTTTTGGCAGCTGCTTATACTCATAACACTACCATAAAGTACATCATTAATCATTCTGTAATGTCTCTTCTTTTTATGTGCACATCTTTGTGCATGCACGTAATGATGAATGACCTCCTTGTTCAGTTTATGGGTTTTTATTCCCAGAGAAGATGGCAGCCTGGGTGAGTCAAATTGACACCCATCATTTACAGTCACCTCTTGGTACAGAGGGTTGGCTTCTGATTATTTAGTCTTCAGATAAAAAGAGCTTGTTCACAAGTCTCCCTGTGGAAAAGCTCTTCAAGTTAAAAGGCAACCATCTGTGCACACTGGGTCTGATTACTGCTGTTGGTATGTCTTCCATAAACTGTCTATTTGTATGAGGAGGTATGTAGGAAGCCCATGTATGTATTTATGTTGACTGTCTCACTGGAGGGTGCAGTGGTGTGAAAAGACACTGTGGTTAATGGCCGTACGGTGGCGGACCACCAGCCACGTTCTCCCACAAGGACGTGAGCAGGATACTGAGTCATCAAGTCGCAAAGTTTACTTGATGGAACAAAAAATATGGAGCAAACTGGTAGCAAGAGAACACCGTTTCCTTCCACATCCCTAAATCTACACACTCTCATACACTTAAGCTGTTTTGTTCCACCGGAGAACATCTGTGATGATAGATGAAGGAGAGGACACATAACTCACATGTCCTCGTGTACACACTCAGACACGTGCACACAAACAAAGGTGCCCAGTGACTGATTTGCACATATCGAGCCTCCGCTGTCTGTCAGAGCTGCACTGATTGTGATGGACATAAATCTGCAGGATGGAAATAATCGGACGGAGTTGCCTCGCACATTAAAACACATGTTCAGTGCTGCTGTGAATGAGCGCTAGTGTGCATTTATATATGAACTCATATCATCTTATACAGGCACTGACGACTGACCTTTATAAGAGCATTCTCTGCACCTTCGCTATATTTGCCTTTTTTGTGGATTCTGTCAAGTTTTGTATTTTTTTTCTTGATTGACGCCTGCTGCTGTCTACACCCCTCTTACATTAGTCTCCACCTTCCTCAGTATGTTTACCACCAGGTTTCCTTTGTTCTTTGCCAAGCTTGTCTTCTCCCAGTTTACTTTCTCTTGCTGTTTCTGTTGTCCGACGGCAGATTGGCTGTTTGTTTTGACTGGCGTTTCTTGTTCTGCAGAATTTTTTGATTGTCATTTTTAAATCTAACAGCATTTGGATCCTTCCTCAAGCACAACCTCAAATCAAAAAGGTTATGAATTACCAGTGTGGCCCCAGAGACTTTTTGAGAGGAGCTGAATTGTGCCTTGCAGTGGGATACACGCTGACTGGCTACTTTATTAAGTAAACCTCTTTAGTACCAGGATTTGCCTGCAGAACTGCTTTAATTCTTTGAGGCATAAATTCCACAATGTTTTCAAAACTTCCTCAGAGATCTTGGTTCACGTTGAAGGAGTAGCATCATGTAGTTTGCAGCACATCCACGATGAGAAAATCTCTCGTTCCCAGATATGCTCTACTGGTCTGAGATCTGGTGACTGTGGAGGCCACTGGAGTACAGTGAACTCATGTTGAAGAAACCAAGTGTGCTAATAAAACATCTCCCTACACCAGGACACCACCGGCAGTTTTGAATGTTGAGCCATGAACCATGCTACCTACAAAGTCCCATAAATTCCTTTTTTCCTCATTCTGATGCCGTTTGAACTTCAGCAAGGTGTCTTCTCTGTCTACACACCTAAATGCATTGAATATGCACCATGTGATTAGCTTGATAGCCGTTTACGGTGACAAGCATCTGAACAGGTGTACCTAACAGAGTGACAGATGAATCTACAGTATATGTTCCTTTCTAAGAGGTGGTAAAAGTACAGGTAGGTTAAATAAACTGTGGGTGTATTAGTCTTTTATCATTCTGGAAATTTGATAAAATTAGGACATTTCTGCACTTCATCTGTGAAAAATATCACTTTATTGTTGAGCTTTTGGTCCTAGAAGATCTTTTTTAGAGCAAAAGTTTTGCTCTCTTTGTTTCAAGTACACCCTCCATTTCCAGCACCTTTCCCAAGACTGCACCAGGTTGATCGGTAGTCCACCCCACCCTCTATCATTCTGGAAATTAAAGTGATTTTAAAAAAATCAAATTTATTTATTTATTTATTTATTTATTTATATAGCACCTTTCATACCAATCGGTAGCACAAAGTGCTTCACACATAAAAAAAAAAGGAAAAAAAAGATAAGGAGAAAAAAATCATCCTTCATTTATACCCAACTGTATAACTCCACCCCCCCTCAGGAAAAACTGATCATTTATACTGATAAAACACACAACACCCCCACCCCATTTACTCACCCACCCAGTCAACTAATCCCATTCTCTCCAGACAAATATCAATCTAATACTGCTGTGGTAATAATAATAATCAGCAATCAACAATAATTAAAATAGACCCTAAAACAGGTGGTAAATAAGGTTAAAATGAATAAATTACCTTAATTAAATTAATTTTACGAGACACACATTTAACCAAAAGCCGCAGTAAAAAGATGGTCAGAGCCTGGCCTTAAAAACTTCAATGGAGTCAACGGCCCTCAGATCCTCTGGCAGAGTGCTCCACAAATGTGGGGCATAAAATCTAAAAGAGGACTCGCCGTGAGTCTTTAGACATTTGGTATACAAAAAAGCTGTCCTGTCAGAGGACCTGGGAGCGGTTGAGGGCTTGTAGTGCCTTAGAATATCTGAAAGATAAGAAGGCCCAAGACCATTAAGACTTTAAAAAACAGTAGAAGAGCCTTAAAATCGACCCTGAAGCGAACTGAGAGCCAATGCAGAGACTTAAGAATTCTGCAGCAACTGAGGTGCTAAAGTTTTCATAGGGAGACCAGAAAGGAGTGCATTGCAATAATCCATCCTGCATGTGATAAAAACATGGATCAGAGTCTCTGCATCAGCTGGAGAGCGAAACGGTCGAGCTCAGGCGATGTTTTTAGGTGGTAAAATGAGGTTTTGGTGATGTTTTTGATGTATTAAACCTGAGTTCAGAATCAAATATGACTCCACCTCCTGTTCTTGTGGTGCCATTGCCAGAGCTCCAAATTTGTCATTTAGTCTCCGTCTCTCTCCGCTCCAGTGCCTAAGACCAAATCCTCAGTCTTGTCCTGGTTGAGCTGGAGGAAATTTGCTGCCGTCCAGGGTTTTATTTTTAGAAAACAGTTCAAAATGGCATTGACGGTTTTGGTGTCACCAAAACAGTCACACTGTGGTTGTTATTGGTTTTGTATGTTGCATTTTAATATCAAAGTAACACAAATGTATAGATAAATGTCAGCAATAAATCCCTTTAAATATAAGAATTGACCAACATGATGTAGAATTGTACAGCGGATTGTGCAGAATTGTACTTTAACCCCCTGAAACAGTTGCTGTTTGGTTTGATGATATTAAACATTAACCATTGTACAAATGTTTTCTCCTGGTTTAAATGAAGGTGTAGCTACAGTTTATTTTTCAGATATTTATACATATAGCAAATATTTAAACACCTCTAATGAGAGACTGGGTATCTATTGCAGTCTGGCAATTGAGTAAGAAAATATAAAGCACTTGACAACAGATTTGCACTTGTCTGTGCTCCATACTGACACCTAGTGGAGGTTTGCAGTGCGCACATTACAGTGACCTACATAAATTCTGATTTCATTCTGTCACTTCATCATATGAGCTTCAGGTTATGTATTTGGATACATAGAGAACGTGCACTTTTAGATTCCTCATTTCAGAGCAGCATCAGGCTAAAGTCACCATGGTAACACATGAATCTGTGCCCACCATCAGAACCTTTTCATTCTTAACCTCCACTGTTTGCTGCTCAGGAGACTCTGACAGGATGTCTCAACTTTGCAGGAAAATCCATAAATTTTCCCCAAACAAAAGAACAATGTCATTCCTAATTTCATCAGATTCCTGGTTATTTTTTTTTTACAGTTTTCCAATCATCAGCATCAGCATCTTCCTGATGACCAGAATATATCCAGCTGAAACATCTGATAAAATTGCTTGTATAAAAGTTTTGTATTCAAGTCAAGTCAGATAATCTTTTGGCTTCAATTTTGAATATGTAACAGTAGTTGATGTGATTCATACATATAAATATATACATATTTAGATAAATATATACATTATATGTATACTGTTATAGCATTTTAAGTTATACGTCCAGTTGTAGCTTAGTTTGTGCATCACTGTCTCAGAGCTCTCTGTTAAAATATGATCTGCTGGTGAAACTTTGGCTCGTATTTTTCCAGACAGCTTCAGTCCAGTGAAGAACGTTTCCTTCAAACAAATATCCGTCAAAACTGTTAACTGTAAGACTCTGACCATTTCACTCTCGTATAAAATCAATGAATAAAACAAATCATAACAACAAAAAAAGGCATACTTTTATTTTGATGTGAATTTATGGACAGGAACACTCGTGCAGGATTTATTTGTTTCACTGATGTGGCTGAATGCACAAGCAGTCAGGAAAAAGAAATGAAGATGGATCATAAGATAAACAGATCAAATCTAAAAGTGCTCATTATACTGAAAAGTCTTTCAAAAACAAATTCAGTGTGTAATGGTGGGTTATCTTTATAATAATATGTATCCTAAGTTCAGTCTCTGATAAAATAACTCATTTGTTGAATACAACCCCCGTTCCAAAAAGGCTGGGATGCTGCGGAAAATGGAAACAGAAACAGAATGCAATGATTTGCAAATTTCAAACCCATAATTCATTCCCAGCAGAACATAAACAACATATTAGGTGATGAAATTGAGACAATTTCTAATTTCATGGAAAATATTAGCTCATTTTGAATTTACTGGCAGCAGCACATTTTTAAAAAAGTTGGAACAGAGGCAACAAAAAGTAGGTGGGAAAGTAACTGGGATCAATCAAAACCACTAGAGGAGCATGTGACAACTACTAACCAGGTGAGTTACACGAAGGAGCATCTCAGAGGGAAGGTGAGCAGAGTTACAAAAGAATATTTTGCTTGTGAAATGTGGAAGTCTTGTCTTATCCTAATGATACTTACACTACCAGTAACCGTGACCTTGTTAGTCTCTGTGCTTGGAACTAGAAAGATACTAAATTAATCTTCTGATAATGGAAATCCATTCATATATAATAATATACAAATGCAGTTTTTAGATCATATTACAAGGATTCATTCCTCATGACAGTTGTATCTTTGTTAAAGCTGAACCAGAAAGATTTTCTTTGTTTCATCTGATTTTTTTTAAGTTGTTGAGTTTGCTGTTTGGAATTGGAGCAGCAGGAACAAACACATGGTGATTAGTGATTTTTCCTTTTCCCCAAAAAGGCCTTCATCAAGCTGACCAGGAAAACAGATATACAATACATAAATAATCCTCTCCTACACACACCTCTATCATTGTAAAGAGATGCTAAAAGTGGCTTCCATTAAACATACAGACATAGCTGAGATTTAAACAGAACATGTGATGTCACATCAATATTACATATAAGAATAGTGAATAAAAATGTGATGAAAAACAGATTTATCGGGGCAGACCTAGAAGTTTTTGATGGGGAGATGAGGGGCAGAGATGTAAATGGTGAAAAGGGTGGATTGTATAGATGAGATGTTTTTCAAACAGATGAGTAACAAAAGGAGTCTAGATTTTAGGGAATAATTGATCATTACAGCTAAAGTTTGTAGTATTTGTGAAAGCAAACAGCCAATAATAGTTGTGTAAATTAGTTTTTATGTTTTAATTTGGATGATCCAGCATTTAGGGCTTTAATAAAGATAAAGACAAACATGCTCTGAGCCAAATCAGCAGATTTACAAGCATTTCTTCTGTGTTATCGGCCATTTCAGTTTTGTAGTCGTCACATCTGGAGGTTTCTGACTTTGCATCTTCTTCATAAGATGAAACATGTTTAGACAGCCTGACTTTATCTCCACAGTCTGCAAGGTGATGCTGTTCAGATGTTGCATAATGATCAACAACATGGTGGCGATGGTGTAGAACTGCAGAATACATTGACATGCTTCATTCAATGGAGCATCAGAAGTTTATCCAGGTAAAGGTCAGTTTACACTGAATATTTGTCAGAATTTGATTGTCTATATTTGGAGTGGGACCTGGGGGGCAGTTGGATTCATAGACCCCCTGCCCCCTCCAGGCCATCTCTTTGACCCTGTTATGGTGATTGGTTTTGCAGTGCGTTTCTCTTTTCCACACCACAGAAACTCAACAAAAAAATGTCCAGAACTTGTAGTAACACTAAGTGACCACACGGTGGCGGTGTTTCGCTTAACGTTTGAGCCGGGACCATCTTTCTCCCAGAGGATGCAGCTTTCCAGCAGGGGTCCCTAAAGTCTCATAATGAAGTTTATTAAGCAGGTCTCAGACTTCTTTGACCTGATATTATTCTTTAACTGTTACTTACTTACTGTAACTGTTATGATTCATCATAATCACCTCCTAATCTGATGCATATAAATATTTTGAATAGATAATGTTTTATGGTAGGAACTGAAACATGTGGGTTTATGCAGGTTACTTTTCTTTGTATGTGAATTAGTGACAGACAAAAGAAATAGACGTGTAAATCCCCCTAGACTTGTCAACTAAAAAGCAATCCAAAAGAAAATTTGCAACTTAAGCGTATGTAGATTATTAAAAGTTTTAGATGTTTTTATCGGAGAGCTCTTTATTTTTGATTGAGGTTGCAACTAAGTGGTGTTTAACTGGACTGCACTGGGAGCTGTAAACTTACTTGCAAACACCGGTGTTAGGCTTCTTTTACTTTTCAATCTCTCTCGTTTTAGAAAAAAACATTTCCACAGCCATGTCAACAAAAATCAAACACCACAACTTGCAGTGGGGGAATTTCTTGCAGAGCAGCTGCACTAAACTCCAATTTTGTGCAAGACTGTGCAGGTTTAATGTGTGCATTCTTTCTTACAGAGCCACCTAAACATGACAGAAGAGATATAATTTACTTATTTCGTGCCATAAAATGGATTTTTTTTCAATGATCAAATCTGGCTTCATAAAAGCCAGGTTTGTGACAAAGGAAAGAATCACCACTTAACTGAAGTCCAGGTGTACTTTCCACACGTTTCACCACACCGAGAAACTGTCCTCAAAAATACAGGCATTAAAAGTATGGCATTTGCTGCAGGGTTTGCTTAGAATAATCTTCTGTTTGTCATTTTTAAGGTTTTACATGAATTGAACTCATAGGGGGAATTTGTAAGAATGTCCCTCTGAGTAGCATCTTGTGTAAAAGTTGGGAATTCCCCCTCTGTGCATGTGTCATAGAGAATGGAAAAGAGAAGGACAGGGTGTGCATTAGCAGAGAATGAAGATATGTATTCTTGCTAAACACCCCCACTGGAATTTATATAGTGCACAGGCACACACACATGCACACAGAGATGTTAAAACAACAAACAAACAACACAAGTTTGAATCCTCCAACAAATGACTAGGACGCAAAAAAAAACTGTATTTGTTGCTACACGTTACTACGGGTTACTCTGACAGTTGCATCATTTTCAAACACTTTGCCAAGTCAGGGTGTTTTCAGAACAAGAGCGAGTCTGAAACATCCAGCCAAAAGCTGGACATCTGATGTGTGCCACCCAGTCATTAATCAGCAGCAGTCTGTTCTCTTCTCTCTCACTTTCACAAATATCTCTGATTTGCAACCTCTTTTTGTCCGATTTTGCTTTACACACTTCCCATTAATGGAAAGAACTGCAGACTTTCTGGGTAATGATACGACTGAGTTCTAGTCAGACATCTGAACTACGTCCAAGATATGACAGAACCACGAGAGCTACCTCACTGCTGCAGTACAGGATGTTTTCACCAGCAAGTCACTTCAGGGAAGTTTTTTAGTTCGCCTGCATTAGAGAATGAAATCTCTCCTTTTCCTTCAAATACAAACACTAATTATGACACAGTGGCATGTTTTTCTAAGCGATCAGGTTCCCCAGTGAATGCACATTGAAGGAAACGAATGCAAGAAAGGTATTCTCTACGCCTACCTGTCTGATTTACACATGACAGCATACAAAAGTACAAGAGTGTTATAGTTTTACAAATCATGTGGACATGACGCCCACTTCATATCTACCTAAAAGTAGAGAAATTTGCAAAAATGCATCAAAATCTTGGATTTAAAATTTGTTAATCCATTTAAAGATGTATCTAACAAAGTCCAAAGGAACGTTTTTCCAGCCTCTTCACTGACCAATGTCATTGTATTTAGAATATCTAGACAAACCCAGATTTTGATGCTGCAACACTCTAAAGTTTGAATACAGGCATGCGTATCCATCAGAGGAGACTTTTCAGAGAAATCTGTGCCCATTCTTGCTAAATATAAGAATATAGTTACTCAACAGTCTGTGGTTGCTGTTGCCCGATTGTCCTCTATAAAATTCTTCTTCAAAATTGCCTTAACTGCAAATGATGTAGCCAAATTCATAATATCTTGATGCATCAACAATACCCTCATGCACATCCAGCATTGGCACTGAAGCAGTGATGACGCGCATATCATCATAAACTTTTTTCTCTCTTTCACTGAAAAGACCCTCGATGATCCTGGATTATCAGAGACCACAATGGTCAAGAGTCAACAGCAGAATCAGCTGTTTGGCTGTAGTAAGTTTTTCCTTTACTGCTAATCCCACACACATGCATTTGCCTCAAAAAATGTGGCACTATAGGAAATAAACAGGCTTTCCAACAGTATAAAATTTACCATGAAGCATAGTTACAACAAAATATTTCACCAAACACAAATTTCCTTTTTTTTTTTTTTTTTTTTTTTTTTGTTAATTTTGTTTGTTCCTACAGCTGAAAACATTGAAAATGGTTTCCTTAGCACTAAAACAAAGGTTTGAATAAATACTTCAAACAAGCTAGGATTTATGATTTAGCTTACCTTTTCTGGGAAGACATTTTCTGCATTCTTATAAAGTTGGAATGGGGTAACCAAAGGCTGGAAAGATAACATAAAATCAAAAACAACTGGAGGATCAGCTGATAATTGATCAAGTTAACTGGCCACAGGACGGTGACATGATTGGGTATGTTAAAAAAAAAGGGCATTTCAGGTTCATCAATCTGCCACAAACTGCAGGTAAAAATGGTGGAACAATTTCAGAAAATGTAAACGCTCGAAGATTTTAACGTTAAGAATTCACAGAATCAGGAGGAACCTCTGTATGCATGGGACAAGGCTGAAGGTCAAAGCTGTAGCTATGCTTGTGACCTTCAAGCCCACTGCATAAAAGCCATCATGATTCTGTACTGGAAACCACACCATGAGCTCAGAAACACTTCCAGAAATCCCAGTCTGTGAACACACAGTTCAATGGGAAATCCACAATGTAGACGAACGCTCGATCTGGCAAACAAGAAGACATACAGTATGTGAGGCGGATGCAGAGAGATCCTTTATCTTTAGTCTTGGAGATCTGCTCTGTGGTCAGTGTGGCAGGACGACGGAGGGCCCGGCGGGTTTTGATCCCCAGACTCCCAGCTGAGTCATGCATGCAGTCAGCCAAAGGGACTTGGCCAAGTAGCCAGGGCACGTGATCACTCACAGGCATAGTGACAGGACCGTCAACTGCCACAACTCTCCCCCTCTTTTCACAAGCACGTCCTCGTGCTCCACGTAGGCTGCCACCCATCCAGAATCCATGGACCCACCCCCCCTTGTGGTACATGGATCCCTACTTGCAAGCACCAGATTGTGGCAGCCTTGGGGGGGACATACATTCTAGAAAACCCAACGTTTATGGTTAGTTCCAATTTATCATAGATCCCAACATGACACTTATTTTGGGTACTTACAGTTTCAAATGAAAGTTGTTGACGCATTAGTAATGCACGACCATGACTTAGTATTCTTATTGTTGTCAATATCACCAGATGGGCAATACATAAAAAAATACAGAGGTTTTAGAGAAATGTATCTGACATTGTAGGGAAGTCCAATTGCATATTTCAGCAAGACAAACACATACTGCATCTATTCAATTAAACAAGATGTTTTGGATGATTTAGATCTGTTTTTATTTACATGTCATAACAGCTTCCCAACTCTTTTGGACTTGGGCTTGCACTGTAATAAGATGGCAGTAGCCTACTGTAAAATGAAATACATCATGTGTGGTTAAGGTAACTAAAGGAACATTTCCAGTTTGCTGGCATCCAGCTGCTAATGATCCATTTTTACAGTGGAAAATGACACAAACTTGGGATCTCTGGTTTGTTTGTCATTAGACTGTAGCAGGTGCTGAAGGGGGGTTGGTAGGGGGGTCTTGCTAGACTCTTGGTTGATCAGAGCGGAGACCACTTGGGGGACTCGGGTATCCCAGTTCCAGATCTGGAGGAGGAGGAGCCTCGCAGGAGGAAGTAGCTCCACAGATTGGCTGTGTGGAGCAGTTACCTCCTCCGAAGTGAGTGTGTCGCAAACCACTGGACCGGATCGTTAAACGACAAGTAGAAAAAAAGAAAAAAAAAGAAAAACAACACCCTCAGGAGGAAACCACGCGCTAATTCGCACTCGAGGAGTTAAAGATTTGTGTTTCTTATTAGTTTTCCCGGACCAGGTTGAAGCGGTGCAGCCGGCCCAGAAGCGAGCATTATGCATTCAGATTGCAGGCTGCTATGGGCAGAGCGGTAATGGTGGGCAGGGGACCGACAGGGGCCGGGGTTCTCGTCCTGTCGATTCTCATCATTCTCACCACGGAAGGCTGTCGAGCTCAGAAAGGTTTGTGCCACACAGCTGCGGTGACAACTGGGAGAAAGGGGAGGGGGGGGGGGGGGTAGCCCAGTGTGACCACACAGAAACGCAGCCATGCTGTTTTAAAGTGTAAACACATACGTTTAGATGCTTTATGAGATGGTGAAGTTTATCGTTCCAGTTAAACAGACTTGTACCCGCTGTACATGGCCTTTACGCTCGGTTTACTAACCGCTTGCCGCCGCCCGTCATGGTGTTTTAGGTGAAAGACGGTTGAAAGAAAACCAGACAAACCAGTTCTTGAAACTGAGCCTGGGAAGTAGTAGCTGCTGCTTGGTTAATTTAATGTGTGCCGAATTAAAATGCGACTTTGAAATATTTATTTTATGTTAAATTACTCAATTTGTTTCTTACTCACGTCTCCCAGTTAAGTAATAACCTTTAAATTACCCGAATGGCTACCCGGATCTGTAAACCAATGGACAGCTCATTGAAAAGCCTCTGGCCTTGTTTTCAGGTTGCTCAGTTTCACTATTGAACCAGAACTACTCTTATGACAACCCATATTTATTTTATTTCAGATGGTGTATTTTTCACAAAGCTAACCAAATAAATATAATATAGTGGCCAATAAAGTAGCATAGTAAGTAGCTAGCTTTCGGACTATACCATTAAACTCAGGTGGTCATAGGTTGGGGGTGGGTAGCAGTGGGGGGTTACGTCTGTAAACACGTGGGCAGAGTTTATTGCTTTAAAAATGTACAAGTAATGTATCGTTTCCCATTAAAAATTAGCATGGTAAAAGTTTAAGAGGTCATTTAAAGTTGAACTAATGTGTTTTTTTTGTGTGTTTTCATTAGATTCAACTGTAGAGGGGTAATGTGAGCCCCACTTGACTGCTATGCAGTTGTTGAACAACATTTGTGAGTCAGTGAGGGAGGTGGTTTTGTCCTGTTCATCTGGATAATGTCCAGTGAGGGGCTCTTGCATAACTGCAGACACACAGAACATCCACTTAGCACCATTAAGCGTGACTGCAGAGTGTTAACTGAGAGCCATGAGCCCAGAACATCAACAGTGTCCCAGCTCTGACAGCCCAGAGTTCATCAGACACAAAAAAACACTGAGCACATTTGTTACATGGATTTGTGAAAGCCTTCACATTGTCTTCGTTGAGTTTATGTAATCGAGAAAGGTAAAAACAGATGGCTGGTACTCAAGGATTTTTAGGTTTTGTCAGATAAATTCCAACTTTGGCCTACAGCTTATACTCAGTTTACTAACTTGGTAGACTGTAAATAGCTGTGATGCTGTCCAGGTTCTTTTTTTTTTTTTTTGAATTGCAGATTTGGCATTAAAAGTGTCAGAAAATGGTAAATAACGCTGAAACTTTTGTCCATAAACATTTTTCTTCATTGGACCACCAGCTTGTGATCCAAAAAAATGGATTTACCTGCACATTTGATTAAATAAAGCTGCAACTTTTTACTTTTTAGTAGTCTGGATTTGCAGAATTAGTTCAGATCAGGGGTGCCCAAGTGCAGTCCTCAAGAGCTACTATCCTGCACATTTTGATTGCGCCCCTTTTCCAACACACCTGAAGCAAATGAATTGCTCGTTATCAGGTTTCTGCAGAGCTGAATGACATACATGAAGGAATTCGCAATTTGATTCAGGTGTGTTAAGGAGGGAATGCTCTAAAAATTGCAGGATTGTAGCTCTCGAGGACCGGACTTGGGCACCCCTGGTTTAGATTTTTAATAAATATTCATAGCTGTTAAGTATGAAAGATGTGACTGAATCACTTTTTAGTCCAACCACAGATTCTCCAAATATGGCTATTGTCACCCTGAGAAAATGGAAAGGCCTGTGTAGTGAATGCAGAATACATCAGTACTAACTCCTGTTGTAACCTGAAAAAATAAATGTTAAATAAACATTTAAATCTATTTTATAACTTGTAGATTTACTAAACTGCCCAATATGTACTCTTAACATGGAAATGGAAATGCTTTGCAAGTTTGCGGGGACATATCTGCTGAGGATGCAGACTGACAGATCTCAGATCAGCTCAGATGACACTAAGCACGCACTATAGATGCAAAGTTGTTCTTTAAAGGTACAGTGTCTATAAAAGTTAATAGCAGAGAAATATATAATCAAAAACTGTGTTTCTTTTGGTATCTAATCACTGTACAAAAATAACATGTTTTTATTTTCTTAGAATGAGGCATTAAATCTACTTGTTGGGGTCCACATACAGTACATGACAGCTGCCATATTTGTGGCACCATTTTTACTACAGTGTCTCTGAATGGATGTAGTATCATTGCGTCCACTCACACATGAAAACATGTTTATAATTACAAAAGCTTTGGCCACTGAAGGCCATTGATTGTTCACAGCTGTGCATTTGAAGTCATTTCTATTTCCACCTCTGCCTCCTAGATGTCAGGAATTCTTACACACTGTACCTTTAAGCACAACCAGGATCTAAATGGATGAGTCATCAGATGTTTTATTTGCAATGTGATTTCTTAAAGTATCATCTGGAATGTACAGAGCAGCATCTGGAAAATCCAGTCATTTTGAAACCAAGCACCGTGGACACTTTATGTTGTTTTTCCCCCACAATCACCAAGTGTAGTTAAGAAGCAGCGTTAGATGGAAATTGTTCCAACTGCTGTTGGATTGTAGTCGGTGTAAGAAACCTGGTTTTGAATAAAATAAAATTCTTTGCCTCCTGCTCTGCATGTTCGCCATGTTTTCTGAAAATGTGTTTGTGTCGCCCTGCAGGTGATGGCTGTGGCCCCAGCGTCCTTGGTCCCAGCAGCGGGACTCTGTCCTCTCTGGGGTATCCAAGAACATACCCAAACGACACGGTGTGTGAGTGGGAGATCAGTGTTCCCTGTGGGAAGAGGATCCACTTCCGATTTGCTTTGCTGGACATAGAAGACGGCGACTGTCAGGTCAACTACCTCCGCCTCTACAATGGCATCGGACCGGGGAGGAGCGAGATCGGTGAGAGATGCCTGAGACTCAGACTGATGTTTTTGAGCTCAAAGTTGGGTTGAAAAATAAGAGTTTTGCCATTAATTTAGCAAAAGCCGGACTTAGATGTGCCATTTCTTATCAAAGCAGCAGAATTCTCCCTTCTGCTGCACTTTGTAGGCAACAGATACTGATCAATGGCCACAGATATTCAATAGAAGAGCAAGAACTTCTCTTCCTCTACCTTTGTTTTCTTCTATCAGTTTTAATTCAAATAATTAAATACCATTTAAGGAGAACTTTCCAACACTCATGCAGTTTGACCCATTTTTATATGCTGCATTCTTGGTCACCACTACCTGTTTACTTCTAATTGTTGCTCTGGAATGACTACGTTTTTCCCTCTAGATGAGGCCAGACATGCATGAGCTAGTTCTGTCTGAACAGAGTTTATCTTTTAGAGTTCATTTTTACTCTTGTGATTTTTTAAAAGACGCACCCTCAGAAGGGCACCTACAATTTCGTTGTACAGTCAACTGTGCAGTGACAATAAAGGCTTTGAACTTTGAACTAAATCCAGTAATAACACTTCTGAATCTTCACCTTAATGTGAGGAGATTGTGCAGCTCTGCTATGCTGCAGCTGCACATTGGAGACAGTAAACGTTGTTCTAATGTGTGTGCAACTTCCACCATGGCTAGCATGAGAGCGGACTTAAATGTGCTGTACTCATCTCCTGGAGACAAAGTTCATGTAGACACGAAATGTTTATATGAAATTTACCCTTTATGATGTGACCGAGGCTTTTAATTGAAGTAACTACTGTTACAGTAAAACAAACAACGAAAAACAATTAAAAAACCTTTTTGTAATAACTATATTATTAAATTTAAGCACCTAAGTGCCTAAATCTCGTCTTGGGAAAACATTAACATGCATTTGAAGAATTATGGATGTGTGTTGCATGCAGCTGCTTGTGTGCACATCCACAACCAATTAGAAATGAAGGGTTGCAACAATGTTTACAGTGGTCCCCTTTAGGAGGATTTGCACCCATTATTGGGTCACAGACTGTTGTTGAAATGATATAAATGACGTGCTATGGCTCAGTATTCCAACCTTGTTAACCACCTCTGCGATATGATGTGTTAGAGAGAGCGCTCTCCACCTCCATCATATTGCGGTGGAAGTTTTTTTCTGCATTTTTCTTCCTTTTTTGGTTTGATTTCAACAGATCTGGATGTTTGAACAGGAATATATATAAACCACAGTAGCTGCATGGTACCATCAGATCTATAGGGGTTCTAATTTATTTGTTTTTGGGTTGTATGAAGTAGGTCTAAGTAGAGTCTTACCTGCAGCATGCGGCAGTCAAAGTGCTCCGTTGCAGAACCGAGAGTGACTTCTGAACAGGAGTTGAGCTAGCCGCCCAAGAAGGAGAGATTTTCTCCTTCATTCTGTGTGAATGTCAGTGCTGTTTTGTGTTATTGGATGGTGGCAGCTTAGCTTGTCCTTCAGCAGCTCAGCAAAGTCCCATCAGGAGCCGTTAGTTGTGTTGGACAGCTTATTGCTAGGCGTAGTTCTTGTAAATATATAAAAAAAAGATGGTAAATGATTGCTTTCCAGGCTCTTTGCAAGATTTAACTATCTTTTAGTTGATGTTTTGGGATAAGTAGGGTTTTTGAAGTCACTGGAAAGTGATTGAAAAACTGCCAAAATGAATTTCATCCCTTTAAAAGATCAATTAAGCCACACGTCACACATCTCATGTGAAAAGGGCTACATAGCATAGTTGCATGAAAAGAGAGTGAAACATTACATTTGATTTCATAGACTTTCAGTTCTTGTTTATAACCAGAGTCTGTCTCGTGTCCTTTCCTGTGTGGTTAAACAGTGAAATATTGCGGTTTGGATCTGAAGATTAAAGATCTGATCGAGTCTTCGGGCAACCAAGTCACTGTTCAGTTCATGAGTGGGACGCACCACAGTGGACGTGGATTCTACCTGTCTTACTCCACCACTGATCATGCAGGTATGCAGACTCTCAGCTCAGCAACTGTCTCTCTGTTCATCATCATCATCATCATCATCTGTGTGTTGGCCTCAGCTGTCCTTTAATTAAAGGCACCACCGGATCAATTGTGTTAACTTTTCTGTTTTGGCCTTGAGGCAAACGAGTTGCTTCATAAGTTGTGATTCAACACCGTTTGTTCCTGCACCCCAGTCTCACTGTTAAATAGTTGTGAAGTACTTATATCATACTTGTGTGCCCATCTGAAACATGGCAGTTTGACTACAAGCTGAAAGTTTCTCATTGTGTGTTAACAGCTGTCTGTATTTCTGCTTTGTTTCCTGTCAAATATATATTGTGGTTGAGAGAATTACTGCATAATCTTGGCTAAGAATAGACGATGTCATAATCGTATTGTGGGCATGAAACATTTTAATTTCCACAATGTCTGGATCAAAGCCTTGAATCCAACCTTCTCCACTACACTTAGCAGAATCATCATTGGCTACATGGATTGTGATGGTGTTTGTTATTTTAATCCACCGCTTGCTTCTTTTGTTTGCTTATTTTCAAAGGTAGTTCCTCTATCAAATGCATCTATACAAGTGACATTTGACTTGAGTCTCCTTAAATTTTTGCCAATTCTGGTGACAGTTTTAGCTTTTACACTGTGTTCCAAATTATTTTGCTGTTTTTCCCAATATCTCTTAATTTATCAGTGTGACTGAATACAAATTTTTAATCAGCAAAAATGGTATTGGATTGTACAGCATTTCAAATGATCACGCATAAGTTTGAAAAAACATTTAAGATTCTGCAAAGTTTTCGTTGACATGCCAACGCTTTCATGAAATGCCCAGTGTCTTTTCACGTACTATTTCACACTTGTTTCCAGTGACATCCTTTCCCCTCACCCTGCATGGAAACAATGACTTTTTAATGTAGAACAACTTCTGTAACTAGTAGTTTTCCTTTAATTAAGCTGATCTGGAAAACTAGTTGTTCCTGTCCCTTTTTAAATAAATAAACTCAAACTCAAACTTAATTGTAAAACCTGTCTGAGATTATCAGTGAACTAAACGGAGAGGAGAAACAACACAAGATTAATCTTCCCCAGAAAAACTTAAACTCAATGTTTCATTAACAGAAGTCCTACGTGCAGAATAATTTGGACCACAGCAGTTGTAGGAAAATGTTTATCCAGTCCAGGTGCTCTGCTGCATGCAGGCATAGCAGTGCAACAGTTAAAAACGTATCGCTTCTTGAACAGTTTCTGCTGCATTAGTTCTGTTGTTTGTTGTTTAGGCTTTTTATACCAGTGTTGCAGTGTAAGATAAATTAATCCAAAACTCTAGAAAATGTCATGGCAGCATATTTAATGTGTGTTATTTTAATTCCAAGAGGAAAAAGTCATTTTTTTAAAAGTCACTATTTTTAAAAGTGTCTTTTAAAAGAGACTGTGTTATTAGAAACATTTTGTCTTGGACAACTATGTGATAGATCAAACTGCAATTGTCGAATAAATCCTGATAAAGTCTGACTGTTCTCAAGTTAAAAGGTGCACAAGAGTCTAATTTATGTATGAAACCAGAGATGCGCAGTCTTAACGGCCAATATCGGTTTTAAAACTGATTTTTATTTGTTTTTCTGAGGGGGTAGAGCTCAGCAAGGAAGGGGGAGGAGATTTGTGGCATTGGATGTACCACAAATCTCCTGTGGCACATCTCCACAGGAGATGTCCCAGTACCCACACTTCCACCCTTGCACCCCTAGAATGCATGCTCCCATTGTGGGGTTCAAGTGCGTAGTGTGTCCCAATTCTCCAGGGCAGAAGTCCGCCACGCCCCCTTTGCACCCTCAATCCACACTTTGGTGAAGTCTGCATCCATGCGGACTTCACCAAAGCATCTTGCCCATAATTCACTGCTGCGTGTGACATTTTGAACCATAAAGGCGGAACATGGCCATATTTGGTGAATGAGCTGCTGCCTGTGGTGAAAATAAAATGCCATTTCAGATGTGAATATTGAAATATTTTATCTTTTACTATGCTGTAGGTGAAATAATTACTGAAGTTTGTCCTCTTACTTTGAAAAATGCTTTAAATATTAACGTTCAAAGCATTTGAATAATGAACGTTATCAGTTTACCCCCTGGGGATGTTTTATGGAGAGGGAATGACATGATGATATAATAAGGAGCTCAAAAATGTCAATTTTGCATGTTACTCCCCCTTTAAATCCGTGGGAGATGGAAACAACATAAGGCCACGCCCACCATGCAAGCATTATGACCTCACCAGCAACTACTAGATCTTTTCAAATTTTTTAATTGAGTAATTAATTTTTCATCATTTTCAGCTTTAATATCGGTATCAATATCAGCCATGAGAAGCAGAAAATTATCGGTTATTGGTATCGGTTGAAATTTTTCATATCGTGCATCATGATATGAAATACTATAATATATAATATATATAATTATTTTATGCTCCGTCAGTGTTTTTTTCTGTTTAATTTTTTTTTGTGCTAACTTAGGACACACATTTCCTGTTCTGCGTTTGTAGGAGGGGAAATAAGAATGGAAATGAATGTGTCTGCAGTTATGTGGCAGCTGTGCTGGAGGAAAATGGGATGTGTTTACTTACCACTCAGGAGGCATTTGAACACACAGCAGAGATAAGGAGCTGCACTGCTGTGAATGGAGTATTTTGATCAGCCACATATCTGGAATTCCAGCTGCAGCGTGCAGGCTGATCGTGACTGTAGGCGTCGTTTCAAGTGATTATATTCTTTCCCTAAATGAGAGCACAGATGGCGCTGAGCAGAGAGAGTTTACACCAGCAGATGTGTGAAAACTTGCTCAAAGTTTTCTCTGCCTTGGTTTGCTGCTGAATGTGCTGAAGCCCTACAGCCTTTTATACTTTATAATTCTGAATTAGCTGGACATTATTATTGTGTTGTAGTGGTTAAATAGGAAAGTGAACAGTTAAAAGATTTCAGGTTTGGGAGAGGTGAGAAGAAATACGAGGTCATTTAAGAATTTTTTACTTTGGGATGCTCCTTCCTGTTAGTGGGTGAAAATAACTTGCACACTTGCACTTTAAAAAACAGCAGCTAATCATCATCAAGCATGCAGTGAACCCAGATGGGAATGCCTTCATCTCTTTTCACGCTGCAGAGGCATGTTGTTGCACCCACAGGTGAAAATTCAAACTTGTTCATGACCCGCAGTGTTTTTCATCACTGCTGCGCCTGCTCTGGTGGCACCATGGTGGTATTTGAAAATGCATCAATTACAATAATAAACCAAAAGGAATGTCTGCTGAAATTTTACATTTTAGGAGTTTATCATGTAAATAAAAATTTTGGTGCCAAAAATGTATTTCAAGGATTGAAAATGTTCCTGCAGGTTGACAACCATCTGCTTTTCTAAAAGAAATGTAAACACCAGTGCATAAGGAGCTATTGACAGTTTTTCACATGACAGTAGAAACAGCTGGACTGATGGCAGTAACTGCACTGAGTCCAGAATCAGGAAATGTGCAACAACAGAAAGAAGGAGATTCAGTTCATGATGGTGATTTACCACTTTATAAACGAAGCCACTGAGTTGACTCTGGATAAAGTAGATGAGCAGTAGCTGCAAAGTGAGCTCACATCACCTCAATGCTCGGCTTTAAAGTAAACTTGAGATGACAAAATAACATGAAGAAGACTACAGCTACCTGACCAGTTATAGTTTATAAAATTTCATTAAGCAGTATTTTTCTGACAGAGTTTTTAAGGATTAAACAATAAAAGGTTTCAGGATTTTAGTTTTAATTGAGGCACTCTGAAGGTTTCATTGTACTGGGAGGCTTCCTGTGGTGGAAACACAGCTTTTATGTTCGTTTTTTTTTTCTTTTTTTCTTTCCTTTTTGTGTCTCTGTGATGAAATAAAAGCAAAACATTCGCAGACAAATGTGTCATCTGCTTTGAGAGGAATAGTGGCTTACAGGTGCAAGATTTTACATACAGTCAGTGGGGAGGCTGCTTCTGTGCATTGAAAGTCTAGCCTGCTCTGATTGGTCGGCTCCAATGGCCTGATCAGACACCGCCCCACTGCTTTTCATAAAGCATTTTATTGGAAAACTTATTTCTCGACCACATTTGCAGGATGAGGCATAACTTCTACTGTGAAAAAAAAAAACTAGAGCTTTTTCCTACAGATTAATATTATTGATTCATTAAATGGTTGAAATCCAAAAGGTAGTTGATTGAGATGTTTTCATGTAAAAAATAGCAGATTATCTCTTTCTTGAGTGGGTTCTTTTGGAGGGCATGTTTCTCCATGTAAAACATTTTGGAGCTGAGAAACTGATAAGTGAAGGCCGAAGAAGAGGAAGGTGGTGACGTGTGCGCAACAGAGTAATAATTTAGTTTTGGTGGTGGTGACGGCTTCACGCAGGGAGGCGAACGGCGCCGTCATCGCTCCCAGACACTCTTCCCACCACAAAGTTGGCGCATGTGCTTTCTTGTCATGTGTCTGATTGCACAGGTGGGCGTCGGTGGACAGTTTTCACAATAAAATCACTCGGTTACCATGGTGATGTGAGGCGGTTTTGAGGTATTTATCAGTTTGACTCACTGGTTGGGTTTCCAGAAAAATGTTTTTGTAAATGTTAATGTGGTCTAGACTCAAAGAGACTGACCAATGCCACAAGGTTTACATAGATTCTCCACAGCCGTCATCATCCAGTGAGGCATGAGGGGTGTGTGTCATCACCAAAGCTCTCATGTCATCACCAAACACCCCCCCACAAGTCCATAGTTTAGGGCTGTGTGGCTTTGATGTGTTCAGAGTTGACGTGGAGTGACTCATGTAGTCATGATGCGCAACCGATTTAAAACTCTGAAAATTAAAGGTAGCCGATTTTATTTTTTCTCTGATTTTCAACTCAAGAAAAAATTAATATATGAACAATTATAACTGCTGTTTAAACAAAGGAAGCTAAAATATATCTATTTGTGCAGTTTATTTGATTTCTTTGTTTTTTGACTAGATAGCAGAAATAATCCAGGAAAGCTGCAGATGGTCAGACTGAACTGATTCCCAGCTCTTCCTCTCTCAGCGAGGCCATAAATGCTTTTATGATCCAGTCCACTGTTTTAGGAAAACAGGTGTCTGTTAATTATTGATCTGATGTGAATGTAGAAAACTATCCCAGTGAAACTTGTTAACATAAGTCCTCAGAAATAAAAGCTGCTGGACTGTTGTGCATCACAAAAACTGCTGGACACAAGTGCAGCCTCACCATGATGAAGCCACGAAAACTCAGGTTGGCATGGCAACACATTTCTCTTTTCATGATGTAAACAGTGCAGTAATTAAGCATAGGGACTTAAGTTACATCATGACCTCTCAGGGCTGAAAACGAAGCTTTCTGCTCTTGTATCAGGGTGGACAGGCTGCGATCAGCCCTCCGGCTTGTACACAGTTTTCTTCCACACTTCTTCCTTCCACTTAACTGTCCATTAATGTGCTTTGAGACAGCACTCAGAGAACATCCAGCTTCTTTTGCTATCACTTTTTGTGTCTTTCCCACCTTGTGCAGGGAGTCAATGATGGTTTTCTGCACAACTGTCAGATCAGCAGTCTTCCCCATGATTGTGAATTCTTCTAAACCAAGACAGGAACTTTAATGCCTCGGGGCACTTATGGAGGTGTTTTGTGTCGGGTTGGTGAATCCGTCACCGCCGTACGTCTTGTATAGATCCACAGAGGCTCAATACGAACTTCTTCAAGTCCGACGAGCAGCCGCGTTCAACAGAACACAGCAACTCTTTTTTTTTTTTTTTTTTTTTACTCCAACGTGAGTGTGTGGAGAGGTGTGTGTCTGCAGGTTACTGCTGAGTGTATGGGCGAATGTCTCCAGGTATCTCTGTATCACTCCGCCTCCTCTCCATGAGAGCACCATGACAACCGAAGCAAGCATGCCTTCTGGTCCCACCCACTGAACCTCGGTCATTGTACAGCAGTGCTAACAGTAGTGCTAACTAGTAGCGCCTGCTATTCTATGACAAGGCTGAGTTACGGCGAACGATCCTTTCATACAGTATTGAGGTACTTAGTGTGACTAAAAACGGAATCAAAAGTCGCCGGGGATTTCATGCCACTGACACTTAAAATTTTTCAGATCATCAAACAAATTTAAATATTAGACAAAGATTAGACAAAGATAACACAAGTAAACACAAAATGCAGTTTTTAAATATAGATTATTATTAGTATGGGGGGAAAAATCCAAACCTACATGGCCCTGTGTGAAAAAGTGAAGCACACTTGGGTTCTGCAGCAGGACAATGATCCAAAAACACACCAGCAAGTCCACCTCTGAATGGCTTAAGAAAAACAAAATGAAGACTTTGGAGTGGCCGAGTCAAAGTCCCCACCTGAATCCGATTGAGATGCTGAGGCATGACCTTAAAAAGACAGTTCATGCTGGAAAACCCTCCAATGTGGCTGAATTACAACAATTCTGCAAAGATGAGTGGAGCAAAATTCCTCCACAGCGCTGTAGAAGACTCATTGCCAGTTATCGCAAACGCTTGATTGTGGCTGTTGCTGCTAAGGGTGGCCCAACCAGTTATTAGGTTTAGAGGGCAATCCCTTTTTCGCGCAGGCCCAAGTGGGTTTGGATTTACTGTAGGGCTGGACGATATAGAAAAAAAGATTTTCGATAAGAAAAAATCTTTATCGATCGATATCGATATTTATAAAAAAAAAAAAAGAAGCCATTATGAAATTAAAAGCTATTTTAGGTGCAGCCCTGGCCATTTAAGCTTTTGCTGAATGACCTACTTATGATAAAGATCAAACTAAAGCCGTTTTCAAATTTGCATTGCAGAACATGAGCGGTAAAGTTCATCCGCTCCTTAAACAAACTCGTCTTTTCAAACCTGCCACGTCCTTGCGGACTTCTGCGTCCCGGGTGCTTTCATACATCAGGAAATGTTGCGGAAAAGTCAGCACAGCCCTGCACTCCCTTCAACTCTGTCTAGAACATTTTCTTGTGCTTTCAGCCAAAACAACGTGCCGCAACATTCCGCTCTTGTGACATGGAGACCAGCCGGTACATGTCCGCTACATCTTCGAGGTAAAAGACCGGTACGCATGTCTGAATGCAGCGTTTTAAAGGACAGAGTTCGCAATATTACCGCTTTCTAGTGCAAGTCTGAAAGGGGCATAACACTGAATTCCAATTCAGCCTTTGCCCGGGTCTGCATTTGTGATTGGTTTGGATGAAGGAATGACTGTAGCATCATGCTACACGATAGGCTACAGCAGAAAACTGTGCTTCTATATTGAACTTTTATTGACCCTCTTTTTTTTTTTATATTGAAAAAACCTCTATCGATCGATATATATTAATATTGAATTATCGTCCAGCCCCAATTTACTGTCTTTACTCAGCATCCATTGCAAGGTAATTGATAGTTTCTCTGATTAGTAATAAGTTTAAACTATAGATTATATAATTATTGGTCTAAATTTCTATTATTATTATAGGAAGTTGGTGTTTTTACCATTTTGTTCGGCTCTGTGACTTATTTTGAGGTATATTCTTAGTTGAGTTGCTTGAAGTTGTGGGCAGAGGCAAAACGAGGGAAAAGAGGGTAAATGATGTTCATGGACGTGCACTTGTTTACCTCTGCAGATCTAATCACCTGCCTGGACAAAGGAGCCGACTTCCCCGAGGCAGAGTTCAGGTAAACCATGTTTGCTTTGTGTTGATATTTGCGTATTAATCAGACTGCCAGAGACTCAGCGTGTGTGTGTTTGTGTGTTTTCTCAGTAAATACTGTCCTGCAGGCTGCTTGACATCCACTGAGGAGATTTCGGGAACGATGCCTAACGGGTATAGGGAGGTGAGTGGTGGTCTCCGTCCTCCGTGTTGCTCCCATGTGAGTCATGCTCTCTTTTAGTCTCCAATCCCACACAAACCGCATCATCATCATCATCGTCGTTTGCTTACTCATGTTTTCATGGCCTTTATCTGTTATTTTTTTCCTTTTTTGCCCTTGACTGCCGAGCAAAACGGGCCCCCGTCCCTACGGCGCGCATGTCCTGGACCGATGACCTTGCAGCACCCCTGCCGTGCGTGAGGTCATGGGCGTCGAGCCTGTCGCCGATGACCTCATGTTCAGAGCCGGAGGATTCTTGTAGAAGGAAGGGGAGGGAGTTGCTGGCAGATGGGAGGACAGGGAGGAGCGTGGGGGTGTGCTTCAGGGAGTGAGGCGCCCCACAGGAACAGAGGAGGGGCAGGGTCAGTGGGTGAAAGGGAGGTGAGATATTAGTTTGGCTGAATATAATAAGCCTGTAATCCAGTCCAGCTGCAGCAGGGCGAGCAGAGCTGTGTGTCAACTGAGGGTTTTTTTGGGAGGCAAAACGCTGGAAAGAGAGCGAGCATGTTTGAGAGGTTGGAAAAAGCCTTCGCGTGCATGCACGGTTTATTCATGCTCGCCTTTGGAGTGTGTAAACGCGCGTGTGTGAGCCTCCAGAGTGGTGATTACAGATGCATGAGTTGATCGGCATCAGTCACCCCACCCAGATCATAATCCTTTATTTTTTTATTTCTTTTTTTCACACTCTGGCTCACTGCGCTCTGCTTTTTTCAGTTTCCACATCCCACTTTTCAGATGTGTGTGTGTGTGTGGTTTCCTCTGTTGGAGGTAGGCTGCTGTGGTTTGGATCAGCACTTTGTGTTAGTGGTTTGGTTCTGCTCTCTTCAGGATGTGGTGTGTGTTTTTTGGGAAGTGTAAAGAGTCACAGGGACGGCGTTGATCGCTGGTGGCGGCCTGCGACTGCCGTGCTGCTGCACACCAATGATAACCCGTTCCCCGTCATTCCAGGGGTCACCAGAGTTCCCAGTGTTTTCAGCTGTGAATTCCAGCGCGGGTCTTTTTCTGGTAATACAATTTCACGTCACTCCAGCAGCTGCTCGTCGGGAAAAGAGTGTGACGCCTGAGTGGAATCGGTTTTTGTCAGCTTTCCAGTGATATGGCAGCAGGTTTGGACAGGAATGCAGCCGGCAGTGAGTCATTCCCATCAGAGGCTCCCAGTATCCTCTGTACAGAGAAGTGACCTCATCCTGACTCATCAGCCTTTATCTGCTGGAGTGTGAAGGTTGAAATGGCCGTGCTGTAAAACTGCACTGCCACCCCCTCACTTTCAGAAGAATTAAACTTGCAGGACCAGCTGCACCGTTTGACGATCACTACCTACTGGCAGATTTTCCATCACAGGAACTTCCACTGATAGTGTTTTAAGGAACTGTTGAACTTCAGAGCTTGTCCTTAACCTTCACAGTCCCTGTTCCTGATGCACGCAGCTCTTCAAAGGCTTAAAAAAAAAAAAAGATGATAGATCGGTCAATTTACCAATCTTCCATTCAGATTCTACTCTGCACCCTCTAAATGTGGATTTATTTAGTATTGCGGGATTCAGGAAGCTCTAATTTGTTTTTAAAATTGCAAAACCAACCTGAACAATTAATATCCATACTTGCATGAATATACTGTTTGGTGTTTTTAAAAGGTAATAAAATAATAATAAAAAAAAAAACTCAGTCACCAAGCTCAAAAAGCATGGTGACTGCACAATATCCAAGCATGCTGAAAAATTTAATTTTCAGAAAAATCTCCTTTTTTCTGGTAGGATGTCATTTATTTCTGTAATCAGAGTAGTTTAGCAGAAGCTGGTTACACTGTCGGTCCTAGGCTGTGGTTTTACATTTTGTAGATTTTTACGACGTATTTATTTATTTTGTGTGTGTGTGTGATCAAAGTTGGCTTGAACCCTGCCTTGTGGACCTTTGCTGCATGTCAACCTCCTCACTCGCTTTCCTGTTCTTTCTGCACTAGAACCACAACAGCCAAAAAACAACTTTTTGAACTTTTTATGATTGTGCTTTGAATCATTTATTTTGTCTTGTTTCACATTCCTTACAAGAAGAGGTAGAATTTACTTCACAATTTCAACCAGTAAATGTGCTTGAAAATGTATTTCTATTTTATTTTGTATTCAATAAATTAGCCTTCCTTTATCTGGTTTAAAAAAAAAAATCTGTCATGGGTCGCCTCAGCAAATCATCTGCCTCCATCTATCCCTCATTTCTCACGCTAGCTAACTTTATTTATTTATTACAGTTTCATAAAAACATGATGTCACGATTGCGATTCTTGGCATGTTGGTCTTAAACAACAAAAACTTAACTGTATATTTAAACATGGTGCTTCTTTGTTCTGTGCTGAGTCGCACTGGAGGTGATGTCACTTTCAGCTAATCAGTGGGCTGCAGTTTGCCAAGCTCTGCCTTTTTGGTTCGTATTGGTAAGATTGGGTTCCCAGTGGAAGAGTCTCGTACAAAGTGGGACGGTCTGAGCTGGCAAAGATGAAAATAAGGTGACTTTACTGGCTGTTTCTGGTCTGAATCGGCAATAATAAACTTGACATAAAAAGCCAGAGAGTCCCAGAAATGGTAGTCGTAACAGAAAAAGAGCCATAGCCAAACCAGCAGAGCCTACACTGCCACGGACTGGCATAACCACCATCTCTCTGTGTAATCTGTCTCTGCTTTTTCTTGTCCTGCAGTCGTCTCCTCTGTGTGTGGCAGCTGTCCATGCGGGTGTGGTATCCAACGCTGCAGGGGGGAGGATCACCGTGGTCAGCAGTAAAGGCATCCATCACTACGAGGGCACACTGGCTAACAATGTCACTTCCACTGGGTAAGCTTCAGATTCCAACAACTCAGCAGCCACAGCCTGCCCCACGCTCTCCCTCTGCTTATTCTGCATCCATTCAGTCATTCATCCTCGGCTTCTTTCCTCTTTTGCTGCAGAGGAACTTTGTCGAACAGCCTCTTCACCTTCAGAACAAACGGTGAGTTGTTTTTATTGATGGTAGTTTGTTTTTCCCCGGTAAATGTCGGCTATTATTGCTTTAATTAAGACTAGAGAAGCTGTGATCTTTGTAGACCTGCATTAAAACTTGAAGATGAATTATTGTAATTTTCTAACTTTATTGTATTTTATATATTTTTTTGTCTTGGATATGAAATCTTTAGTTTCTTTGACGTGTGTGTGTTGGCAGGCTGCTATGGAACCCTGGGTTTGGAGTCTGGTGTCGTTGCAGACACTCAGCTCAGCGCTTCATCCGTGTGGGACTGGAGCACCCATGCCGGTCAGCAAAGCATGTGGGGGCCGTCGGGGGCTCGGCTTAAAAAGGCGGGGCGGCCCTGGGCGCCTTCGCAGAGCGACACGCAGCAGTGGCTGCAAGTGGATCTGAAGAGGGTGAAGAGGATCACAGGTACGCCCCCACATGAACACATTAGATTATTTCTTATCAAAGCACCAACAATCACAGCTGCACCCGCGTTTTTTGTTTTGTGGCACTTGTTTTATACAGTCACTGTGGTCTGGAGACTCCAGGCTTTGGTGGCTCTGGCTGAGCGTTCAGGGTAATTCCACCCCCGTTATCATGAGCTTCTGCCAAACAGATGATGTCACGGTTGTAAATGTAGAAAATGTTAGCAGACAAACACATGAAGCTGATGTAGCTGAAGCCTCACAGAGACGCCTGCAGACTTCTGCAAGAAAGCAAGAAATTGAGATTTTGAAAACTGACATTTTTTTGGCATCTTTTTGTCTGTAATCCTTCTGTACATTTTGTATAAAAATATGAAAACCTTTCTCTTCTTTTTTTAGTTTAATGTGAAAGTGTTTCACAGCATCCTCTCATGTTTCAGCTGTGGTTTGGTGTGTTGCAAACTTTTTGTGAGGATGCTGCAGTCAGAGATGTAGAAGGTCGCGTTTTCTTTCCAGAAACATGCATTTTATTCACATGTAGATCCTGAAAACCAACAGCTGATGCCTGTAAAGCCTCATTTATGCTCTACATTTAACACAAATACAGATGAGGCTTTCGTCTGTCGTCTTCATCCTTTACAAGCGTATTTCAGTTTGCTTCCAGAGGGCTTGCAGATGCGTGTTGATACAGTAAACAGCAGTACCACCAGAACCCACGCGGGCAGCATTGCACAGCATAGCTCACATGCAACGAGCAAAAGGAACAAAGAAGAAGCATCTTCGGTGTTTTTAATGGCTGCAGACCACCATGTTTGCGGCTTTATTCGTGTTTCTTTCTCAGAATTTGTTTTATCGATCTCCACTGTCATTTTGCTGTTGTCTGAAATTGACCCTTTAACTTGAAAGGGGAAATCTGAATTCTGCCTTCTGGTGGATACATTACCAAACAACCATCACAACATAAAGGACATATGTGGGCAGTGATATCAGGCTTAAGTCTTAAATTTAACTTGTTAAAATGTGTAGGAACCCTGGATATTTGAAACACACTTAAGTATGTATGTAAAGGAAGTAAGACAGCTGGCGGCTCTCAATATGGTCTGTTTTATAAAGATAAATAAATTGATAATCAGAAACAAGGTTGTTCCCAGACTGTAACAGTAAAAAGCAGCTGTAAGTAAATGTGCTGTTTCTGGTAAATGATGGGAAATGATTCAGTCAGCTTGATTTTTTTTACCAGGTGTTAAAAAAAAAAAACTGTTGAAATGATATTGGAGTCAAAATGACATCATTCACGCTCAACATTCAATTTCAGGATATCAGTTTATATACTACTGCTTAAAAGTTTGGGATCATTTATCCATTAAATTCGATAGGAAAGTTATCCCAAACCTTTGAGTGTTAGTGTATATATCAATGTTTTTGCTTTCACCTTTTCATACATAGTATCCACTATGGTGGACACCTATTTAGCTATTTCCCTAGTGTATCCATGGGTTAATTTGTAAATTAGATTCAGCGAATGTTATTAATCCGATTCATCGCTGCTTACTGTAGAATAAAAATGTTATTAATAAACAAGAAAAGAAAATGATGCAGCTTTATTTTTGTAAAATAGATTAAAATAAATAAAAAGTAAAGTGTTGTAAAAAAAAAAAAGGCATCCCTGTTGGATGTCAGAAGACGAAAAGTATTGTTTTTACAAAACAATAGTTTATTATGTGAAGGCTTTATGGTGTGTCTGAGCAGCTGGCGTTACAAATTTCTTTCTTAATTAGTGACGTTTATCTTGATCATCTTAACATGTAGCTCTGTTTTTCAAAAGCTCACAAATGATAGGGTTGATGTTTAGTTTGCGTGACGGTTATTCTTGAAAAAAATTAAACTGGTCTGACAGGAAACTGCAACCTTTAAAATAAATGGATGAATAAATGAGCAGGCCTTATGATGATACTTAAAGAAATTTTATTCAGCTGTTCTGATTTGACAAAACAAAATAAATAAATAACCTTGCTTTTATTTATATATTTTTTTAACTCTAACATTTGCACTAACAGAAAAGCAACAGAAAGGTTTTTGCATTTTTCCTTTCCTTTGGACAATAATAAGAATGAATGTTTTTTTTTTTTTTTTTTTAATTGTTGAGAGGACAGTTAATACTATAGTATTATAGTATAGCAGCTTATAGTATAGTATAGCAGTAATAACCTGGCCAAAATTTGAAAGAGTAGTTTAATAATAAACACTTTAGACATGAAATAGCCAAACCAAGTGGTAGAGATGGCTCAGGCAGGTTTATCTCCACAACTATTCAATACAATTTATAATAGTCCCTGAAATATTTGCTTCACCAAACAGTAGAGCAGGCTTTCAAAGAGTTAAAGATAAATTCAATTTTCTATGCATTCATTTTCAGATCAAGTAGAAAAATGTGTGTGTGTGTAAACTTTGACTTTGACTAGTGTGTGTGCGCATAATTTCATGAAATGATTGTCATTGAACTGTAGTTGCATCCACCCATCACAATAGCTAACGGAGCCTAAAGCTCTTCTCCAACTTAATTTTCAATTATTTTCAATATCAGAGCGTCTTGTAATAAAAGACTGTCTAGGCTTCTGCTCAAGGCTCAATGTTGCCGCTGTAGCTAATTCAATTTCATGTTTACGTAGCGTGTAAAGGGTGTGCGTAGCCCCCAGCTTGCCTGGTTTGAAGGGGAAAACCGAGACGAAGGCTGGATTCACAAATACCCGCTTGATAATGGCTGATGAAGACAAATGTCTCCTAGAGGAAGATGTGGAGCTCAGTAGCCCAACAAGGCTGAATTCAGTGTTGAGACACGTTGGAGCGACTGCAGACAGCAGTTGTTCAGCTTACAGTCATGTCAGCTGCCATCAGTGATGTTTTTCTTCCACCCATCCATCCATCCATCCAGGCATCATCACCACAGGATCTACCCTGAGGGAGTACCAATATTATGTTTTCGGGTACCGGGTCTTGCACAGTAATGATGGCAAGCAGTGGCACATCTACAGGGAAGCATCTCCTACTCAAGACAAGGTAAAAACAAGCCCAGAATCAATCACCTCTGCTTCACTCGCAATGACATCATCTGCTTTCAAGGTGTTTTTTTATTTTAACTTCCTGCAATTGGATAAAAAGTTACTTTAGAAAGCTGCAGGGACACGTTCTTGGGTTGTTTCCATAGCAACTGGTATTGACTAATAGATGTTTATGGCAGGAAATGAGAGCAGTCAGTGGTTTGAGTTAAGTGCTGTGGTAGGCAAGTCAGGACACTTGGGCATTAATAATGAATGGATATGGATCGAGCTGCTCCCCCCCCTCCTCCTCCTCCTCCTCCTCCTCGTGTGGAGGAAAGTAATTATCAGCTTGCCAAGTTGGGAATAATCGGCTTATGGTTTATAGTGTACAGTACTTGTCCACAAGCTGAATTGTTTCAGCAAATTTTCTTTTTTTTTTCCTTCTTAGCTTTACCTGTAAGTCAGGTTTAAACTTGTGGAACTGATTTGTCCCCATTTTCTGGTAGATTTTTCAAGGCAACACCAACTACCTGCACGAAGTGAGGAATAACTTCATTCCTCCAATCGAGGCTCGGTTCGTGAGGATAAATCCCATCTCATGGCACCACAGGATAGCGCTGAAGCTGGAGCTGCTCGGCTGCCAACGTCATCCAGGTAACAGAGTTTATTGGCAGCTATGAACTTATTTAAAGTGTCAAAGTTCACATTTATATTATTTATTTTAAGTGACCGAGCTGAGCCCGCGGATGTTGCCACCTTCCCATTATACTCCTCCTCCTGCTGGTACAAAATGCCCACCTCGTCCTGGCCAAACCACACACACCCCGGACATCAGAAACACCACCATGCCTCCTCACACCAACAAAGGTACGTCACAGGAAATGACGGGGGGGACCCCATGGTTTGATTCTTCTATTTGCATTTATTGTCCTGTTTTTCCTTTCAGATGTGGCGTTGGCTGCCGTCCTGGTACCCGTGCTGGTCATCGTCCTGACGGTTCTGTTGCTGACTGTGCTTTGTGCTTTCCACTGGAGAAACAAGTATGACCTCTCGTGTCATCCAAACACTTAGTAAAACCTCACATTGCACTTCTGTGACCTAACTTCCTTCTCCTCATAGAAAAAAGAGCTCAGAGGGAACGTATGATCTCCCTCACTGGGACCGCTCAGGTATGTCATCACTGCAGCGCCGCTGGATGTGTCTGAGCATGTTTTTGTGTTTCCTGGACCGGCTTCACTCATCTCCCCGTGCATCTGCTGCAGACTGGTGGAAAAGCATGAAGCAGCTGCTGCCTTCTAAGATGATGGAGACGGAGGATTCGGTTCGGTATAGCAGGAGTGAAGTCAGCCGAATAGCAGGGAGAGGGGCTGTACCGAGTCTGCACGCTGAGCCTGCAGGTACGCACGGATATGTGGAGCAGCTGCTGCAGCGCAGAGCACACCATGCTAAAATCACTTTGATTTAAAGATGCTTTACACCCTCATCTCCCCTGATATCTATCTTGCAAAGGTGATGATTGCATTTTCTTCCTTATAAAACATTTTAAAGACATGTTTATGTACTTTTATAGCCTTTAGTTACTTTTTTCAACTCCTTTACAGCACTTTGGCCCTTTTTCTCTGCATTGGCTGTGTAAAATAGATGCACAAAACCAGCATGACATCACCTGCTGGATTGTGGACAGCTCAGCGTTTTGACTGTCTGCAGCCCTAAGTGGCTTCACCATGTGGTCCAAGCTGTACTAGAAGTTTATGGCAAGCCACTCTGTTATGGACATCTAATACACATGACTGCAAGATCATGTTTAATGTATCCTGACTGTATAATTATGACATCATCTGAATGGCAGCAGGATGAAGCTTCCAGTGAACATACAGCAGGTTTATGAGCTGACAGACACCGTTACTCACTTTGAAGCTTTATCTCCTTTTGTTTCTTTCTATGCTTGGCGTGAACTCTGAATACAGATGAGAGCAGATTTGCTTTATGTCCAAATTCGACCTCCATTCATAGGTGTTGGGTCTATTTGTTTGTGCACAGCTGCAGCAGTGGTACGCTGAGCAGCTCTCGCTCTGTGCTGCATTCCTGTTAGCTGATGGAGGCTGCAGCTGCAGGATCATCCAGATCTCTGACCTTGTGTGGGTAGTGGCTCGTCAATCACAACACTGCTCCATCATCTGTTAGATGGAGATGACACCGTGATGTCATTAAGGCTACAAAACTGTAAGGGAAATGTAACACTAAAGCACACATTTAGGAGAAATCTGCACATAGACCTCACTTCTTATCGTAGTTTTGAGGAAACGCCATCATATTTTTTATAAAGTGTATACTTGTATGCACATTACTACCACCAGCTGTTGATGAGTTGAGTAATGTGAATCCAAAGTCTCTGCTGGTGGCCAAAGACTCCACAGGATAGTCGTGCTGTGCAGGATCTGCAGTCAGCTGATGACACGGATTGCTTTTACTAGCGTGATATCATCTGTTATGTGTGATATAAACTGAATCCATCATTACCGTTTGGCTCCCAGCTCTGCTGGAGATAAATGGACAGTGACATAAAGGCGGACGGGTGTAAAGAAGCAGAGATTTGTTTTGATGATAGGTTTTCTGTTTACATCACAAAAAGCAACAAACCCAAGGTGTGTGGAAGAGATGGACAAAGGATAGATGGTGCTACTGAAATCAGGTAATGATCAGAAGGAGCATCTAAACAAGTTTTAGGATGTTATCTGTGATCCAAGACTTCACTCTTTACTCTATATGTCCATTATACAACCAGCACCACTAAGCCTAATATAGCTAAGAGGAAAACATCTGAAGAAGAGTGGCAGTCTTTCTTCTGGGCTGGAAACCAGCAGCAAAAGAGGCCCAAAAAGAGGACGCAGTCAGAAGCAACGCAAAGACATGAATTTTTCAACAATTAGTTTGCATGTAAAAGTAAATAATCACGTGCAACAGTAAATGCAGACAAGGGAGCACTTCAGGTTTGGAATGATGACTTTTTAAGTTGATTTTAATAGATGAAAGCACAATTTAAGTTTCTGCAGTTTTATTTCTTAAAAGTTAGTGTTCTTTACCTCCTTTTTTACTGTCAACACATTTGATAAAGACAAAACACATTAAATGAATAAATAAATGAATAAATAAATCTTTTGTGAGTGTCACAGTTTTCAAAAAGTGGGCTATTTCCATCACAGCTGGGCACAGATGTTTTAAAGTGTTCCTTAAACAGAAGTAAATAGTGTATTTGTCAGGGCTTGTTTACAGCTGTGGATAAATACACATCTGGAGTTTGTTTGGAGTGAATAAACAATGGGCCTCATGTTCAGCATTAAGTGGGAGCAACTGTGACACGGCTGTTTGGACAACAATAGAGCTGTGACACTGTAATTAGGGATGGGCATATCGATACCTTGGAGTCAATACTTCGATACCAGCCAGACAAAATACTGGAATTGCGACTTTTGTATTGCGATACCACTGTACGAATACAAAACATGCAGTTTGTTTCTACTTCTGAGAGTTTTAGGCAATGAAATGATGTAAGCAGCCGGATTCTAGCTTCTGTATCACATGATTGTGATAGCCTAACAGATGTCATGATGATGTTGCTACTGTTAGTGATGATGAAGTTTTGTTGTGTTTCAGTGGTTTAATGCAGGTTATTGTACATTATGTTTTGGTAAATTTGCAATATAACTATTAAATTTTCTATTTCAACATTTCCACATAATATATTTGATTATTTTAGTTAGTATATATTATGTTATTTGATAACTGAAAGACATTTTTAACCTATTTTTGTTTAATTTTATCATCACTATAATTATTATTGTTTTAAAAGCATTTCTTTCCAGTACTTCTGTTCTCAGGTTTTACTTATATCTAATATTGCCTTTGCATTCAAGATATTGATGCAAAATGTACAACCATGTGATTTTCTTTTAAAGGACAAAAAGTATCTGTATCGGTGAAAAAGTACCATAAACGACTGGTATCGTATCGACATGAAAAATTTCGGTATGGCCCATCCCTAAGTGTAATGTAGACGAATGTTTGCACATTATTGCTTCATTTTAATGGGACGTCATTGCAATGCGGTTTCAGGTATGTTCTAAAACAGTTGAAAATGACAAGAACGTGACCACCGCTAGCTTATTTATTTATTGGTAGTCGTATTTTACAAGGGAGAATTGGAAATTTGAGATTTATTAACCGAATGGGATTCTCACACCCTGTTATAGTATTTATTTTAATAGTGTGTCTGTGCTAAATTGTAAATCTGCTTTCTTCTCAGAGTATGCTCAGCCTCTGGTGAGTGGCGTGACAACATTAGGTGCACGGTCAACCTTTAAACCAGACGAGAGACCTGGCCCGGGATACTCGGACCCAGACCTGTACGACGCTCCCATCTCGCCAGACCTGTACCACGCCTATGCAGAGCCGCTGCCATCTTCTGGATCAGAATACGCAACTCCAATCGTGGTGGGCATGAGCTGCCACCCGTCGGGCAGCTCCGCTCCGGGCCAACCCTCCACGGCGTGTAGCTTTTTGGGCACTGGGTGCACTTCGCTAACAGACAGCGCCTGGTCCGGGAGTTCAGCATATGATACACCCAAGAATGCCACTGGACAGGCCACGCCCACTGAGGACCTGACCTATCAGGTCCCTCAGAGTAGCACTCAAATATCAGGACAGAGCTGAAGAGTCCAGATGCACATGGCCTTAATCTGCCCCTCACTGCCAACCGTTAGCGACCCAGAGGACAAAGACGGGGTTGTTGGTGTTGAGTCTTGGCTGGAGTCCTGAAGGAACTACCTTCACCTGGAGATGTCTGTAACGCCTGACGTGTTTCTGCAAGGCCACGAACTGCTCATGTAGTGCCATTACAGTCCAATCACTGAAACCACAGAGATGAATGTGCTGGTGCCGGGGGTGAGACGGAGAGGAGGAAAATCTGACTACTGTTTGATGAAGACTTTGTCCCTGTTCTGTGATGCGCAGGTCTTCCATCCTGTGAAACTGTGATTCCTTTTTTTGCCGTTGTTCTTCTGTTACATCCTGGACCATGAGAGACTATTTCCATTCATCAAATCTGTCTTCTTTTTTTTTTTTTTTTTTTTTACCGTTATGTGCATGTTGCATCAAATACCTTTCATCAAAGTTCCTCCTTTTGTGGAGAAACTCTTGCCGGTACGTTGTCTTACTTTGTGTTAATGCATGACTTGAAATTTTTGTCGTTCTTGTAATTCCATGATTGCAGTCCTCTTAAAACTCAAATGATTTACTGATATTTATTTTTATTTCACATCCTGCTGATTAAGGAGCGGCCTCACCACTACCCTCGCTGTTAGTGGATCAAACAATAGACTGGGGGGGGAGAGGGTGCACTGTTGTGGCACAGTAGGTTTTAATACACAATGCTTTGAGTTGAGGCCGAACAGGAGAATCAATCCACAGAAAAAAAGACCAAATTTGACCTTCTCTGTGTTGATGCAATGTTGATCATCACTTCCCTGGTGGCAGTTTTAGCCAAATAAACTTTACAGCAGTCTTAATTTTTTTTTTTTTTGAAGATCCTCACAAGAAAGGTACAACAAAGAGGTAGATGGGTAAATGTTACAGCTGTGATTAGTTTGTCCTGATCAGGATGATTGTCTCGTGTTGAAATGGATGTCAAATTCAAAGTGACCTTCATTGTGTTGTTGTGCATCGATGTCTGTATGTGCGTTGAGCTGTTTCAGTATTTCAGCGTGTGTGTTTTGACTGTTTAGGATGTGGCTTATTTAGTGGTAGGGCGTTGTCTGTAGCAACTGCATTCCTGACCTGCGTACCTGTGGTACTGATCTGACCAAACGGTGGTGACGGGGGTGCAGATGGTGGACAAACGTACATCAAGCTGCTTTTTTTCTTTTTGTTTGTCTTTACAGAACGACCTCACCTGTGTGTGGGAGGTGGGGGTTGTTCGTACAGCTGCGCCACGATCATGCTTTGACTGTGTTTGGTAACCAAGGAGACAGATGCTGAGTTTGATGCTCCCTGGTTGCAGGGTGTGTGAGTTTGTGGCTCTCACTGATTGTACAAAGAAAAAAATAAAGAAAACTTTTAAAAGAAAATGTTTTATTAAAATCTTTGTAATTACACTGCAGATTCATTTGGGTAAAAAAAAAAAAAAAAGACCTTTCTTTGAAGCCATTGTTAAGACAATTGTAATGAATACTATGACATCAATGTATTTTTTTTTTAAAAGCAAAAGTTTATCAAGTAAAATCAAGTAAGCAAATGCATTAGCATTTGTGCTAACGCTGCATCTGATTGCAACTGGAAACTCATTTCCTGCCCAGTACCTCCAGTAAAGTTAAGCCCCGTTTCCACCAATGGGTCTGGACTGTTTTGGTGTAATAAGCTTCATAAACCCTGATCTCCAGTAAGCAGTGTATCAGCCGGATAGTCATCTGCTTCTTCAACATAATTGCAAGACATCATAGCTGCGCAACATCCTTAAAATATAATATAAAAAACCTGGAAACAAAGGTTAAGAATGGCAGACATCTAGCAGACTGAGTTTTTTCTTCTTGGTATGTGGCTGCTTGAGAAGTCAAATCTGTTGATGTAAACGTGGAGTCTTATAAAATCATCCTGTCATTGGATCTTTGAAGCACCATTAGTAAACTTTAGCTTTTCACACTGTGGTGGCCCACAGTGACGGCTAATTTGGCATCTGTCTTGCATCCTGTCTCCTCTGAGCTCTATCCAGCCAATAAAAGCCAGTTTGGTGTTAACTCTTACCTCTTGCTCTGTCACTTTCTTGCTTTTCCTCACTTCCTCTGATAATATTCTCTTCATATTCTTTGCTTAATCAACCATTAACTGAATCCAAAATATCCAGTTGCTGGTGTGTGTTACAGTTCCATAAAGCAAAACAAAGTGACATGTGATTCCGCTAGGTTAGCAGGGAAAAAAAAAGTTGTGATTGTGAAGTGTGATTTTTCAGGCCTGGGATGCTGCAGGATGATGACGATTCCAGGACTGCACATAATGTAGGCCTGTGTGTTACAGAGTAGCATTTCACAGGTTGGAAACTTGCGTAGTGTTTCTTTAAGCTAATCAACTTCAAGTTAACTTGACTTAGTTGCAAAGCTGCGCTAGCTTTCAGTTAAATCAGAATAAGAAAAAAATTTAAAAAATAAGTGTTCTTTTTTCTTTAAAATTTTTCCTTAAGAATCTGAGCTCTCAAAAAAGCTGTAACCTTGGTCTGCAGCGCTGAAGCTGCAGCTGGGTTAAATATGCCATAAAGGGTGCTTTGGATGTTTTAACCAATGTCATCTGATTGTTTTCAGATTTAAAGTACAACACAAAATCTTTTTGCAATAAAAAGGCTGATATTTAAAGTGAGATAAAAGCCACAAGAAAAATTTATATGCTGAATAAATCTATTAATCACAGTATTTATAAAAGATGGCTGTAGTAGTAGTTATATAAAAAAGCCTTAAAACAACTCACTCACTCACTCACTCACTCACACACACACACACACACACACACACACACACACACACACACACACACACACACACACACGCTCGTCCAGCTTTTTCTGGTGCTTAAGGAAACATGGAAGGTCCTTCTCTTAAAAACTGGAGATTTGGACCAGCTTTAAATGCGACGGCTTCTTCTGGGTTCTTTCATTCAGATCTGACTGGACTGTAAGAAGTTGCCTTTTTCTTTTTTGTTTTTCTTCTGATCAAGATAAAAATGTGATTTTTAAGTTCCAGCTGAGGTTCATCAAATGCAGTATGACACAGCAAGCTTTCAAAAGTGGAGTTAAGAACATTATCACTGTAAACAAAAGTCATCATCAAGATGTCAGACTCAGCTCAGCATCAGTTTTCCTGCCACTGGCGTAAAATTGTCCCAAATTAACCTTTTTCTAAGCCATTCCTCATTCACTCTCATCAGTGACTGTTTTGTCTTCCAAGCAGCAGGACCGTCATCAGTTTTCCGCTCATTCCTTCATGTTCTTCCCATCCTTTCCAAACTTCCACCACACCACTGTGAGGACGACGGCTGTCACGAGGAGAAGGCTGCTGGTTACCAGGTAAGCAATAGGCAGGAAGTGGTTCTGGCCTCCAAACCAGGTCAGAGTGGTCAGGACCACCTCCTTTCTGCCTCGGAAGTACTGCACAGGAAAGTCTGAGGAGCAGGAAGTCAAGGAACAAAGAGCATGTACTGTAGTCTCAAACAGACAACCCAGATGCAGACGCCTCTGACCGCAGTGAAAGGATACTGTAGGAGATTTGGATGCTGTAGTTTCCTGCAGGAAGCCCGTTTGTGAAGGGCTTATTGGCTCGGTGCAAAATCCCATAGAGCTTCTTGAAGTTGGGGAATGCCGCCTCCCTCATCCAAACGATCAGATCGTCGTTAATGAAGCCGTTGTTGGTGGGGTCGCGGGGATCGAGCTCATAAACAGGCTTCTGCCAGTACAGAGGTTGTGCTGTGTCTGTGGAGGAGAATTTCCAATGAGAGAAAGAAAAGAAAAACTCATTCTGTGACTGAGGTTGTGCCCTTTACCTTCAAACACCTGAGCCAGAGATAAATTGGCCATCTGCGGGTTACGGTATTTGATATTCTTGTCGGTGTACCAGGTGAGGCCTTTCCGTAACAGAGGGACGGGAATGCGACCGTGACCGCTGGATCCGTGAAAGGTCAGAGTGAAGGAGTCTGAGAGGAAAATGGGAGTTAATAGTCCAGTTAAAGAGAGGATGTGATGACTGGTGATGTGTGCTGAGAGTGGCGTTTACCATTAAACATACTGTTGGCCACAGCACCGCAGGGAGCGATCGGGACTCCATCCGGAGTTTTTGCAAATGGCTCACAGTACGTGCTGGGATTCTACCGAAGGCAAGAAGAGAGATGCAACTTCACAACAGGAAGATTCTCAGTTGTTATGCTCTTAAGCCAACCAGGAAGTCTAGTATTTAAAGTGAACTTCGACTCAGCCAGTTATCAGTTGTGTCTTAGTTTCTATTTTTCAGCTTCAACACAGACGACCCGTCAGTCCTGGCCCTCTTCATTAATATAATGTCATCAGACTATCAGGCAAAACCCTTTCTACACCTCTGCAGTTAAATAAGAGTAGAGCAGGTGGTGCGTTGATGTGAGGAAAGACATCTTTATCCGTGCATTGCACCATCAGCATCTTCTATTCAGGGTGACAAAACTAGAACTTCACTTCTCCTCACACTGGACTCCACAACTTGTTTAAGGTTAAAGAACAGACACTAAAAGAAGCTGTCGCATTAACAGTCTTCAACATGACGCAATTGGGTCAAACAAACAACTGGGACTGTGTTTTTTGGACAGTTGCAGGCTCTTCCTTGACTTCATCAGCAAAGAAGTAAAAGCTCTGGATGGGGGAAGTGTGGCGTTTGCATTAGAAAAAACCCACAACATGGAGGGGAAGAGGCTCTTAATGCAAGTACAATGGGCCAACAGGGAGCTGAGTCTGGTGCTATGCTCTTGCTGTTCTCTGCAGATGTAAATGCGATAGACCTCAGCAGAATCAGCAAACTCATCTGTGAGATCAGTAAGATTGTGGAGGTGGAGCTGGACCATCAAACTGTTTCGCTCCTTCTTTTATTAAACTTTACTTGATCCAGCTGGGCGGCATCTCTGGCGAGGCCAACCTGTACCAGAAAGATTGGGGGGGGGGGGGCAGCTCGGAGCGCCGCATACAGCATCATATGTAAAGCGCATGCGTGAGTGCGCGTGATGCTGCGTGACTGGTGTTTATGATGATGTGACAGAAGCAGCTGGAGGAAGTCTGAGTGTGTGGAGATTTACCGACTGCTCAGAATCAGCCAAACGCAGCGAATCTAGATGGACGGCGCTTCACAAAGCAGACGGACCATGAACAAATAAGCTGAACACGAAACCGAAGACTTTTACAAGTCAACCAAGTGGAATATTCTGCAATCAAGTAATGCAGCTACACTGGACTTACTGAAGATGAAACTGGAGGCAGAGATGGAGTCGGAGTCAAAGCAAAGTATTAGAAAGAGAAACTTGTTTTCAAAATAGTCTCCGTATTCTGGTTCATTTGTCCCATTACATTAAAGTCTCCTGTAAATAATCAGCACTATAAAGAGCTCCAATAACAGCCTCAAATTTGACCCTCTGAGCCTTTTCTAGCCCTTTGAGGTTGTCTACTTATTTCCAGTAGTCTAGTCCAATGTTCCTCAAATGGGGGTACGTGTACCGCTGGGGGTACTTGAAGGCAGACGATTTTTTATTGATCTAAATTGATCAAAAAAAAAAAAAAAAGTTCTATAACTATAACTGTATGTTTACAAACGGAGTTAAAACTTGGTTTCACACAACTTCATTAAAAACCTGTCGTCCACATACCGACATGTTTTTTTGACCCAACCTGCTACGAGCCAAATGACGTCAAACATCAATCACTGTCATCATGATGATGCAAACAATTGAGTCGTGGTTGAAGCGCAGTGGAAATCTGACTGAAAACAAATAAGGTTAAAGGGCCAAAGAGGGCAGAATTACCATTGCTTTGCACAGTTCCAGCTTAATAAACCAGACAAATGACAAAGTGCGGTATTTTTTTGTCCTTTATATCGATTTTTCCAACCAAAAACACTTTGCAGTAGAGGGGGGTTACTAGGCTCACAAGGGGTACTTTGTAAAAAAAAACAGCTGAGCACCGCAGCTCTAGTCCAAGTTGTATAACACTAAAAGTAATCATTCTGCTGAGTACTTTTGTATTTTATTTCCATCTTTCTGGTACTTCTTTCAATACAAGGCAGCACCTTTAATGCTGAGAGTTACTGAAGACATAAAACATGTAAAATTGTTTGGAAACTTCTTTCATTTCTGGTCAAATGCAGGCAAATATGCAAAATATTTGGGAGATACCTTTAACTTATTTTTCCTGCCGACCATCTGTCCGTCATCTCTTGAGTCCATGTACCTGCGGAGGTTCTGATGGAAGTTCTTTAAACCGTAGTAGAAAAAGACATCTCCCTGGGAGAGAAGAGAAAATGGGAGTTTTTGTACAAAGTAACCTGACTTGTGTGGATGAGATGCCTCCTCGATCCCGAGGCTGTGACAGTGGAGCCGTTACCTTAAACGCGTTCTTAATGGAAAACTCCACCTTACAGCTGCAGGTCTGCGCTGCATTGCTCACATTTTTGCGCATTTCAAAGCATCCATTACACTCCCCGAGCTCCGTGTAATCCAGCTGAAAAGACAGAATTGTAAAGCTGAATCACCAGAGATGAACCTTTTCAAACATAACCTTGGATCTTTCACCACTCCCTTATTTTATTGCACACAAGAGCATTTTAGCTTTTCCAGCCAAAGTCTGTCCAACATACACACCCTTCTTTCTTCTCCAGAGATCAAAATGAAAACCCCAGAGGTGTAATTCCTCTCACCTTCATTTCCTTTGTGCTCTGCACAGTGAGCAGCAGCCACACTCCCAGCAGCAGACATATAGAAGCCATTAGGTAGAAGAAAGGCAGCACGGTGTTGGCGGTTAGCATCGGAGACCAGGCAGGTAGCCGCTGCTGCTTGAAGGCAGAGTTGTCTGGCCGTCGAGACAAAGGCCCCGGCGCTGCTTCCTCTTTCCCCATGACTGGACCTTCAACTAGGACGACTGGAGAAGGCGTTGCTCTATCTTCTTTCCGTTTTTCTTTTTAAACTCAGCGATATCCCTCTGTACACACAAACACCAGTCTGCTTGCCAAGAAGTGTTCCCAGCAGGCTTTGCTGTTGTGGCCCGTTACTTATTAACCACGATCCTTTACTACCTCTTTCTGTTTCCTGTCACCTCTACTTGTCTAAATGATTGTGTTGCCATTCACTACTTCCTTCCTGACACATGTTACAGGAACACAGACGACTTTAACAAACTATCTGATGTTTTCATGTTTTGTCGTATTAAAGCAACACAGAACAGAAATTATGCTGGAATTTGCAACGAAAGATACAATCTCAGTTTTGCGCTGCCTTACATTACTTTATCTAAACGATGCCGATTACTGAGACTTCCTGGAGAGCAAGTAAAACTGATGACCTCACATTCCCAAGAGGAAGGACTCCCGAAAGTCAAAGTAAACAAACAAGAGGATGTGGGTTTCAGAATGAGTCGGTTTATTTAATCCATCACACAACATCGACACTGGACTACGAGAGTGAAAAAACAAGCACATGTTCTACACAGCCTCTAAAACATAAAAACTCCAGTGCGAGATGGATACAGATAAAAAAAAAAGAGAAAAACAGGAAGCAGCTCCTCTTCATCTTCTGTGGAGTGTCACAGAAAATCCACTGACAAGTTAAAATAGTCCTATTTTGACTTTGTCCTCTTTACAGGCAGCCAGGATTTTCTTTTCCAGCAGATTCATGAAGTCCAGTTTGATCTGAGAAAGTAGAAAGAAAAATATATAGCAGTGAAATAAAAAATTGTTTTAACACGTTTCATTATATATAATATATAAAAGATTCAGTCAGTTCCAGCATAACCTTTCAGCCCCCATACAGGTAGACCAAAGCCCAATCCTAGTCCCCTCCCTCAGTCCTACCCCTTTACTCTTGGACATCAAAGGGTAGTAGACAGCGAGGGGGAGGGGCTACATGACCATTCACTTTAACATGTTTGATAACATGGAAACTTATTTCAGTACACAAGTGGAAGGGAATCAATAATATTTGTGTTTATAGGTGTTTTTATTATTTAAAAAAAAAAATCATATGAATTATGTTGGATGTGTTTTAATCGCCCCCCCCCCCCCCCCCCAAAAAAAATTGTTGAAACAAACATCTTCTATAAGGCCTTTATTTTATTTATTGTCCCTGTGAAACAAATTTCAAATAAGATAAAAAAAAAGTATTGCTCAATAATTATTAGTCTTAATATCAGTATTAATATTTAAAATACATATAGCCCTAACACTACAATAACAAGATTTAAACTTTGATTAAAGAAAAATAAAATGAAGTTGCATTCTCTCATTCCTTCTTTTGGACTTCAAAACAGCCAAAACCCGAAATCACACGAATGAAGAAAAGCAAGCAACAAATTTTCAACACATCTGAGCCAAGAATGAAATTCCAGCAGCACATCAGCTTCGTCTACACTAGATTATCTTTTCTGTCCAGCAGGGGGCAGCAGCTCACCTCAGGAATGTCGACCATCCGTCTGAGTTTCGGATCCCTCCAGTTCCAGTCCAGAACCAGGTACTTCAAAGCCTGCAAGTTCAAACCTTCTGTGGAACAAAGTCAGGATGAGACGCCTGCAACAGCTTTCAGGTCAAACAATCAATCTTACACACACGCGCACACACACACGCACCGTTCTCAATGAGAGCACAGATCCTGCCTGGTGTCCCAACTCCAATGTGAGCGACGCCTTTCTGCAGCAGCTTCACCTGCTCTTGCATCTGCGCACAGAAAGTTCTGATAGAACCAAACAAAGTTCACAGTGTGTGGAAATCACAGAAATCTTTCCTACCTTGATGTGTTTTCCAAAAAGTTTCACCACTTTGGCTTCGCCCTTGAAAGTAGCCATCTGCCTGCGAATGAAAAAACAAAAAATAATGATTATAATCCTGAGTCATGAAAAAAGCCGACAATCACAGGCTCTACACTCACTTAATAAGCTCGATGACACGAAGTGCGGAGCTGCAGACGATGAGGATGACCACCGAGCTCTTTTCCGTGTGCTCCTTTTGGATCTTTGCCCACTTGGGACAAACTTAGAATAACAGAACAAAGAAGTAATCAAAGTGAAACACGAGCTCAGAGATAAACAGCCAGGAGAAATTTTTCTTCAGAAGGTCAGAACATCACTCACTCTCCTTCAGATAAGAGGAGATGGTGTGCGTCAAGTCGTTGCTGGACAGGAAGCAGGAGTCTGAAAGATGTGAGCGGACACTGAGTGACCTCTGAGAGTCAGCGGATATTGACTGAACCTGCAAGTTAGATGAATCGCTGCGACTCACTCTCCAACTTTAGCTCCTCCAGCTCGATCACAGAGCGTTTGTCTGAGAAGTACAGTTTGACCAGATCCTGCAGATCATCGGGGCAGCCCGGCTTTGGCTCGGAGGTGGCCAACACATCTGTAATCGTCTTCTTCTTCTTCTTCTTCTGGAAAACAAAGTATGTGTGAGCTGCAGGGAGACGCTGCAGAAGCCGAGACTGTTCCCTCTCTGTGCACAAGTCAGCTAACACAATCATATCTTTTTGTCCCTGCACTGCATCCATAATCCAACGATTCCATAAAACCTGACTTCTTGACAAACAGAAACTTAATATCGTCTTCTATTCTCAGATCTTATTTAAACTGATAGCTGCTGTAACAACTTACTCTCACTGATGGAGGATCAACAATCAAGTCTACTAATGTAATATTATCTTGAAAAGGCAACACTTGCCGTCCCTCTTGGCAACAGCAGGTGGCGCCACACTCACCTTCCTCTTCCTCTTCTTCTTGGGTTTAGCTGACTGTTCATCCTCAGTCTCTGTCTTTGGAGGGATTGGAGACTCACTCTATAAAAACAGGAAAAGAACAACACACAATTCAGACAAAATAGGCAGGTATGACATTAATGAACCAGCCAGTATAACCAAAGATTTTATATATAACTGAATTATATTAATAACTGATTCTATCAAGATCCCAAGATTTACTCCAGCTAGGAAGATAAAACAACAGAGAGATCATCACCCCTTATTAACTTTTTAATAGCAAATGAGGCATAAAATTTCTGAACTTGTAAGAAATACTTATCATATTGTCACTGTGTACTGAAGTAGAGCTGCAGTTGTGTACTTATTTATAGTAAAAAGGTTTAATATCGACATGGCTGCCTGCACTAAAACTGTCTCCCCTTTTTTTGTTTTTTTGTGAACTGGCAGAAATAATTGGCTGGTGCTGATCATCTAAACTGAAAATGTTGTCCAGATTAACTTGCATTGCTATTATACTCACACCAGTAAGTACAGCAGATTGTCTCACACACTGTAAAATGTTTATCTTCTTAATATGTAGACCTGTAGCGGCAAGTCGATGATGTCGACTACTCGGCTCTAAAAAGTCCTCGCCATCAAATCTGGTTGTCAACGCGTTGCCACGCCCACTGGCACGCTCGAAAAATTTTATGCCTCACAGCCCAGAGACCCCCCAACGGGCGCACCTCTTCCCTCTGTGTGGTTTTCCTGTCATTTATGGTTTTATGACCAGCGGTTGGTTTGATTCTGCCTCATATGAACAGCCGGAGAACTGAGCCGCTTATAGAAAGTTTATCCATTTGTCAAAGCATACGACAATGAACTCAACATAATATGTAACACAACGTTCATATTTAAAGACGCGACGTGATGATGTGCTGGTTTAACGTTACTGTGTGAACCTGTGCGGGTTTGTCAGGGCTGCAGCTGTGTGACGTGACACGACAGGCTGGCAGTGACAGAAAAACAAAAAAGACTGTTAATCTTTGTTTGCAGTTACTTCGTGGGTAAAATTGAAGCACATATTACATTATCTGTTGTATCACAGTTTCTTTAAAATCTACTGTGTTGGTTTTATTTGCTGTCCAACAGATAAAGAACCGTACGTTCCCATGATTAAGAGAAATGATGAAAACACCAAATAGTTTCCTTTGCGATTTCCACAAACATTCATAAATGATAAAATTGGGTGTTAGTTTGGTGTAAAAATGTATACTTAATATCTTTTTTAAAATGTGATTGGAAGAATGCAATTAATTAGAGGAGGTGTCACAATAAAGTAAAATAAGAATAAATAAAAGAAACAAAAGGAAAAAAAAATGTTACAACTCCTGATTCCTGATCAGGACATATATAGCATTTATGAGCACTAAAAATACTTGAGTACAGATAAATACCTCTAGATAAATATGAATACATCAGGAGAGCCAAGTTCCACTGTTGGTTCAGTGAGAACCAGAAAATGACGTGCACCCCTGATCATTTCCAAGTTATGAAAATCAGACTCTGCTTTTATTTTATTTTCAGCAGAAGATGTTTGGCTTTGGAAAACCATTGGATCATGTAGTAGTTTAATACAGTTTTGGGCGGTATTTGGGATTTTATTTTTTATTTATTGTGCAGCAGAATAATAATTGTTAGACTAATTGGCTAATCAGTCATTAGAATAGTCGACTATTTGATAAAATAATCGTCTGAATAATCTTTTACCCCAGCCCTATAAACATGAGTGAAATGGAACGAGTTTTGTGTGATTAAGATGTGTTTAAGTATTCTACTTTAAAACAACAACATACCAGCAGGTTATTTGGCATAAAATAATACATTAGGACAACAAAAATCCAAAAATGCCATTTACAGTGTACACGCTGGCTACTGGCTTCATGCCACGTACAGGAAAAACATCAAATGTGCAGCATTAACCGAGAAAGGACACAACCTGCTCATTATTTTTCTTCATCTTAGCTTCGACCGTGTCCTCCGGTGTCCCTTTCCTCTTCTCTGCTTTAGCGCTCGGGTTTTCTGCCGGCTGTTTCTCCTCCACTGCTTCAGCTGCATCTGTAAAAAAAAAAAAAAAAAAAAACAATGGCAAATTTGCCCATTAAATCCACTAAGTGAAACACTATATTTAGGGAAATTCAGGAAGAATGGAGGTGATGAAGGAAAGTGGTAAACTGTGTGTGATTGGCTGTGTGAGTTAGTCCACTCCAAAACCGTTTCTGGGCTAAATTGCTTCTGAGAGAAGACCAACATCAACACTTTGCTTCAGTCATTTGACTCTTGGACCAATGAAACACTGTTCAGATTATTCATCATGCGCAAGCATCCAAGTGCAATTTCTATCCAGAAATATGTACACAAACTTTAGCCAAGATAACGATGTAAGTGATCTCGAACCAAGCATCTGGTTATGCTTAGCCTCACTGTTGCTGCTACTTCTTGGTGCATTCCTCTTGTTTTGTGCTATGAGGTCATGTTTAGACCCTTTTCTATATCAGGAAGCTGGTCTGAAGCTTTTAAAACAGATACCAGGCTGAAGTCAATAAATCTCTGGGCTTTACTGCAGCATCCTTCCTGGATGGAGAAACTGCATGTCTGCCTGTTAAACATAAAAAGAACTGATATGTGGATGTGAGCTAAAGCTAAAGCTAAAATTCTTCCAAGTGGCTAAATTTCAATGTTTGACTATAAATCGTTTTGAGCTTTTAGAGAAATACGACCCCGCTCGGATGAATGAAGTGCAATTTCAAGCCTGTTGTTTCCTTTGCCAAATCCTAATCAGGAGAAGCAAAATGACCGTATCATTAATCTTTGACAGGAACAAGTGCCGTGATCACACTGCTTTTTGTTCATTGTTTTATCCATAGGCTGCATGTTCCACGACCAGCAGCACCACTCCACAGGAATGGATTGAAAATTGACTCCCAGGATTCAGACGGAATGATGAATGCATGCATGCAAATGCATGTAAATCTCATGTAACTTCTAACAGATTTACTATTTACAATTCAGTCTCATTGCTGCTGCTGAGAAGTTTTACTATAAAGCATCCACAGAGAGCAGAATGCATTTATCACCGATCTTTGCGATCTGAAGCAATACAGCTAGTTTTGATCTATATTGCTCTTTTAACCCTGCATGCGACTGGAAGACGCTGCATGTGGCTGCATCTGTGCTCCCAAAAAATCAAGCGTGGCTCTGGTCTGCCACAGTGTATTGCTGCTTCAGGCCGAAAGCACTCCTAACAGGCGCATGCACGCATACACAGCATCTGATGCAAATTTTCTGCTTTGTCTTCCAATCTACCGTGTCCCAATCAATTTTTCAGTAGTTATAAGAACACACTTCAAGTGTTTTTTCCAACACTCATCTTTTTTATAGGTGTTCCAGTTAAGCACCATGTTAGAGACTATTCAAAGGATGGATGAGGGATCTTGATGAGCGCATTTCCTCATAGGTCGTCTTCTTTTCCTTAGCCCCACCTCCTTTAGATTCATTATCAGCCCCCCTCACTCTTTATGTGCATCCATCAGGCTTCTCCTGTTAAAAGACCACCCCCACTACTGATGGACCAAGCCTGCCATTCGTCCATCTCTTCCTCTCTGGTTCTTAACACCCCCTCATTCTCACTGTGGACAGCTATAGGAAAATATGCCAAAGATCAAAGAGGAGAGGGTGAATTATCGAGGTAAGTCGGACTTGAAGCCTTAATTGCAGACATGAAAAACTATAAACAAAGTCCAGGCCTATATATATATATATATATATATATATATATATATATAAATAAAAGAAAATGGGGTACCTGTCCAGGAACAGGTAAGACTTTAGCTCTTTGTTGGCAGAGATAATGAGCATGGGCAATGTTTTAGTTTAACTGATCAACTTTACTTGCATGTGTAATTAAAGCCATTTTCCAGGCAGTGAAGCATTTTAAAGGGACATGATGGTTTTTAACAACACATTTTACAGGAAGGAGAAAAAAAAAAAAATCACTTGTCCAGGATGGTTTTATTTAGTTATAATCAGCAACATAATGTAGGTTTTAAAACAATTGCTGCAACTGTTTGACCTTTTTAATGTGGTTTTTGCACCATCCACAGGCACAATTTACATGCCTGAGTTTGCAACACGAAATGAAACTGCCTGACATTGCTGTTCTGTGTTCAATGAGCTGTGAAGTACTCTACAATGAGCCTGTGGCTACAGAAGTTAACCAAATGTTTAAATGAGTAAAAGGTGCTGACATGGCAAGCAGACTCTTTAAACACAATTTTAACTTAACAAATGACACAACTAAAGAATTGCTTGCTAACATATGCCCACCAGTGTTTGCTTCCCCATTTATTTTCCCCGTATTTATCAGGAATCTAACAGGGTTTTCACATGCTTTATACAGTGGAAACATATACTTCTGTACTAGAATTCAAGTGTTACCATTTGGGAACGTGCCAACTGGTATTTATCCCCAATAATCTGTTTTGATTGATCAGTTTTGTGTCATGAGAAGTGACTGCTCACCAGTCTACACCAATTTTGAAATTTAAAAAAAATGTCATTCTTTGCAAAATGATATTAGTTTTTTGAAAGAGATCAACTGTTATAATCTTTTTTAAAATATAGAAAAAAATACAGAACTGGGTTGAAAATAGAATAATTGATCTCCATCAATTCAAATTTTATTTATCCAATACTGATTTATAAAACTTAAAGATCAATCTTTTATACGTTTCCTTTTCAGGTGACAACAGTTAGGGGCGGGAGGATCAAATAAGAAAAAAAAACTAAATCAGACTTTTGTTTTATGATTTTCAAATGATAATTTTTGTTCAAACCCCCCCCTCATATTCAAATTCCTCATTTTAAGCCATGTTTACAAATTGGGTATGAAAAAAAGTTACTGTTTTTCTTCAGCAGAAGGTGAAATGTTTTTCTCCAACTGTCTAATAACATAATAGTAAATCTGTTTCTGGGAAAAAACAATAATAATAAAAAAAAAACTCCACAGAAGGTGGAGAATGGCAGATAACTTGGTGTGGTGCTGAAAAACCAAATTAAAAATCACAAAAATTGGCAAAATTGAAGAGTTGGAATTTAAATCAAATCAACACCCCAAAAATTGTTAAGAATCAATTTGGGAGAAAAACACATTGTCCCAGTCCGAACAACAGTGATCATACTGCTGTGTGACTTAATGATGCTCGGCGAGACTTTTATACACACACACACACACCAACTGAAGGGTTGCCTGTGTTGATTACGTTCAAAATCAGCTCCTCTCCCCCAGATAATGCCACATTCGATGAATTTCCCTCTGGGGAGTCATAAAATATATTGAATTGAATTGATTTCAGATTTTTAAAATGGCACCAGTAATAACCGTTTCTGGACACCCAATTATGTGAAAACACTTCGCACATCTATATGGCGTGGCAGGTGCGTCGGAGAAAAAGCCCAAAGTAAACAAGAAAAAAACTCCCGCACACTGTCCAACTGCATGAATTTATTTGCAACGTTTCGGTGCTAGACCTTCATCAGGCAAACCTGGGTTTGCCTGATGAAGGTCTAGCACCGAAACGTTGCAAATAAATTCATGCAAGTTGGACAGTGTGCGGAGTTTTTTTTCTTGTTTACTTTGGACACCAATTATAAAAATATTCAATGTAAGTTAAAGGCTGGAAAACTATCAGAAAATTAAATGAGGAGGATAAGTGATTTTTAGTGGATTGTGTTCACAGATATGACAAAGCACCTGTATGCCTAAAATCAGCTTCTCTTAGAGATAATGCTAATTCTTCAAATTAATTTTTTTCCATTCACTACCTGATTACAGTTTACTTGTAAACAAGTTTGTCTCTTAAACCTTTGAAAACAGACTGTTTTGAAAATAACAGGAAATGATGTCACCACACATGTATCCACTTGAAATAAATTTGATAATGAACTGGAAAACATAGACAATATATTTCAGAAGTGCAAGTAGACGTGTCACGTCAGAGATAATTACAGTAATCTGATTACTACCGGATGTCTGATTTTGATGGTGAACGAACTTGGTTTTAATGAAAAATGATGTACAAAAATGTATTTAATGTTCTAGAAAAATGTGTGTTACAGAAATATCTGTAAATGATTCAATTCCAACTGATTTGGATTTAACTAAATTGGGCTGTTGTAAATCAAATTAAAAGGATCCAGGAAATTAGTGGTGACACCCAGTCATGGTGTCTGATTTTCTGTCCAAGAACAGAAAACTTTATTCTCTCTCGTTTATCTATCAAGGTGTATTGCAGTAGTTTGTACAGGTGCAGTACTGTAGTAATGTGAGCTGCATTAACATTTAATTAAGACATCAGGCTGTTCAACTTTTACCCAGGAAGTTAAGAAAAGAACCAATGCAAATTTCCTTGTCCTGAAAGAAAAGACTGAGACTAAAAATCTCAGAAAAGACAAGTTGAATAAGTCAGATATAAAGTATTCATTTTTAGAGAAGAAAGAAGGAATTTAACTGTCCAAAACACTGCTTGAAGAGAGCAGACTTGAATTGATTTTAAGGTTAATGTCTTCCATGAACTCTCAATATCCTCTTTGCCACCGAGGCTCCAGATGGTGAAGTCAGGAGAAGGAAAACTACACGCTTTCAGACTCATGCAGGGCAACGAGGTTACAGCTCAGATAACCATAGATCAATTAGAGTCAATAACTGTGAAAAGAAATCACATACAGAGAAATAGGGCTACCCAGTAATCTTTAATGGGCGATCAATAGGGCTGACTGGTTTTAATGGATGGTCAATGGTGCTGACTGGATGTAATGAGGATCAATCCATTCCTTCCAGGAAACAGTTGATTGTTTCTGTTCCAAACAAATGGCAAGAGATTTGGTCATTTGTGTTTAAGGCTGATGTGCTCGCTGGAGTAAACTAGCACTGAGCAGAGTGACCATGACCTCTGAGAAGCTCTGATGTTTCTATTTGTCTACGTTAAGATAACAAGTTGGCTTATAAAGAAAGATAAGACGAGTGATAACTTTCATCCTCCAGGAATGTAAACACGTGACTTTACATATGGCCAAACGTCAGCACATTAGGGATGTAACGGTTACCGGTAAAGTGATTAACCGTGATAAAATTCCCCACAATTAGTAATACCGTTTCAAATTTTAATTATCGTTAAAACCGTGATTAATTTCTGCACTTTGAAAAACTCAAAGTGATGCCGCTCATTGGCTGGAAAAGCAGCAGCAGTCCCAGTTTGCAATGTTTAATTGATGAAAACATGGCAGAAGGCAACAAAAGCACCCATGTGGACAGTTCTCTGAAAAATTTTCCCCCTTTAAAAAGGACAAAGTAGACTTTTAGACCCATTTTGGACGTTTTAAATGATACTGGGGGGTGATTTCAATAATACTGTGATAATGATAACCGTGATCATTTTTGTCACAATAACCGTGATATGAAATTTTCATATCGTTACATCTCTACAGCACATACACTGTTGGTGGTAGTGGGAAAAAAAAATGTAGAGGTTATTGGTTTAGGAAGCACATGACTTCCTCTTTAAAGCCACAATGAGTTATTGTTAAATCAATGGCAACTTTAAACAGCAGGATATAGTCCAGTAACTAAAGACAGCCAATACAGAACACAAGCCTCTGGTTACCGCTTCTGCTGCTCAAACCATTCAAGCGCATTACTCTAAAATCAGATTATTATTTCTCATGTACCTGTCGCCATGTGGGTTTGGTATATAAACAATTGAGATACAAATCAGACTGAAAATTTGGGTTTGGGTTATTATCAAGATGAAATAGATATAACCTTATCATTATTATCTTTCCCTCACAGATAACGCCACAGCCTGCCCGCTATGTTGATTTTTAGACTCGCTCTTCTCATGAATAAAGGTCCGTTTTTATCTCCCACCAAAGTCTTGGTAGTTTTCAGCCTTAGTAAATGTATTTGCTAGTCTAAGTACATGTCAATGTAACCCACTGATTGCAAATTTCTATGCATGTGTTTACACATACAATCCATTTAAACTCTTTAAAAATACGAATCAAACGATAACAAATACAGAAAAATACAGCATTGGTGAATAATTTATAATGATGTATACCCCAAACTATTAACTTAATGTTTTAGACATTTAACGCCATCAAAAAAAATTAAGAATACATTATAGACTAACAAACCATCAATAGTGTCTGGTATAACAACTAAGTTCACCAGTAATATAGACTAATCTAGCCCACCTCAAGCTCTTCTACATACCACCATCTATGCTGTTCATAGGCCTTACTCCCCACTTCCAATGCTCCAGACATTTGTAGACAAGTGCGACCGCTGGCATATTTCAGCTGATCTTCATCACTATCTCAGACACAGCATCCGTCTAATTTATTCAATGACCCTAAATCTATCCTCCAATGTCTGCAGTCTCAAAAGAGTGAGCAATCAGAAAAATATTGCACCGCCTTGTCTTGGTGCCAGCCTTCATTTTCTGCACCATTGATTGATTGATCGGATCCATGTAGTTTAATCCCCAATGTTAGATTGGAACACCAGCATCCACGTGTACGAGTAATGCCAATCCTGGCTGGCAGTGAGAGATAGGAGCTACTGAAGAGGTTGCACACGAGGTGCTAATCAGAGATACACGGCTATGTAAATAACCCAAAGCTTTTAAGCTTTAAGTTGGAGAAAGATCAGTTGAGGGGAAAAAAAGTGAGTATTGTCTTGGACAAAACAAATGATGGCTATGAGGTATTGCTTCAAGTCCCTCCACTAAAAACAAAAAAACAAACAAAAAAATCTTCTTTGATAAATATTACCACTGAACATTTGAACTTTAATGTTCCATATATGCTGAACAGGTTTGATTTCACACTCATCTACTGAGCATTTATATAATTTATAACTCTGACCTGCCTGTGGGATTCTTGATGTCAGGACTTGCTCTGTTAGCATACAGACGCTATGGAAACGTGAATAATACACTCCACAAACTCTAAGAACATGCTCACACAGAGTCTCATGGCATTTAATATAAAATAGCGTTTGAAATTAAATGAGCGATTGCGATATTTGTGAATTCATATTTGTAAAAAGTACTTTAAGCCAAGTTTTCTAAAGATAAATCATATAAGAAAAAATATGATTCAAAGGGCTGTTCTATGTTTCAAAGTAATACATCTTAAAATGTGTCTGGAGAAGATCTTCATAAAAATTTTGGCCCCACAACTAACATGACTCAATTTCTGCATTCCTCTTCTTATGCTTTTTATTCTTTACCCCTCTCATCTCATCCAAGTTATACCTGCCTCAGGGGGGATTCAGAAACATCTCTTAATTGTTTTTAGACTTTATTAATAACCATTACCACTATGTGATGCAATGCTCATGCAATCTAACATCTGGTATAAGAATGAGTGTGGAGGTTGCATATATTTGTGAAAAGTGCATGCATGTCCACACAATGTTAGTACACACAAATGAACTGTTAACTGCAGAATTTCACATGGTCATTAATCAATGTTGTGCCACAGAGTCTTGTTTAGCAAAAATAACTTCTTCAGGACGCAACTTACATCACAACAAAACAATGTCGACCACATTTCATGACACTGCCCACCACCAAATGGTTGTTGTTTTCTTTCCGCAATTATGGCCACTATTTGATTTATAGAACTGTTGCTGTAATGTAGAAAGACCACCTACAAGGTCTAAGCCGTACAAAACAAGTAACCCAAAGCAAGAACTTGGAATGAAGGCTAAAACAAGGATAATTTAAAATGGCAAGTCAAACCTCTGAACTCGCAGCACAGTACCAGAGTTACCTCATACTGTAGAAGTGTTTAGCTCACCATGATTACTTTACTGTGGTTAAATCAACACAATAGCTACGACTCTTTGAGGCTGAGAGTTGACAGCTGTGACTGGCTATGTGGGTTTGTAAACTGTAAACATAATAAATATTGGACACATTAGAGCCATTAGGGGGTGAACAGTCATGCGAAAGTAAAGTATACTAAAAGTATAATGATATATTTGTACATTGGGACACAATAAGATCTTGTCTGGTCTTAACAGCTCTTAAGATGACCTCAGACAAACAAGACATTACATTACCTCGGGTCAACAAAAGTGAAGCCAACATTGCAAGGTACATGTGAAAAACTAAGTAGACACTTACTAGTTCCACTGGAATGGAGAGGGGGTGGGACTTTTTATAAGTATTTACTTCTACCCACTCCTTTTTTGGACTTATATTTGGGTTAAATTGCCTGTTATAGTTAATTGTTGATCCCTGTTTAAGTTTTGTATTTTGTGTTGTTTTGTCCAAAAATAAACAAATGAAATGAAATGAATTAAGAGGGTAAGTAGCTGCCAGGCACTGCTAGTGAAAAGCACTATTTTCAGCAAATGTAAAATCCTCTATAAAAGCAGAGGTGCAGACAGTTTGTTGGTCTGGAGTATTTGGGGTGGGTTAACACAGGAGGAATAACATCAGCAATGATCTTAGAGAAGGAATTATGACTGCCTATCAATCTAAGAAGAGTTTTTAAGGCCAATTTACAAACAATTTGGACTCTGTTCTACAGTGATCAAGATTATTTACATGTGTAAAACATTAAAGACAGTTGCCAATCTTCTCAGGAGAGGATGATATAGTAAGGTTGCTTCAGGGACAAACCATGGATGCATTAAGAGTCATTTCTAGCGTGAATTCATGAAAACATTTTAACTCTGGAAACTGGAGACCAAAAAGCCATCCAGGCCACATGGAAAATTTTGTAGACCAGACTGGAATAAGTAGTAAGGGTTCAGCTGTCAGGACCCAAAGGATGGACTAAAATTTTGACAATTAGCAGATGTTGCAGACACTGTTGCTACAATGTTTAGTAAAGAAAGTTTTCTATGGGTGATGCAGGTGCGTCTACGGCAGATACGCACATGCTTGTGTGAACGCCTCAGCTGAGAATAGGATCAATGAGACCAGGATGATGCATACACTCAGAAAGAACGTAAAAATGCATCCAAGGAAGTAGTCTGTGACATCAGCGAATTGATATAATTTGTAAAGTGGACTTGGAGCCCAATATGTGAAATAGCCTATTTGGGCATTATGTAGCACTCTCCTCTTTATCAATGGTGATCATGCTGATTAAATTTTTTTTCTGTGTTAAAAAAAAACAAAACATAAAAATCTTGCTGCCAAAAAAAAAAGAAAATAGATGTTTTTTGTTTTTTTTTATTTATTAAGCCTGTACACCAGTAACAAACAATAGTGCTGCTCTTTATCAGCCAGTGACCACGTTTCCTCTCATTCACTGTTAAGAAGCCACCATAAGACTCGTGATAAATATAATTATTTCTAGTAAGTGGTGATAGTTTGTCTGGTGCCCTTGAGAGTAGAAAAGGGCAGACTGGGGAAGATGCAGGCGCGCTGCCGTGGGTGCCATTCTGATAAACAAACAGAGGAGGCCAGCCACATGTTAGGCTGCCAACCTGCCTGCCAGCTGACAGTCCTCAGCGGAGCAGACCTGGCAACCATTATCAAGCCTGACACTGGTTCTGAGCCAGAACTTAACTTTGAAGGTATTTTCACATTGTGTGGGAGTGTTTACAATAGTAAGCATGTAATCATCTGGATGCTAGTTGCATAGTGAAGTGAAAAGATGGCCTGACTTGTGTCTGTGTGTGCGCATGAGTTCGAATGAGATTTGTGAGGTGTTAAGACTCCTTCTCCATTAGTTGATTTAGAGCCAAAGGCAAGAAAACAGAAGCATGTGTCAGAGCTCCACACATCTAAAAGCACAATCAGATGAAACGGGGCAGAGGAAAGAAATAAATTAGCACTCATGTCTAAGGACCACTAGCCCCCAGCCAACACAGACAACAAGTGCTGAAGCTCAATAACTTATAGCACCTCTCCTGCATGTTCTCTTCTTGATCCCAAACCTTCCCTGTGGTAGATCTAATCAGGCTGACTGATGAGGCTTCTCTTTAGTCTACAAATTATGTCAGTTTTCTTCTTTCAGATTAGAGCATCAGGACAGATTCAGCATTTTTGTTGTGGTTAAACCTCACACAAAAACAACTCCTTCACAGTTAGTTTCCACTGTCCTTTTCTGTAGTTGAAACAAGTGAAGTTAAGGAGTGGACAGAGCCTAGACCGCTTCATCTGTCTTCCTGACTGATACACAGGGGGCATCAAGAAGGAGACTCTGAAAATGCCACTCGCTTTTTTTCCCACAACAGAGAAATACTGGTGTGGACATGGTGTGTCAAGCAAGCAATACACACTCAAGGATTTAGCAACTGAAGTAGGGATGTCCCGATACCGATGCTAGTATCGGTACTCGCTCCGATACTGGTCTATTTTGATGTACTCGTACAGGCTCACGACAACAGCCTCTACCTACTATAGAGCTCCGGACGTCATGCGATTCACTGTGTTTACACAGTCATGCTGGCAGGAAAATACTCTTCCATATGAGCAGCACAGCTCTGCATTTACTCCATCGGAGTTTACGTCTCATCTCAAATAAGACGCTTTTAATTACAAAAGGATAGATTAAATATATCTGACTTGTATCATGTCTAGGGGATACTTAAGATGTTGGTGGCAGTCAGAGCAGACCCCCCCCCCCCCTCTCTCTCTCTCTCCCCACTGCACCTACAGTACCCCAGCGTAGCCTAGAACAGTTTCGGACATTTCACTCAGGATTCACTGTGTTGGTGTCGAGTTTCCTGCTTATTCTGTTTCGTACACTTTCTAAGTATATTTTTGGTGAGCTGGTCTAACTTTGAATATATTCATCTATGTAAAATTATGACAGTGCATTGCCAAATTACAGAAAAATTTATCTGCATGTTTATAAGCTTGTAACGCCTTGTAAGCTTTTATTTCTGCTCCTGTGAAGTCCGAATGTTGTTTGACGAAGTCGTTGTAAATGCCGTGGTAAGAGGGCAGCAACATGCCCGCATCACACCTGAGCATGCAGAGATGCATCTGTATAAAAAAAAAAACACCTCTCCTCTAAATTTTCCCTATCAATTACTCGGATATGTACTCGGTATCGGCAAGTACTCAAATGTCAGTACTCGTGCTTGTACCTGGTCGGCAAACAAGGTCGGGACATACCTAATCTGTAGGATGTGGCTGAATTCTGAAACACTGACACATCTCCCTCTGCTTGGTTTGCTTTTCTTTTCTTACACAGTGTTGGTTCTTTAAAGAGACTAAAGGGTGATCTCAAGCCCAGATGACAAGTAAACGTTAATCATGCATGCTTTGTAATGAGAAAAGGCTAGTAATAAAAGCAGAGAGATTATTACTCTTTTGCTGTCCAGCAACAGATTCTCTTATGAACAACATTCAAAGGTCTGAGGAGGTTTTACTTCACTTTACAGCTGAACTTGCAAATTACCTCTAGACTCTGACTGCAGATCCAATTTATTTGACTCAAAATACTTAAAAACACAAGAGTCTGTAAATTGCTTTTACCACAAAATAAAAATCTTGACTGACAACAAGGAAATAAAAGGCCTTCTTGGCCACTGTAGGAGACTGGAGCTGGAGTAGAGCGATGACATCATCTTTCACTAATATGAACCTGCTTGCTTCCTGGGATGAGAACATTGACTTGGAGAAACTTGGAAAGCATACAATGTTTAGCTGATGAGATTTGCTTCAATTACACACATGTACACATGCGTGACATATGTCTCACACACATACTCTATCTAGCTCCTATAGCCAGTACCTTTTGGAAGCCTTTATTTAGTTTCTTCAGCCAAACTAATGGTGATTGCTGTAAATGTGTGAGAGTAAAACTATGAGATGACATAACCCTTACTCAAAGCAATGCCAGGCGCAGGCATATCCATTTCAGTAACACTAACTGTTATGACAAGGGGCCATCTGACTTTGGATAAGCCCATAAAGTCTTATATAATCGACATCACTTATGAAAGCCACACAATAACCACTTGTACTGCAACAACAGGAGGCATGACCTTGTTTAACCCGACTGATCGGAGGCACATCACTTCTAGTCCACAGTGTTCAAGTGCCAATTCAAATCTGTCCTCATTCAGGGACTTTTTTTTTACCCCTTCTTTTATACCAAAGTGGCTCCAGTGCTGATTTACAGCTGCTCCTAGAACCAGTTTTAGGCTGGTTCCAGCCTTGTTAAAGAACTGGCTTGGTTTTCCACAGGCAGAGAGCCAGTATGAAGCTACATCATTATCATTAAATGTTTCTTCTCACAAAAGCGAACATAGTTCGTGAATACCTGCGTGAGGGCAGATCATGCAATCAGAGAAGAAAAAGTCAGCCGAAAGGAAAGTGCTTCTTTACAGTATTTGCGACAAGCTTAAGCAATAAATGCCACAGCTCCAAGTCGAGTCGTGTCTGCTTTCCCACTGCTGTGAAGTGAGGGGGTTTTACCCTGAAGCTAGAAGCAGCTTTGGCCTGGGTCGGATCATCTCCCTTGTGCCTCCTGACCACAGTCTGGAGGCGGAAGCAAGAAAGGTTAACAGCTGTTTCTACCAGAGTTTGGACTCATAGTGGAAGCAACAGACCAGCACAAAAATGTTGTACTTCAGGAGCAAAGAGACCAGATGGAAGGATGTTGGAAGATGACTTTCTACTTATGAGGATGGTTTTGTGTTGCCAAATACTCATGTGATGGTGTTTAGCTCACCTGGTAGGCAGCTGCCCCGTAGATGGAGGCTACAGCTCCTCCAGGCAAAAGTTTAAATCCATTCCCTTTTCCTGCCCACCTACTGTACAACAAAAGGCAACCAAACCCCACAAAATCCTAAAAAATAAATAACTAACTTGTGTGGGTGGAGGGCATGCATTAATGATGACATCACAAATACTAAAGTTAAGCCGGTGTCGATTGGTCAACTAAAATAGAGAAAAAAAAATGGAGAGAGAGAGCAACTTTAAATGCCCATCTCTAATAGTCTGGCTTTCTCTCCACTGCTTTCTGAATTTATGTAGATGATAGAGAGTACGAGGTGGAGGGAGACTGTTTATCTTCATGAAAACAGCAAAAGATCACGTTGTTTATCTGCTGTGTGTTTGTTAATGCTCTCTGCAACATCTGCTGGTGATTCAAAACAACAAACGGCCATCCAAGTATCCAACGATCTGCATCCAAGACAGCCACGGAGCAAGTGAGAACACAATGTCTAAACTTATCAGTTAATTAAGAGCAGGGTCACACTCTTAATTGGTTCAATCTTGTTTCAACTCACCATGTGTCAAAAGTCTCGTACAAATGGCCTCTAGTCACACTTGCAAAGTTTGAAACGCACCAGTGTACCTCCACGTAGTGACCGCATTTGTGCCGGTCACAGTGCTTGCTTTACTCCAGTCCAGCGGGTGGCGCCAACAGTCATTTGTGTTGTTTGACATCCACCCAAAGATGCTGATAAAGCTTTGTACCTTCACAGTTTTCCAACAACTGCCTAATGGCGAGCTTTTGTAAGCTGCTGACCTAAAGACTGCAACAAGAGCTGCTTATCATGCTTTTGAAACCATGTCTTCTTTGCGATTTTGAGCGGGGACAGGGCATCCATGTAGGCGGCGTCATTACATCTTCGTCACGTGGGTGAATAACGCAGTCGTTTCTTGCCAGCAACTGTTGCAGACCACCTCCGGAGGTGGGCCTGGGCATCGTGCCGCGGCCATCGGTCACACTGAAGTTTAACGTGAAGCACGCTACCCCCCGCTGTCTGTACCCGGGATATACTCCAACCACCCCCTAAATCGACTTCACATTTTCTATAAACTTAGCAGAAAACATGTAACTCAGCTATGATAGCATGCGAATGCAGCTATGGTGTATTAGGAAGCATTTAAAGATGTGACATAAAACATCAAACAGCATTAAAATGTGGGCAACGAGTTCTGTTCTGTCACAACTGTTTTAACTACAAATCCACAGTGTTTAGCTTTCTTCGTTGCTCTGTTTCAAATTAAGTAGATTCAACTCGTTTAGTCACTGGACTTTTAAACATGATGGTCTCCCATTTAAGCTAGTTGTGTCCATAACCTCATCCTCAGTCCTGACATTAGCAGTCCTTTGTTTCAGCTTCATGAACGGGTTCTTGTTTTGAGTAAAAAAGATCTGCGCTTCTACAAAAAGCAAGTGGCCTACAAACATGACCAAAAGGTGCATGAAAGAGTTTAGCAAAAGTATTGAAGAAACTTTACCTTCATGGCAAAATTTAAAAGGGACTGGTGTGTTTTGACCCTTTCCATCAGGGTCATTGTGAGACTTTTAGTGTAAACAAACATAGCAGACTTTTCAGCCTCTTTCTGGAGGAAAAAAAAAAAGAAAAACATGGATAAAAAGAAAATGGTGGAAAAAGTCATGGAGACAGCAGGAATGTCAGTTGTATGGTGCGAGTTGGAGGTGAATAAAAATTGACACAAGCATTAGATAGCTTGGAGAGCAGCATAGATATATACACTAGAGATGTACTTTAGATATACGATATGATGTCTATGTGCTCGCTTTTGTTTTTTCACTTCAAATTCCGCCAGTCAGCAGTGAGTCAGCTGCTAGCTGTCATGTCTTGATTGGCTGTTCTGGTAGCTTACACGCAATTTCTCAATGAGAGAAGCATTTTTTTGGAATAGGTTGCTTTCTCACAGCTGTGAACACTGTGCGTGTTCGGTTCCTCTCGGACCACAACACACACACACACACAAAACAGGGCAGGAAGTTCGTTAACGATGTAGTTTGCAAACATCGGACAACTGGACCTTTGCTGGCTTTCATCTTAAAGACTCACAATGTAACTTTTAGACCTTAAAAATCTGCGTTTCTGACTCGTTTTGATGGCACACCAACATTCATAATGCACATTTTCGAGCCGTCACTGCCCAGAGGTGTCCCGGTGCTCAGAAACAGCAGTATGTAAGATTCTCATCCGGGACGCGACTGTGACGTTGCAGCCGACTATTAGTTGCAGCACCGCGTCACTCACTAGCAACCAGATGTAAACCAGGTATCAATGCTGCGTTCCATTTGAACTCGGAAGTCGGAAATTCCCAGTTCCGAGTAGGAAGTTTCAACTGGAACGCCCCCCTGAAGTCGGATTTCCCACTCGGAAAGTCGGACAACTCTCGCAGCTCCGAGTTCAGATTTAAAGATGGCCGCGCCCTGTGTTAGCAGTTTTAGAAGCTTCTGTAATGTTACATTCATTTACACTTCTTACTTATATTTTGTTGCATAAATCAATCGTACACGTAGTATTGGTTTATACAGATGTACGGGGAAGCTGCTGTAGTGTAATTCACATTTTTCATGTCGTATATGTGAACTACAACACCAGCTGTGCCAACAACGGCTAATAACAATAGCCTTAGCAAACACGTTGTTTTGCTAGGTTGCTAACTGGTTTTCCGACCAGTGAGCTGGAACGCAAGTTGGTCGGGTGTGACGTCACCCCCCAGTTCCCACTTCCCAGTTCCGATGAAAATGGAACGCAGCACAATACCGCAGGTGTTTTGAACGCGCATCTTGTCGGATTCAGTAAAGAAAGGCAAGGAAACATTGCCAGAGGAAGAGAGGGAAAGAAAGCAAGGAAGGGACAGAACAAGAGTCAAGATAAGACTGTCTTTTACTGGCTGGAGTGAATCTCAGTGCAGGTACGATACAAATGGATGCTAGCTTAGCCGCCGATAGGGGGGCGCATCACTGAAAAAACTGCTAAAAGTTCTGTTGTGTGTCGCTTAACAGACAGAAAAATTCAAGTTAGATTCATAATAGCCTAGCTACGGAAAACAACAGATTGGATCGAATCTTGACTTGACCCTGTCCGATCCCCCATCCTGAGCAAGCACGGAGTGGTGGCGACAGTGGGAAGGAAAACACCCTTTTAACGGAGGAAAAACCTCCAGCAGAACCCGGCTCAGGTAGGGCAGCCATCTGCCTCACCCGGTTGGGGTGGAGAAGACAGAAAGAGAGACCAACAGATACTGCAACTTTTATCCAGACAGACCTGCTGAGAGAGGAGAAACGCAGTTAATGATGCAATACTGTCAAAAGTTTCTACATGGAAAAGGCAGAGGTGAGTGGGAAAGGAAGAGCCCAGTGCATCAGGAATGTCCCTCAGCAGTCTAAATAGCAACTTAACTAAGCCATCCCCAACTATAAAACTTATCAAAAATGAAGGTTTTAAGCCTAATCTTAAAAGGTACAGTAGAGAGGGTGTCTGCCTCCCAGACCCCAATTGGTACCTGGTTCCACAATAGGGGGCCTGATAGCCAAATGCTCTGCCCCCCATCCTACTCTTAAGAGACTCTTGGAACCACCAGAAGACCTTCAGTCTGAGAGCGAAGTGCTCTGCTTGGAATATATGGAACTATGAGATCTCTAATATATAATGGAGCTTGGTCATGGAGAGCTTTATATGTGAGAAGAAGAATTTTAAATTCTATCCTGGATTTAACAGGAAGCCAATGAAGAGAAGCTAGAACTGGAGAAATATGATCTCTCCTGCTGGTTCTAGTCAGAACCCTGGCTGCAGCATTTTGGATCAGCTGGAGACTTTTCAAGGCATATTTGGGGCAGCCCAATAATAAGGAATTACAGTTGTCCAATCTGGAAGCAAAAAACGCATGGACTAGTTTTTCTGCATCATTCTGAGAGAGGATGTAATGCTAACAGGCCAGAGATGAGGTCATAGCCATTCTGAAATCAGAAAGGACAGATTCATGTCTACTGTGGGCTCACTATGGTCTCACAGGAAAGGAGATGTTGCTACGTGCCTTACAAAGAGATTCCCTCCTGGTCCAGCAGGACCACTCACAGGATTTGCATGAAAAACCTATAAGTGAGGTAAGTACAGTCAATAGTAAGAAACTAGACACCATAAGGAATCAATTATCAAATAAAATGAGGTGAAAGTGACGCTGTCAGACAAAAGAGCATCTATTACTGACATCACTGCATAAATGTGTCAGTTTCCACAATAGATGTATGTTTGATTAATAGAATTTTTTTTAAAACAAAGTCCTTTTTTTAAAATCCTGTTATCCATTTCTTTTTACGTTTAATAGATTATGTAACCAGTACAACGTTTTTAGAGTTTTATTCCTGCAGCAGAAATAATTTTGAATCTCAAAAGTTCCTCAAAGTAGGCTTCTCATAATGAGAAACGGGTGAAATATTATCCTTCAAAACTTGTATCAAGGTTTTCCTGTAAAAGAAATTCACTCGTTTTATTACTACAAAGCCATCCTTATTCCATTCACCTGAAGAACTTGTAACGATCCAATGTACATTGACATTTCCCCTTCACAGCCTCTGATTTTGCTTTCTCTTTGTCCCCAAGCACAGTTGCTTTGTTGAGGCTCAGAAGAGTTGCTCCAAAAAGATGATGGAGCAGCTTAAGGAGGTGTCCTGCTCTCACAGTGAGGCCCTACACAGACTTGAAGAGCGAGAGAAGAGCCACAGGGCTTTCATCCATAAAAGCAACTGCCTTGCCACACTGCTGGAGCAGGACAGAGAGAGGTTTGTGCATAAAACCACGGAGGTTCAAACAAATGCCCAAGAAAGACAACAATATTTCATAGTTCCCACAAAATTAGCAGCCTGTAATGAAGTTGGGTTTTTAGAAAAATACCCATCCGTGATTATCCGAATCCCTCAATGTAAAAGCGATGAGGATTTACAGCTAGAGTAGGAGAGGCTAGAGGGATTTAAGTATTTCAGCACACTGGAACAAGCCAGACCTAAGCTCTGTGATGTACACTTGCACAGGCTTCGATTTTTTTTTTCCTTTTTTTTTTGCCTGTGTTGGTCTGTAAATCTCTTCATGGCTGAGTGAGTGAGTGAGTGAGTGAGCGAGCGAGCAAAGGCAGTGCTGCCTCTCTAGGAGACGGCGTATCCGACCTAAAGACAGAACTTAAGAGTTACTCCACTCAGACACAGTCCATTACAGCCTGGACTTGGTTAGACTTTGTGGCCAGCCTGGCACTGTTCACGCTCCCTTGTAAACACATAAACATGCACTCACTTGCAATTACATGTGCAGTGAGTCTAAAATGGCACGTTCCTGCCCAGTTCTACAATACCACACAGTGCAGGGTGAAGCCCTCTTCTAATCTCAGTAAATGGACTGAGGGTTTGCTGGTGGGTAGAAATGATTCCCTTCCTATATAGAGAGCACATTTAGATGTGGTTTTAAAATATAGTTAGGCCTAACATGAAGGTGGTCACTCATCTTTATATTCAATTTTAGGCCAGAGACGGGGTTGTTTTGCTCAAGTCCCTGGTTGTTTCGGCTCATGTATCACCAGAGTCCGCTCTGTAATCTAGGCATGTAGAGACTGGACCTGTGCTGGGCTTGCAGCCTTGGACGGAGACTAGTTGTCTGCAACTGTGTGCCAAACTGAAGAAGAAGAAGAAGAAAAAAAGAGAGATCTACCACAGCCACACATGCAATTAAAGACCAAAAATACCCAAGCCAGTGAAGTGATTAAGTTTACAAGAATTCTGTCTATTCAAATACAATGAAGAAACCTTAGACATGCACAAATAAAGACTATGTGGTTCATCTCACCATAATGATGATTAATATATGAGTAGACAGCAAGTCTGTGGTGTGGTGTGAACCCTGTGTGGATCATGAATTCCTGGAAAACAAAGTTTTTCACCTCCTTGACTGTCCTGTTTTATATGTTCTGGAAAGCAACATATTTTGTTTTTGACATAATCTGATGCATCAGTCGACCAGTGCAGACATAAGCCTGGTTCTTATATATTCGCAGAGTAAATCTAAAGCAATCCTGTGAAAAGCCACAAAAAAAGAAACGTGAATCTCTATATCCATAAACTGGTTTTAAGTGAATAAACAAGGGTGCATAGTATATGGATAGCAGCATAGGTTACACTGCTAGTGGTTGTAGTGTAAGAAACTGTTGCCCAAACCACTAACAACCCAACAGGGGACAAAACAAAACCGCAGTGGACATCCACAATACAATCGCTGGGAATATCTGGGATAATGCATCTGGTAAAACGCTGGTCGGTCATGAGTCTGTTTGCTGGCTCAGACTGGAAACAGCTGCTAAGTCCCATTATCGGAGTGTTTGCCAGGTTGGAGGCAATTTGCAAAGTTGTTTCCTCTTAATTCACATCTAGTCTTCTTCCCCTTTGCAAATGAGATGTTACATCTTAAGGGTTTTTCAATTAATAAACTGAAAAAAAGACAGAAACCATCTCAAGCAAAACTACAGACTTCTTCCCATTCACCTCTTCTTCTGTATGCAAATTAACAATAATAAATCTCCAGCTGGTTGGACAGCAGATTTTAACAACTGAGGATATCAGTTGGTGAAGTTTTACCTTCTGTTTTGATTTCTTTTATTTTTTAGCCTATTATGAGCTGAAATCATTTACACCTGAAATATTAGTGCTGCCGTTCTGACAACTGAATGTCAAACATCACTTTCTGGCAACCATTTCAGATTTTAAAAGGGAAACTGACAGGAAGGAACAAAAATCTTCCTTGATAAAAATAAATAAATAAATAAAATGCTCTGGTTGAAAAAGTACTCCATTTAGTTTTTGTGAACTTTGAAAAATTCATTTCACTCATATGGTGCGCCTTGGTGTTCAAGCTGGGTGTTGATGTTGAACAGTTGCTGTGATCTCTGCACCATACAGTATGCACCAATGCTGTCTAGCCACTACCAGTCTATAACTGAAACCAAGCCTATTGACAGAAAGACTGAAGAAATCGCTGAAAATACACACAAAAAATTTGTCCATCATATGAATGAAAAAGACAGAGTGGACTAAAATATTTGCAGTTTGTGCTCATCTGCTCATCAATGCCAACTCTAAAATGTTGGCTGTTTAAATTAAGCTTCAGGATAACATTCCAACATAGAGTTTTGCACATATGCCAATGGTAAAATTTCACAATCAAGTAGATTACATTTGACTGTCAACTAATAAATGGGTAGTAGGTGGCACACAAAATTTTTTAGAGTGGGTTTAAAGACCCACAATGTAACTTTTAGACCTTAAAAATATGCGTTTCTGATTCATTTGGATGGCACACCAACATTCATTATGCGCATTTTCGAGCCATCACTGCCCGGCAACGTCCCGAGGCTCAGAAGCTGTACTATGTAACTTTCGCGTCTGGGATGGGGCCGTGAAGTTGCAGCAGATTATTGGTTGCGCACCGCATCACTTACTATTAAACAGATATGAACCAGATATGAACACAGGTGGTTTGAACGTGCATCATGTAGGATTCAGCAAAGAAACGCAAGGAAACACTACCGGAGGAAGAGAGGGAAAGAAAGAGGGAGGAACAGAACAAGAGTCAAGATAAGACTGTCTTCTACTGGCTGGAGTGAGCTCACAGTACAGGTACAATGCAAAATGGATGCTAGTTTAGCCGTCGCTAGAGGGCGCAAACCTGACAAAACTGCTAAAAGTTCTGGTGTGGGTCTTTAATTAGCTTAAAGGTGAGTCTGTGCTTACATTTACCGAGTCTATATCGCAACATGCATAACAACATGTCTGCCCTTTTCATCTCTCTCCATCCTCTTTCTTGTTTCTGACTTTGCTTTTGCCTAATTTTCAACAAAGAATTTCCTCTCCTACTCAAAATCTTCTTCAACTGTCTTTCAGCTGTCTCCTCTTTTTTTCAAACCCTACACTCTCAGCCAAAAGAAGCACTCAGTCTGGTTTAAGAATCACCGCTCCTCTTTCTTTCATTTGTCTGACAAAGTAGTTCTACCAGATTTCATGTGTGCAGCAGATGACCTGTTTTAGCTGTGAATAATACAGTACCATTCCACTCATGGCAAACTATCACATTATTCTACACAACCCCTTTTGCGTGTCAAAGGATGATTACATCTGTGCATCACAATGCCACTGCAGCAATCTGGCTGCTCCAACCTCAGCTATCAGAACATAATCTAAGCCAGTGTGTGCCTCATGTTATTAGTCTATGAACTCTCAGTATCTCAGAAGTAACCACACACACATGTTCAACACACAAGACAACCATGCTCTCATCAGTCCATAAGAGTTCTGAATCACAAGCTCCTGAGAGACTTTACTCAATACCCACAAAGCACTTCTAAATCCATCATGTTGTCATTTCCCAACTGATGTGGCCTTCCCTTCAATACATCATCAGTAAGTGTTGCAGATGGAGAAAACGAACGCATACTATCCAAAGAAAGGAAGAATGATAATAGAGTCCGACAATCCTTCCCACAGTAATATTTTACAAGATGTTAGCCCAAAATGTCACTAGCCATAAAACTAACTCACATGCAAATATGATCAAACAAAGTTCATACATTTTCTCACTGTCAATACATCAAAAAGTGTTGAGAAATTTCAGTCTGGATCTAATAAGTAAACCTCACAGCACAGGCACTGAGATTGCCATCCTGAATGCATGGCAGCTGATTAAAAAAGCTCTTGCTTGGATAAACCCACTGGAGCAAACAGACTCTGGACTCTGCTCTGGACACTGTAAACTTAACTGTGCCTTCACAGAAACCTACAGCTGTTCTGTCCATTTCTTACACTAAAACACATTCAACATTTGACTGCTCAGCCAGTAAATGTGTCCATAATTTACCATAGAGGTCTGGCAGTGCATCAATTCGGAGCAGAGCTGCTGCAAGCTGTAGAGTCCATTTATCAGCTATACAGAGTATATGAGGTCAGTTTACTTATACCTTCACTTTTATTAAACATGCTGATAAATGAAGAGAGGAAAGCTCAGACACATTACCTGCACAGCTGTTTTTCTTTTTGTGTCTGCAATTTGCCATTTCTATGATCCTTATACACCACTGCAAGGAACAATTAATAACCCCCCCCCCCCCCCCCCAAAAAAAAAAAAAAAGCAACTAAAAAAATCATTTAGATTTTTCACAGTTTAAATGAAAACTCAATCCATGACAAAAGAGGAGAGTGCTACACTCATATATATTAAACAGCGATTTTAGAGGGTATTCTTGAAGAAGAGTTTTGGCAGACTTATGATGAGGACAACTGATGTAGATGGCAGCTTCTCCTAAGGGAAACATTGAGCACATAAACTCTTGTTTGGGATTTGGATAGTGGACAAGAGAGAGCAAGGAATGAGGAGGATTTCTCTCTCACAATCCACATCAGGAGGGATGTTGCACAAGAACTCTCCATCTCTCCTTGGAAAAGAATCTCAAAAGTCAGGGCAACGACTTAATCTGGCCCTACCATCCTTTGAGCTCCACACCACTGGAATATAGCTGATAATCATCTTCCAAGTGCTGTAGTATCACCACTAAATTAGATCCCTGAATCACCTGCTATTCCTTGTGAAATGACAATACTTTATGCAATGGCTGAAAAAATGCACTTCACAACTTTTCCTTCCGAGTGCAACATTGCAGCTAAGTTTCACTTTCAGCACTGCATCACATACTAGCAAGTGGAGATCGCCCCACCAACTGTTCTGAACACATTACTGGAGTAAGTAGGGCTGGGTAATGATGAGAACATCACAATTCAATCTGATTTAGATTCTCTGGGTTGCGATTTGAAATCAATATGAATTTAAATGCTTTGATTCAGTAAGAAGTAGAAATACACAAATAAGAGTTTCTAGGGATGCGCGATAATTATCGGGTCGAGAATTATCAGGCTGATGACAAGAAATTATGTCATTTCGATAAGTCCAATATTATCATGACACCTCACCCTGGTAACTTATGTCCCATAAAGTTGGAATTTTTAAGATCAGACATGCAGAAGTTGAAAATCCCACTTTTAAGCTTTTCTCGCTCAGATATTGCGATTTGGGAAAGAAAGCTGCTGGTTTACCTCAAGCTGCTTCCAAATCACTTTCCCCATCTTATGTTAGACACGAATCACCCCATACAGTTGGCATTTTTGATGTGGTATAATTAGGTGTGTATGTGTGCTATCGTTATCGGCCTTTAGGAGCTGAAACTTATCAGTATCATTATCTTATTAGTATCGGTTTTTAAAAAATGGTTATCGTGCACCCCCAAGAGTTTCTGTTGTCAGTTTTAAATATTTATTTTCATACCCATGTGAACATTTATTATGTAGTATGTCACCTCACATTCTAAGCAATAAAACATCTGAAAATGAAAAATGGTTGCCATTTTGTTATTGTATGATCTAATGCAGCGTCTGTCCACACAATGTAAATATCACCCACAGCCCCCCCACAGGTCAAGAGGTGAGGATTTGCTGAATCGATATTGAATGAACTGCACAAGAAAACACTGAAATGCATCAATTAATCAATATATTTACCAACCCCTAGGAGAGTGGAAAAGAGAAAACAAGAGCCTGCATAGGACTAACTTTCATTGTGTGGAGAGAGCTCACAGTACAGGTAGTCATTGTATTAGCCGTTGTTAGAGGGCTTGTCACAGAGAAAATCTGCCAAAGCTCCACAGTGCTTCTTTAAAGGAAAGTAATGTTTTTTTTTAAAATTATATTGTTGTTACCCCCTTGTTTTTTTTCGTTTTTTTTTTTTTTTTTGTTTTTTATTAATATTTATTCCCCCCCCCCTTTTTTTTTTTTTTTTTCCGTTTTCTCTTGGGGGGGTGGGGTTTTTTTTTTGTTATTTTTATTTTGATTATCTTTTTTTTTTTTTTTTCCCTTCCTCTTTTCCCCCCCAATATTTTTTTTTAAATTCATGTTTTTTTTGCATATGCTCAACTTCGAGGTCTGGGACATATAAATTTTGTACCAGTCCGCAGGAAGGGTCCACCAAGTTCCTCTGTGGCAGATAGTGTGCTGCCAAAATGTTGTAACTGCGGTGCAACAAAGATGAAGAGCATTTTAACAACAGGGATGTGAGGTTTGACTGCAGAATTTGTGTCATACACAAGAGGCGGGGGAGTGTTTTAGATAAATCTTGACTTGGGCTTAGACGGACATGGATGATTCTGAATCAGTGTACAAAAATTGTGCAAAAGGCAGAACTAAAACTTGCATTAGTGCAATATGCAAACTGTCTGCTGTGGAACATAAAACCTGGCTGGTACCATCTGGATACAAAGCTAGTATGTGGAAGTACTTCTTAGCTTTTTTTTTTGCATGGAAAGTCCAGTGCACTTGGGGAGATGTAAATGCCCAAAAGAACTCCGGTCTGCCTTCAAAAATAGCCCTCTTAGCTTCAAGTTTACCAAATGCAGGAAGTGGACTACATCAAACTCCCCAGGAGCTCCCTTCCTCGATATCCTTTATTCCACTGCAGAAACAGGTTTTGTTGTGTTTCAGGGGAAGGTATTTCACCTTCAAAAAAGGATTTACTTGGAGGCACTATTTTTGAGATTATGCAGGACCTTCGTGGGGAGGCATGGAGTGCTTTAAGGTTATGAGTGGTCAAGTATCCTCAGAGATCTGCCCATCTGTCTCATTCTTCTCCCATCTCATCTCCACCACAGCATGTATATCTGTTCACTTCAACTTCAAGAGCAGAAATGAGCATCATTCCTTGTAAACAGTGTCCTTACCTGTACCTCAGATTAAGATGGAACATTGAATTGTGTTTTAATCTTGTGTGTGTTGAATCCACATTCACATAATTTAGAGTTCCTGGACAGCTTTGTTTTGATCTTGCTATCATTTGTGTCTGTGGTTCTCTCAACGTTTTGAGCCATGACCCCGAGAGAACACTGGTAGGTGTTCATAACTCAAGATCCTTAAGGATTAAAGTGACATATCAACTGGATCATCCTGTGGTCATCTTCTACATGCAAGGCTGGAAAACTGTCAGAAACTTAATAAATAAGGAAGATAATGTAGTTTTCAGGGATTCAGTTATCCGCTGTAACAAAGCATCTACATGCCCCAAATCAGCCTCTTTATCCAAGAGAATATCAAATTCAGATTTTTATATTGAATATTTAAATTTGTTTAGCCTATGCATCAAAAATACAAAATGTGTTTGTCGTCAAACTTTTATTTATTAATTTTATTTATGACTCGTCCTCAAATTTTCTTTTTTCACCTGCTGTAAGATAAACAGCTCTGTTCACACCATCGTTAAACTGAGCAGCTCATGTCACCACCGTTATGATCAAGCCACATATAATCTGAGCCAGTTAGCCTAAAACTTTTCTTTAGGCTGCTTGGCAACATTCCCGGCGCCACCTGAGGATCGGGAGGATATGGGTCGTTAACGAGAGCGACATCGGCTACGCCATAGTGGTGTTTGTCCAGAGCAGGTTCCCTTCAGGTAAATGCAAACATGGATTTAAGTTCCACCAGTAGTTCATGAATGGATCGCCTTACTGGCTGGTAAATCCGGCAGCAACGTTTAGTTTGTCAAAGGGAAGCTGCCATAGCAGACGGAGATCAGAGAGAGAGAGGGGGAGAACGCGCTGAATCAATTGTATGCAGGAATTTCCCGCATTTAAAGACCAAGGTTTGCAGGAATCAATGATATGCGTGACAACCGCAATCCCGCAGTGAATTCCAGGCCCTGACCCAAAATTCAAACGTTCATACTGATGCCTGCTTCTTTCAGACACAATACACCATGTCCATGATGTTTTAAGATCTGAGTGCTTTTCCACCTTAACAGTTGATGTTGAAGTCAGTTTAAGAAGTGAACTCTCTTGACTGTAATTTAAACAATTTCATAAAGTAAAAACAATCATTTCACAATTAATGTATTTAAGACACATGGCTCACTGGTTAAATTCTAATAACAATCAAGATAGCTTAATGTAAACATGACTAGGGATATGCACGATGCAATCGGCCCCCTATCGGTATTGGCCTATATCGGCCTTAAAACTGATTATCAGACACCGGCCACCCCACCGATATTCAAGCAATACTTAACCGATCAGGACGCTGTTTCTAAAGTAGAAAAACAAACAAACAAAAAAAACAAAACTCTTCTTCTTCAAAAACTTTTTTTTTAAAGATTTTAAACTTCTAAAGACTAGGGTTGGGAAAAAATATCAAAACACTGAAATATTGCGATAGTTTCATATGCTGATATCATATTAACATTTAAAAAACATGGTATCCATCCATTTTACTCATGAAATCTCGTGATATTTCATCGTTGTGTTACAAAATCTCGCGAGAATTCACAAACATTTAGCGATATTTTCATATGCTGATATCATATTGACATTTAAAACGCAGTATCCATCTATTTTACAAACAAAATCTCGTGATATTTCATCATTTTCTTATGAAAGCTCGTGGGAATTCACGAAATATCGTGACATTTTTTAAACAGAACAATGAAATCTTGTGAGATATTCTAAGTAAAATAGATCGATGCTGCATTTTTAAATATCGATTTGATATCGGCATATGAAAATATTGCGATATTTCAGTACATCAATATTTTTTTCCCCATCCCTATTTTTTAAAGTGTTGGAAACAGATAACAAAACTGCTATTTGCTATGACAAGTTATTTTTTTTCTGCTTCAATATTGTTATCGGTTATCAGCCACATGAGTTTTAAAATATCCGCATAACGGATATTGGGCAAAATTCCAATATTGTGCATCCCTTAACACTACACTAATAAACCATCACAATGTGGCTGGAAGAGGTCCTGTACCTACTAACTGTAGTTTTTCTACTTCTGCATGCACCTATCAATGTGAAACTCACAAAACTGTGACCGCCCTTTTCAGCTTGGTCCAATTTCGTCAAAGCTCTTTGGAATGTATTGTTGTTGTTGTTGTCTTATTTACTCCATAATAAAGCCCCGAAAATGTGTAACAACAAAGGCAAACTGATGAATCAGCAGATACAGTTTAAATCCTTACTGACTGCTGTGGTACTGACATGTCTCAATGAAACTGGATGATCCTACAACAACATACCTGCATTAATCCTAAAGCATTAGCCCTCATTAGCGCTACTCACAATATCAGTTGGAAAAGAAAGAATATTGAAGTAATCATTAAAAACCAAAAGAAAATTAGAGAACAAGTCTTATCAGCGCCAATCTGTTTTTGAAACAAGCAGCCAAAGTTACCCTAAATCAATTAAGGGATTAAATGAAATGCCAACCACTCTCAGACTAACAACCTTACATCACTAACTTATATAACTGACAAGCTACACATGTGCTGTGATAGAACAGAGATGCTCAGTGCTTACAGAAACTTTGGAGTACTATAAACATTTTTATGCTTTTGCTTCCTTATGCAAATTATGACTGGGATTCATTTTTGCCTTGTCCGACACCTGTGAGCAATTCCAATGAGCCGGTCTTTCAGCAAAACATTGTCCACAGACTTTAGTAGCAGTCACAACACTTCAGACTTGGTGTGAAAAGTCTTGTGAACTTAAAAGTAAAAAGAAAAGTGTAGTTAATGGCAATGTGACAGGGGAAATACGGAGCTTCTTGCATGTGCCTGACAGAAAGAAACACCACAAGACGTTTATTTCCCAGTGAAAGCTAGAACTCAGAACTGTAGTGAAATAAGTAATCCCAGAAGGGAACATGACCAAACCTATATTTATGTTCTTCTCCAACTGCAGTTTCAGTACTCTCCTCTAACAAGCTAAAATATTAGGACTCCATTATAATTTTTGGGATTCTTGTCAGGACATAAAAGACTGGTTGAGGGAGTAATTGAAGTATAATTATTCCTCTCTGTTGCACTAAGCACAGATTTCGCTGAAGAAATACCACAAAGAGATCCTTTTGTCCAACATACGCCCAGATAAAAAACAAACAAACAAAAAAAACTGATGACAGTAAAAGAAATCAAAAAGTTGAAGGAGCAAAAGAAAACCTGACACGTCAAGACTAAAAGCAAAAGTAAAGGAAATGAAAGAAAGTGAAAGGTTAGATGGGAGAGAGCAAAATAGACATATGGATGTAATTGATGGCCGATGAACTGATGTCATCTCCCAATCAGGTTATCAGGCCCAAGGCAAAGTGGCTACAACTCACAAAACATGTCTCGCTTCTGCAAACATATGAGAACACCGCACAAACACACAACATAATACAGTTCACATGCCTCTCCTGGAGCAGCCGCTTCTGGGACATGCCAAGTCAAGTTTGGCGCTTATGTCGCATGGTTAGCATGTTGTTTGCTCAAACTAATCGGCAAACAGAGTTATCCTGTTGAGTTGAACTTCTGATTGAAGGTTTTCTTTGCGTGTACACACACACACACACACACACACAAACCCATTCTGTCCTTCCCATTAGCCTCTTTGGCATGGCTACACAATGACCTCATCTCCAATGGGCTAAAGTCCAGAAAAAACACACATGCACACACACACATACTCACAGCAGTAGAGCCTGTAGAGTCCCATATAAGGACTTACTGATGATGTAATGGGCGCCACTGACTGAGAGTGAGACTCAGTGTGCAGAGCACTTCTCATAATGTTTAGTTTTCCGGATGGAATGTCCACATCACTGGGATCTCAGTGAAGGAAGAGTTGAAAGAGCAGAGACAATATATTCTCTGAGGATTTGTTAAAAAGAACAGAGGGCGAATGAACTGCACAGGTAGGAAAAACTTTTGCTCCATGATGAAAACATGCAAACTTTTGCTTGGACTCATTTATCATTAAAGAAAACAGCTGTAAGTGCAATATAAGCCTGCATGGGCAATGGACTACGAACAAGTTGCAAAGATGAGACAAAGAGTTTTGCAAAGCTAAACCTGCATAAAATAATCTAAAACAAAAGCACTAAAGTTGTGCATTTAAAAATTAGTAAATTAATCAGGTTTTTTTTGTTATGTTTTTTTAGGACGTTTTTCTTAGCATTTCAAGGAGTTGTGTACTCACATGCAAAATTGAAACCACACAAAACTCAGTGGGGATTATGCTGTGTAGTTGCCATTTCAAATATTAACAAAGCAGCACAGTTTACAATTTATAAACTTCAAATATTGCCAATTCAACCTCCTACACAAATTACAGCTGCAGATGTGACATATAAAATCAAAAGAATTGGGATCATTAGCTTTTTAAAAAACAAACCTCAGAAAAGTAGATTAGATATTTCCACAAAGTAATTTTCTACATGCTATATGTCAAAGGTGAAATTACTTTAAATACAGGAACAAACGTAGAACTGAATTAACAACTCTGCATTTACCTTTAATGCATCTTTAGTAGTTAAGTGCCCAAACTTAGTGATTCTTATCAGAATGCATGCACTGGTGGAGCTGACACTGAAAAACACAGAATCCAGTTTTACATTTCTGGTATGCATCCAGGGAAAAGTTGAGCAGCGACACTTGGTAAAAGTGGCCGGTCTGTAATTACTTTGAGAACAGGGGGAATTCCTGCATTTCCGAGCTGGAAATTTGGTAGCGTTTGAGGTGCACAGAGGGAGGGTGACTGGGTGCAGCGTTGAGGGTATTCAAGGGGAGAAGAACTTCTTAATTAACCAACACTCCCTGCCAAGGGACCATCTGCCATGTTAGTCACAGCACCTTATAACATCTTATAGACTGCATGTCGCCTAAGGAGAAAAAGTGTTTAACAGCAGAGAAATACACAGATGTTTTTAATATGTGTCATACATGTTATTTACTCCAAATATACAGAAGAAAAAGAAGAGCTCAAGCTTCAGTAAAAAATTAATCAGGCTGCTAAATGCCACTTGAGTTTCTCTGAGAGGTAAAATGTTTACACTGGAACAAAATACCACTTAAGAAACAATTTGTGTTAAATGGTTGAATATATTCACCTAGAAGAAAACATTAAAACCTGAGAAAATTAGTATGACAAGGTTTTTTTTTTCCTCCCAACAGACTCCAGCTGCTGCTGATAAAGGAAAGAGAATACCATGAACTAAAGGAGGAGAAAAATGAAAGAGAATTATCAATTCTAAAAGAAGAGCTGGCCCAGCTGAAGGCTTTTGCACTGCTGGTTATAAAGGAGCAACAGTCTCTGAGCAAGCTGGTGGAAGAACAGAGGCGTGATATCAAAGATCTGATCATCATCACTGACATTATTGAGCAGGGAGCCTGTGCGGCTAGACCCGGTGCGAAAGAGGAGGAGCTCAAACCCTCACGTCCACACAGCTGCTGAAACCAGAACACCATGACAGCCCCGAGCCTGCTGACAGAGGTTGAGGTACTGAGGAGAAGGGTGGTGGAAATGGAGGGCAAGGACGAAGAGCTGATACGCATGGCGGACCAATGCCGAGACTTTGACCGCAGACTAGTAAAGGAGAGCAGTCACTGTCGCAGTCTGAAGGTTGAGGTGGATAAGCTCAATGGCAGAATCGGTGAACTGGACAGGATAGAGGAGGCTTTGAGCCAAAGCAAACAAGACTGTAGTATTCTGAGGAGCAGCTTGGAGCGAGAGAAGGAAATCAACAAGATTTTGTCCGGTGAACTTGATTCTCTAAGACTTAGGGTGAGAGAGCTTGAGGCTGTTGAGGGCCAACTGGAAAAGAGCGAAATGGTTGTCAGACAGGACTTGGCCAAACTAAGGTCACTGACTGTAGCCTTGGTTGACGACAGAAAGAATATGGCTGAGAGGCTTCGACAGGCAGAGGAAAAAATCAGTAGGAAAGAAAGCAAAAGAAATGAGCAAGGTAATTTGGCAACAATGGCAGAGAGACTAAGAGAGGAGAAGCAACTGACTTTAAAGTCTAACGCAGATTTGGAAGAGAAGATTAAGGGCATAGTAAAAGAAAAGGATGAGCTTCAAGACAGGTTAAAAACAGAGGAGGAGAGGAATAGAGAACTACAGAGTAGAATAGTCATAATGAAGAGAAAGCTGCATGTCTTTGACAACAGGAAAGAAAAAGAAGAGAAGTACACATACAGCTCAATTTCACACAACACTACCTACCACTGCCAAGTAGAGGACAACAAGGTGAAAGAACTGACCCAAGAGCTGGATAAGCTGCAGAAGAGACTCAAGGAAAAAGAAAGGCTGGAGGAAGAACTGATAAAAGTGAAGGATGACTATGAGTCTCTGCAAAGGAGGCTCAAGGACGAACACAGAAGGTCACAAGCTTTAAGAGAGGAGCTAGAGGTGGCGAAGAAGGAGCTTTCCCGGTACGAGCAGGCAGAGAAACAGGAAGTAAACCAGGAGCATCTTCTGCTTTGCTATCTTCAGAAAGAGCAGGTTAAATCCAGACTCCTAACCAGAGAAGTTGACGCCCTGAAGGAGAAACTCCAGCAGCTAATGGGGACAGAGGAATCTATCTGCAGGGTACAGATGGATCAATCCACACTGCAGAGAAAACTGACCCAGCAGGAAGCTAAGAACAAAGAGCTGGCCAGAGAGATGGAGGAACTGACAAGTGAGCTCGATGGGTATAGAAAAATCAAAAAATTTAATTCTGGTGCCAATATACACTATTCAGACCATCATCAGACCAAAGAAGTGCAAACTGAACCAGCAGAGTACATTTCTCCTGCCTACAGCAGAAACAGGAGGCTAAATAAAGAAAATACTCATAAGGAGCCAAATGAAAATAAAGAGGTCACAAAAAGAAGAAGCTCTCTTGTCAACGGCCTTCACAGCTTGAACAATGCAAACAACACATGCCAGACCAACAGCCATTCAGAAACAGATATGCACCAAAATGGAAATGGAGAGGTGATGATGCTAACACACACACATGGGCAGCCTTTGCACATCAAAGTAACACCATATCATTTGCTCAACACAGCAACACTCGAGATCAGCAGCCCCTCTGGAGACACAGCCACCTCTTACACCAGCACAGCCGTCATCCCAACAAGTGGAGCTTCCCCAAAGCAGAGGATCACCATCATCCAGAACTCAGGTCCACCTGCGGTTAACCCCAAAACCCACTCTCTAAGCCCCGACCGCACCATCTCCCAACTAAATGGAACACCCACCTCTCGAGTGTTGAGTCCAAATTCATCACGTTGTGTCACACCTGACAATAACTCACCCATTCAGATCGTCACAGTCAGAACCTGTTCTCCGGAGCCCACAGAGGTTACAAATCAGGCCATCTTCTGCAAGACTCCAGAACAGCCAAGCAGCTGGCAACATCTGAAGGGCAACGGCAATGACACAAGTCCTAGCGTCATCGCAACAGAGGACAGCAAGATCCACATCCATCTGGGGGGCCCATACATCCAGCCTCTGAATGGTATGACCCACGGCATCCCGCAACCTGTTGGGCCATACTACCTTCGACATGAACAAAAGACTCAAGTAATCACTAATGGCTGTCAAGTTAAAGGTGTTGGGAAAATCACGAGCAGCATTACCATATCTCCTGCGAATGCTTTACCATCCCATTCAAACATTTCAGTAAGCGGTCTTTGTGATTAACCTGTTGGTCCCCAATGTCCTGTGAGAGGGGCAGGACATTTATTTTTTCACTTTCCTTTTGAAGTACCTACACGTTATACACTATTGGAAAGCCAATATTAATCAGATTAGAATGATGTATACAATTCATGGCTACAATCACAACTATAGCTTCAATAAAAACTTATTTTAGACCAGTTGCAAATGCGATTTATCTTTAAAGTCATACTGTACTCAAGTAGCAGATTCTGCAGCAAAAATATCCTTTCACATCAGCAAGGGTCCAGTAAAATAGATGGTTTAGAACAAGTCATCATTAGAACCGGTTTGGAGTGAAAACTGTAGAGTATAAAGAAGTGAAAAAGTGTCAGTCTTATTCCAAAATTAAACTTAAGCAATACACCTCACCTAAGACAACCTAGAGTCTGGAATAACATACGATGCAAAGGTCTCTAAAGCCTACTGACCATTACTAACTTTAAATACACCTTATGTGTAGCGTGTCTATCAGCAAGACTTTATTGCAACTAAAAGTGTATATTATAAATGCTTTTCTCCTGTTCATTAAAAGTTTTTCTTGGAATGTGTAAATCTTGAGTACTTTGTGTTTTTGTTTTAAAGACTCGTTGGGATGCTATTTTAAGTTTAAAAAAAAAAAAGTCAGTGCTAAGAAAGAAAATTTTATTTGAGATGAGTTGCTTTCACTGTTGGGAAGAAGCTATTTTGAGGAAAACCTATGCTGTAATTATCTAACACACCTGAAACTGACAAGTGAGGAAAAATGTAATCATTTTCTTAGATTTTTTTCACACATCCATCGACGAATTTCCTCTATATTCCTGCCATCTAGTTCGAGAAAATAATCCCAAGGTATGTGCATGTCATCTTCTTCCAATTTGTAGATGATGAGACATGAAAGACAATTTTCTTGAGGCGCTATTTTGCAGCAGCAACAATCAGGCAATGGCACTGATTTGCACGGATGTTCAACATTCCCTGTTTTGTTGATCAGAACGAGTAGTCTGTAAAATGTGCGATGATGGAAAATATCATGAGCCAAAACAATTTATTATCAGAGCATTGTATAAAAATTCAAATGCAAGCAGTTATTTCTACTCACCTTTTTATTTGGACAGTGTTGGAACACACACACACAAAGCAGAATATAACTGCATCATTAAAGGTGAAATATACCGTCTCAGCTTCCAAATAAAATGAGTAACTTGAAAACAAATTAACAACACATGAACCAAAGAGGTAGGCCTGGGACCATAACAGATAAATCAATTAATCTCACAATAAATGTAAATGAACTCAATTTTTCCGGCCTCAATATATCCCCATGTCCATGCTTGTGTTTGTTTTCCTCGTCTCTCGCCTCCAAACACGCTGGATGACAAGAGAGTTCACTGTGTGCATCGGTCTCAGCACCTGGGTGCATTTGCGGCTTAGCAGAATGAAATGAAGGGAGTAAACCATCTTGTCAGTCATTCAGGATCTTTGTATCTGTGGGAGGAGGCGGAGCCGCAAGCACACATCCACATTGCAAAGCCTGAGAGTCCTTTTTTATTTTATTTTTTTGTTTTTTGTTTATCTATTTGGGATATTTAAAAGTTCTGGTTATGGACATTCCAATGTGAAAATAAAAGTTGAATTGTTGCATTCAGGAAAGGATGTAATTATGATACATTAACATTACATAAGTGGTCATTTTGGTCTCGGTAATGTCGACAATAACATCGTTTATCGTCAATAATATATGGGACAATATATCGTCCAGTAAAATTTGTTATCATCCCAAGCCTACAAAGAGGCAACTTCTGAAAGATCCATAATCAGATATCGATGTCTACATCAGCCTGTTCCTTTTTAGTTATCTGGATAAGACTATGAGCAACTCTAAAACCATAAGGACAGCGTTCATGGCTTTAAGAGAAAACAGGAAGCATGAATCTTTTTTAAGCAAACAATTTTGCCATTTCATAGTGTGACAAAAACAGTCATCAAGTGGGTTGTTAAGCATCTTTAATGACTGAGATCTAGTCAGCAAGTAACAGTAAGCTCTGTAGTGCTGTCCTGATCCGATACCAGTATCGGGCCAATATTGGTTAAAAACGTGGGTCAGATCAGAATGTATCAAAACTTACTGATCAAGGTGCACTGATCCTGGAAATCCATTCCTGTTTTTCCTTTAAAGCACTTCTTCTTGACTGGGTCTTAATTCATTTGTAATTATTTTAGTTTTAAATCATCACACTTATTGGTAAATAATGAATGGGTCAGTTTTTCCTTACCGTTATGAACTTATTCCATTAACCAAGTTTTTAGAAGTGAGGTTCCACTAACAGATACGCCATATAAACCAAGAATAAAAATCAATGATCAAATTAATATGCATAATCTTTGTCCCAAAACAAAGCTAAGTATATTTATCGGGCACCAGCCGATACTTGACCTGTGGTATTGGTATCGGAAGTGAAAAAGTGGGATCGGGACAGCCCCGAAGCTCTGTCATTTAAGAAACCAGCAGATATCAATGGATCTCCTGAGAGGATGTCAGAAAACCAGCAAAGCAGATACACAATAGCAAATATGGAGAAACATTAACTTCCCTGACATCAGGCGCATTGGGATGAGGCATATGTTGAAAGTTTAGGGCAGCAGAATGCAGCTTGACAGAGGCTCTCCCGAGAATCTTTGTTATCTGCGTGAACATTTGGCCACAACACCCATCACCATAAGTCATACTCCCTCTTTGCAAATCTTAGCTTCATTCTTTAGACTTCAAAGTCAATCTCAAGCCTATCTAACAGACTTCAACCCTCCTTTTCTGCCTTGTCAATTTTCTGCCAGACTCATAGCCCTTTCTGTCAAGCAGTTCTGTGATCTAAATGCAAGTAACGATGGGATGTCAGTCAAGGTAATGGGGCCAACCCATGAAAAAAACAGTTGCGCACATCTCTGGATATAAAATGTACATGACTCTACCCAAGTAATCACATAGAGGTCTGAGTCAAAATTTATCGAGCAGGTATATCTATTATACATGTCTTTTCCCTCTTCAAGAGGGACTGACATATTAGCAGTGAAGATGCATGTGATCATGGCTCATTACACTGTGGTGCAATGAGGCATGAAGTGTGGCATACCTCTGTGGAGAAAAGCCATATATCCCTCTGTCAGCGTGCAAGAAGTAAAGAAATCTAGAGATGATAAAGATCTCTTCCTAACTAGTAGGGATGAGTCCGGTTCCAGTTTTGAGGTATGCTTCAAAAAGTCATGGTTTCAAAACACCTTAAATTTTCCATCATAACATTCCTGCAGCACGAGGGGTGTCATCTATTTTTTTTTCTTTTCTTTTTGATTGTGTGCAGTTCAGTAATCCCCCCAGGCTGGAGCAGGAAGGGGATCTGATATGCAAGATGTGCTCGAAGAGTGACTGCCAGAAGAAGCAATACTTCAAATATGATTTCCCATCTATGGGAACACCAATTATCATGCTTTACCAAATTCAAGGCAAGGTGCCTCAAATGAGATTTTGCAACCAGCTAGTGTACAGTATGTGAGTTAATGTAGCATTGCTACATCTTGTTCTAACTTTGGAGTGTTGCTCTTTATCATCATAGCACCACCCGGAGCCTTGTAGTATGCACTACAGCGGTTTTGTGAAGATGGTGAAGCCTTTCTCCAGTTTTTTGCCACTGTCTTTACACCTGAACCGGCTTCGGTACCATGGGGACATGGCCTTAAAAACAAACATTTAAAACCATTAAAGTCATATATAACAGCAGCTTCAGGTATACTGTGGATATTTACACCGTGTACCTCATACTTAAGATAATTACAAAGACACGGCCCATGTAACACAGCCACAGCTGTAGCAGCCTGGGCTATAAACTCATTGCAGATCGTGTTGCTACACAGACATGTTCAGCAGCTGAGTTTTAAAAAATGTTTGAAATGATGCTGTGTAAATATCAGCAGCATAAATCTCACTTGAACTATTATGAATTTGGTTCTTTTTAGATACAAGCTGTGTTATATTCAATATTTTTGGAGTTTACTTTTTGTACAAAAAAAACAAAAACAAACTGCAATAAATCTGTTGGGAAAACCAGCAGATTCTCCAAATAGAAACCATTTTTTTTCTCTGTCTCTCTCTCTTCTTTAATCAGATTCCTGTGGCGTCACAGTCACATCAGAAGCGGGGTCAAACAAGTATTCCCAAAACCAAAGGAAAAAATGTCAAGACAAGAAATAAGGCTCTCAATACAGTGTATGAACGGAAGATCCTGAGAAAAAAATAACTTATAACGCCACAACTACAGCTAAAGTATCTTGAAATACTCCCATTTTCACTTAAATTCTAAACCTCGTGATAAACGGTCATTCAGATAAACGTCTTAGGCTTTTGTAGGCTTTGTAGGCCCTACTACAGCACTTCCCTGTCCATCACAACCACCTCAATCTTTCAAAGGCAAAACTGCCCTCTGTTGGTTTGCAGCATGCATAAAGTGACCCAAGTAGCCACAGGAAAATTCCTGTTGATATAACGACAGGACCCGCGCAATGCACAAAACACTGCGAGGAAGACATCCAACTCTCAAGATCCCTGGAAGATGAAAGACGCAACTGACAAATATAGCTGCTTAAACCTTAGTTGAGCCTTTCTGTGATGCTCAGACACGCAAATGCCCACGTGTTTTCAGTACACGCATTGCTTTCATCAACTCCTGCTGCCAACACTTGCAATCTCTGCTCCACCAAAAAATATTCATAGTCAGCTCCAACAGACGAAGAGTGTATTCTACACATGTTGTTCAAACCACAACTCAAGTTACAAGCTCTGACACTGTAGCTAAAATTAGCATCTCTGGCACTGTTGCTTGCTAGCTGTTTAGCATTAGCCTCTGGATAACAGAAATATGTCGTGACAGGGTTAGCTTATATTAAAACACCAGCGAAACGCATTATAGATTAAATGTGTTAGAGTGAAGTGATACCTGCATTACTCTCTTGTGTCCACCACTCGTCCCCCAATTCGTCTCCCATTTTCCTGAACTATTATTCTGCTCAGTCCAAATAGACCACGGACAGAGCGTGCCAGGTGTGTTCAAAATTTAGCGCGTGCAAAACTCACGATTGCGTATATCAAACCTAAGTATTATAGCATGAGTATAAGAATACTTTACATAATACAAAGATTAGTTAAATTTAGAAATATTTGAGGGCTTTAACGATAATATTAACAAAAAGAATAAATCGTTTTAAGCTAATCGCAACTTTACGACGTTGGGGCATGAACGCAACACGTTTGCCGTAAATTTCAAAACTCCAACGTCCAAACGTCACTTCCTGCATAACATCATCGTCATGAATTGAATTTTGTGTATGTAGATTTTTTTTATATACATTCCCACCTGATTGTTTCCTGTTTTCATCTCTATTTATGTCTTATACTCTATACTACGCTTACTTGTCAATAAAGTCTTAAAAAAAAAAGAAAGAAAGAAACGTCATTCAGATGATAAACGTCGTTTAAATGGCCGCAGATTGGGGTAAAAAAAAAAAAAAAACACGTTAATCTATGAAGCAATATGTCTGGTATACAATAGCAAAGATAAGAAACAAACTGCAAAATCTCCACTTAAGCAAAAGGCTTACTGCAGCCACTTAAGGAAATAGACAAGAGGTCCCAGAGTTATGACTCCAAAGGTGTTTGAGGTGCCATAAAAGCTAGAGCTGTATGTTAATGTTAGAATCTCCTAACTAAACAAAGGCTGCTCCTTAGACATTTTCTGAGTCAAACCTATATATATATATATATATATATATATATATATATATATATATATGTGTGTGTGTGTGTGTATCATATATCATAACTTCGATTGTGAATTTTAGTTAAACAGAAATAATTCATACAAATAAAAAATAAAACAAATAAACAAGCATGATGTGGTTCATGAACTTAAATTTTGTTGAGCAACCCGAGAAAATCCTTGTCATCAGGTGTTTTCTGTAACATCCAATGTAACTTCTGCACCTGTTGTCAGGTATTTTGGTCGACTGCAAGGTGGTCTGGGACAGTTTTGTCTGTTTTTTAAAAAAATTATTATTATTCCTTTCAACTACAATTCAAAAGCAATACTTGAGTTAATATAATTCTAATTTAGTAAATTTTTTATCTCATTATTTTTTTAGTTTCTTGTTATTTGAATAACTGTTGTGAATTTTGCCTTTTCTTTAGTTGGAGGATATGAATATATATATGTACATACTGTATATGGCACTGTGCTAAAGGTGACGGCATTTTAAAAAACAAGTTATTCTCATAACATGTTTTTTAAAGCAGATGTTTCTCATTTACTCCAAATTACCAGCATGAAAGAACCTAAAAACTGCATGCTTATTATTGAGATATTGATTATGATAATGATAAGCAAACAGTGGCTAGGATAAAGATGAAATGTGACAAAAAAAAAAAACTTCTTCACAGTGCTCTTTTTGTGAGCTTTTATGTTGTATAGCAATTGCCTACACTAAAGGTTTTTTTCCTCTGAAAGTACAAAGGATATTTCAATTTATATGAAAACATCTTGAGCTAAATAATACAAGACTGTATATTGCAAAATGCATCTTCCTATTTCTTCCTTACATCCTTTGCCATTACAGTTTAAGCTGAGAGATCTTGTATTGAAGACACAAAAGAAAGGAAGAAAGGCGGAGGAGGATGTGTTTGGTACGCTGCTCCCCATCCTGCAGCTGTGGTGGAGAGGAGGGACGGGTCCTGCAGGAGTAATTGCATGCTGTTTTGTTTTTCTGTCAGAATAACACGTTTCTGGCTGGCAGAGAGTATGAGATGTTTGATTAAAGATTTAACAGGGGAAAAAAAGGAACAGACTGATTACTGTTTAAATTATAGAAAGCGAATGGTTATGATGCCTGTGTAACTCCTCAAAATGGGAGCAGAAAAACAAATAAAGACAGAGTAAGACTGCATGTAGTGGACACACTGTGCTCAATTCTTAAAACCCTTTGGAAGGACAACAGACCCAAAATGGCAGCTTTGTTTATAATTAAGAATCATCCCTATAAAACAAACTCTTCCTCATTTGCAATTCTCTCTTGGTTTACTGTTTGGCCATGTTTTTTGCGAGGCTAGATGTGAAGTAAACAGCAAAATCCAGATTACTTGTCCTCAGGTAAACTTTTTAAACTTGAACATTTTATTTGCATATATTCAGAAGTCACACTATGTGAAAGATAAAATTATTTAGAGTTAACACACAATCATTTAAAAGATTTCTTTATTTCAACTAATTTGCTCATCGTCATGCTTACTGGACCTTGTTGCAGGAAAATTTAGTCTAAATGAGAAGCTACCAGCACACTAACACCAAAAGCCAGTTTAGGGCTGTGAGAGGAACCCAGAAAACCTAGAAAATATCCATTGCAGTCACAGGATAACTGCACAGAAAACCCTCAGCCATAATTCAAAGCAGCGACATTCATGCTATGAATAAGCGTTCACCACAGCTCCTCCCTGTCACCCATTTTATTTCAATTTCAAGTTATTAACTTGAAATAAGAGTCAAGAGGTTGGTTTGTATCTGTAGCCCCTTGCAAGTTACTCCAGATAAAAATAGCTACAAATGGAATACACTTCTGCTTTTCTTTCAGTCGTAACAGCAACTTAAAGCTCTGAGAGGACAAGCCACATACATGAGGAGCTTTTTCTGTTACACACACATTCACATGATGATTCCACATCAGTCCTATATTTTTTATGAAATGATTCATTGTTTTCTTTTTAAATTACTGATATGGACCAATTTGTCTGGAACATATATATATACATACATACATAAAAACGCGATATTGATCATTTTACTAACAAAATCTTGCAAGATGTCATCGTTGTCTTGCGAAATCTTGTGAGATTTAGTCGTTCCCTTACGAAATACGAAATGAAAACGTTCCCCTTTCTGCCGACTCCCAGCCACTTACCGGCGACTTGTCTGCTAATTCAATAGCAGAGAAACGCCTGTGTGCCCAGGGGAAGCAATTTCAGAGCATAAATATCAATATTTTTCCACCCCTACAATAAATCTACTTGATATAATGTATTAACAAGTAACAAACTGTACATTTATTATTATATTAATAAAAATAGAAATGACTGGATTGGAACACTGGATGGGCCACATTCATCCGATATCTGATCCAGCTAATTTGTAAGTATCGGAACCGATATCCAATCCTGGTATCGGATTGGTGCATCTCTAATATATATATATACAGTATATATATATATATATATATATATATATATATATATATATATATATATATATATATAGGCCTATTGGAGACAGACCAGGGGTCCGTCACTAATTTGACAGACCCCTGGTGTAGACATGTCGTATGGCACAGTATCATTTATAATACATCCTTCGTTTACTTTTTTCAGACAACAATGCAAAGCTCAGCTTTGGGAGGGTGGGTGGGAAAAAAAAGCAGACACGCTGCTGTCCAACCATCCCAGGAAAGACAGACGGAGCGTACAGTATGTCCCTGTGTCATTCAAAACAAACATTCAGTGAAGGCTACTTTGCACAGAGATGTGCTTTGTTATTATACTATTAACACTCAGCGGTGAAGAATATAAAGCAGAATTACAGTGTCATGAAAATAAATGTGTGGATGCATGTTTTGGCTTGTTTTTATGTCTAACTTAATTTAGACCTGAAATATTTCTACAAGTACAAAAAGATAAATAAAGAAGGTGGAACTTTAATATTTCTGATACGCTGAAGAGGACAGAACAGATGGGGGAACAGAGACAAGAGGAAATGAGAATGAGGGAGCAGTCTTTAAGAATATAAGTTGCTTTCATTTCATATAGATTTGGATCTTTATTTTGGTCTGTTCTTTTTAACTGAGATGTGTGGAGGATAACAGGTGGTGGCCTTCAGTATTTATAAAAGCCTGCTAGCAGCTCTGCATGCATCAGTCAGTCTTCTGTGTATCTTGGCAACAAAGTTAGAAAACATATTTTTAAAACTGTCAAAAATTTAATAAATATTCACAGAGAAAAAAAAAAAACATCATTTCAAAATATACTGTTTGACAATTTGGTGAAAATGGAGACTGAAGTAAAGAAAGGTCCAAGAAGAATGAGGGGAGTGAAAGAGAAGATGAACATTACAGTAATTAAAAGCGGGCAGCTGCCTCATCCAGCTTCTGTGATTGCACGCTGCAGAGCATTGATGTTAATGTGTTTATTTAGTTGTAAGCAGCTGTTCCTCCTTTTCCCCCATTTTAATGATCACACCGCAATGTATTTTTGGTAGCTATTCTCTCTTACTGAGGGATATTTTTCTGCTAAACATGGAGGAAGAAAGGAAGGACAAAGCAAGGCAGTGTGGGCACGGACTAATTATGGCTTTGAAAAGTTCAGTGCTAATTACCAAACATCCACAAAGGCATCTGTTTCCTACCTGTTCTCCCTCCTCTGATAAAAATAAACCTTTCCTTCTTTCGCCACAATCATACGGTAAGTTTTCCCACAATTCCTCTAGGTTTTTTTTTTTTTATATATAAATCAAAAACATCTATTTGTTTTCAGCTCATGTAGGGAGTTGCTGAGATGTTTCATGTTGCCTGTAATGGCTGAATAATTAGCCTCTAATAACCCAAGGAGAATATTATAATCTAGTGAAAAACAATACCCTTCTCAATGGAAAAAGTCAATGAGTCAAATGAATGTATAATGAAATACAGCACCGTCATGTCGGCACGCCACGGCTTGAACAGGAGGGTCAGCGAAGTAGGCGGATTTGACAGCAAGTTTGCCTCCAAGAACAAATTAACAACAAGTGACCTTGAGCTTTCCAAAACTTCACCACACATAACCAATGCAACGCAGGTCTGTGAGTTACAACTGTATTCATGAGCATCTGGCTGGACATGACTTGTATGGAGATGTGCTGCATTCTAAATAATTCCCAAATATTCATTTGTAGATGTTGCTTTCTGTTCTGTTTGTGTGTTTGTGGATGTGTGTGTATACTAAAACAAAAAGCACATATTCATTTAGCACATTTCAAAGTGTTAAAAACTTCCATCTAATGTATGATCCCCTCTCTCTGCCAGTATTTTCTGCATCTCTATGACTGAGGTCGTCTGTCAGTGTTCACGTGTTCGTGTGACTGTGGTCACAGATGGGATTAACAAGTGACTGCCCTCTTATAGATGTGTCAGGGGGTTAGAGGTAAGACAGAAGGTACCTCGGCGCAGGCATCGTTATCGCAGAGGTCCCAGCTACTGTCAACCTCACCAACTGTCAGACCACATGGATCAGGCTGCACCTGATGGAAGTTTTAAGGCCACACACTACAAAGTGTACTGGAGAGGAAACTACAGCTTAGAGGTTACAGCATGACATGTCCAACTGAATCCTCAAATGATGTGCTGGCATTTCAAAACACCACAGGATCAGTGAGGTTAGCTCAGACGGAGAGCTCTGCTTCTTTTCATGGAGCTGCAACTCATGAGATGCATGTTTGTGTTGCAGATGTGACCAAATGCAAATGCAATCAGACTATTTTAATGACTCTGAAGGCTGCAACCGTGTGTATGTGTTCAGTTAAAATGACCAGATCCTCTCGTTTGGATTGTTTAAAAGTTCAAGACAGCTTCGCTGATTGTACAGATAACATTTCCTTTGCACTTACTGGATGAGCAGTGCAGGTACGACATGCAGAATGCTTAAAAATGGCTGAAAGAAACAGATTTTTCCAGTGGGAGATGAGTGAAATAATTGAGGGCCTCAAGGGATGTTTGTTGAGTGTCGGTGAAATACTTGAAGTTTGATCATGAGAAAAATCAGTGGATGCTGAAGTAGGCCAATCTCGCCTACCTTATCTCAGCTTAAGGCTGCCAAAGCCTATTTTCTTTCTTTCTTTCTTTCTTTCTTTCTTTCTTTCTTTCTTTCTTTCTTTCTTTCTTTCTTTCTTTCTTTCTTTCTTTCTTTCTTTCTTTCTTTCTTTCTTAAAATATTACAAAGGCTTGTCTTTCCTGGTATGTCATTTTGATAAGGAAATTTCTAATTTATTAGGTTTTTTCTTTGTCTAATGTACGACATCTTAAAGGTACTGTGAGTGAGAATTACTGAGATATAGTGTTAAACATGGGTATAGGAATGACTTTATATTCCAAGCACCACTGTGAGTGTACGGTGGCCATAAGTGGCCAAAATTCTCCCAGACATAGAGTGCTTTCATCTGTAAGCGGATCCATTGATCTCAGGTTTAGCTATGACTGTACTACAGGTATCTTCTTTTAGTGCCTATGAAAGCATTACTTACCCCAAACAGTGCTTTAACTCCCATTAAACAAAGCTGGCACAGCAGTTTTAATGTTGAGACAGTTCTCACTTCACACACATGTTGGTATGTCCATTCAGAGACACTGTAGTAAAAATGGCAGCACAAATATGTATATATGAGTATATATAAATGGCTCACACTAAGAAAACCAAACACATAATAGCTGTTCTAGTAAGGTGATTACACATCACTAGAAACACCGTTTTGAATTATATATCACATTTTTTCTGCCATTGACCTTTGATTTTGTTACATACTGTACCTTTAAACCTCTTCTTACCTAGAGCATCCTGTGCAGTAGTAGCAGCATGAGCGACATGCAGTACTAAAGATCGTTACCGTCATTATGAAGCAGCAATCCTAACATACAGCATAACAGGGAGAAACTCAGCTAAAAGACTCTACCACGCATGAGAACATGAGAACACGTCTGCTCGTTGCTCATCTGCAAGCAAACCACACAAACAAGGTGTCATATGAAAGCAGACTCTGCTGATTACAATACGTCTGTCTCATCACTGTGATCAAACCTCTGAGAGCGAGAAGCCAAAGAAAAGCAAACACACAGAAAATCACTTAATCATGAATCATATCATATTTTGCTATTTTGTGGTCCAAACATTTATTCTAACTCAAAAGAACAAACAAAAACCTCTGCTAATGTGTCTGCTATGACTCTGCCTTTGTTTGGAAAGAATCATGAAGATGCTGGTAGTTTCCATGACGATGAAGGAGGATTTATAGTAAAATATTAACTTTTCCTGTGTTATACTTTCTTGGGAGTCACTTCTGTCTGGAAATTCATGGTATTTTTTAAAGTCTATTTTAGAGCTGTTACTTGATTTTCCTGATTTGGATGAACACAATATCAGCTGACCTGTGTAACACCTCTACTGCAATATCAGTACAAAATAAGTAAACTTTTTTTTTTATCTTGCACCTTTCAACATATAAAATAACAAAGTGCTTTACAACAGTGCATAAAACAAAAGAAATGAATAAAAAGCTGATAAAAGGATATATCATAAACTGATTTTTAACAGCAACCACACAGTCCACTGATGTCAAGTCCAAATGAAGAAAGTTCCAGTTTCTTCGAGCCACCGAAGAGAAAACTCTGTTGCGGTATTTCGTGAAATTTCATGACATTTCGTAACAAAATGACATCTCGCAAGATTTCATTCGTAAAATAGATTGATAACGCGATTTTAAACATAGGTAGTATCGGCATTTGAAAATATCGAGATATTTCAATGTATTGACATTTTTCCCCACACTTATTAGATAATCAGGTAACCCCTTTGTAGTCGGTCGAGGTGCAGCCAGGTCATTATGAAAAAATAAAGCAAAAAGATTTGCACAAGTAACACCGCAATATAACGATATGTGTGAATATAATATCCCTCTCATGTAAATATCATATCGCAACATCATATCGGCTCATTGGCTGACAGCACAATTAAATACCTCCACCAAAGAGGTTGATTGTTTGTTCATCAACAGGATTACTCAAGAAGTCCTGCGTGGATTTGCATCAAAATATTGCCAGAATCAGGGCATGATGAAACTTAAAGGTGAATAATCTTTGGAGATGATCCAAATCTAGAAAAAAAGGATAGTATTTTGTTCCTTTTACAGATCAGGATCAGCTTGGTTGAAACGGTAAAACCAGAAGTACAGAACTGGGTTTGTTGGAGGACACATGCTTGTTGCAGAAATCGTGGTGATAAAGGCTGAGGGGTCCAGCTACACATTATGTTTCAACACTTTTATCCCCAAAGGAAAACAGTTAACTAAATGAGATGGGACTGCTACCCAGGTCAAATAAGTGCGTGTTCCTTTTGTGGCTTAATTAGACTCAGTCATTTCAAAATTGTCAGTAGAGGACAGTTGGCTTGTGACCAATGTAATTTCAAAATCTCATTACCAGCCATAAATTTACCTGTTGGACTAAAAGAGGGAGCAATCTTTTAGAAAGAGGAGATCAAGGTAATTGTAGAGGTGACTGAAGCCAATTAACATAAATCTTTATTCTGTGAGATAAAATATAGGGTGACTAAACAGATTGGAAAACCAAATGATCACATGTCCCAAACTGCAACCTGCAAAAATGTGCAATATTTCTGCCTGGACCAGTTTTGGCATTTCTTTCCCAAAGTTGATAATCTTGATTGACAGCACAGAATATGAGCAGACCCCTCATATAGAGCATTTAACCAGCTTCAAAACAAAAACCAAACAAAGACAAATGATAATTAATCAGTTTTCTTGGGACATTAATCATGTGTCAAATTTCAAAGGATGTTTACATTTTGATCTGCAAAGTCTTTACTTAATACAGTCTTTAAAAAAGGAATCTAATTATAACAGGATTTCAGTCACTGGCCAAATATACGTATTACCTTACTCACAATCCAACTAGCAGCCTGTGTCTGTCAGTATGGGCAAAAAAATAGACCCAAAAAGTTACAATAAGTTAAGTTACAATAACAGTAAATACTAACAATGTTCCTGAAGCTCTTCAGGAGCAACAAATCCAGAGAGCAGTTTGTTGCGAGCTCACTGTCAGGCTCTTAGTAGTCATCAATAGCAATTGCTCTGGAACTCAGTGTGAATGTTATTGAATTAAACTTAAGCTTTGAAAAGACCAAATGCCTCGAACGCCTGCCTGTATTGATTGTTTGTCGACAACTGAGACTTGACATTTGCACAAATCTGATTCGCTCCTTTGTTACAGACCCCTGAATTCATGTTCTCCATTGTGCAACAATCTATCCACGGTTTGTAGCAGCACAGCTGGAGCACACTGCATCCACTGCTGGTGCTTTCACGGAATGAATAAATGGAAAAATCTACTATGATTGTAACATGGCACTTATTTTTAAATATTCTCAGCTGCTCTTCCCACGTTTTAAACTGAATGAGCTTCTTACCAACATCAGCTGGGAAACATTTTGAAGCAAAAAACAAACAAACAAACAAACAAACAAAAAAAAAAAAACTGAAAAGTTGGACGTCATCAACAAAAACAACATTCCCAACCTATCTTCTGCCAAGACAGGAATATTTTTGTTGATAATGACCAACTTAAACAGGATACTCAAAGGTTAAAGCTCCACTCTAACCTGCTGAAAAAGCAACATATCATCCATGGAAGTGTATAATGTCATAGATGTAGTTGTGATTATGAAACTTTAAGTGGAAACTTTATGTTACAGAAAAAGGCAGGTAGAGAAAACTCGTCATTATTTCTATAGGGAAACTCTTTCTGCAGTAAATCTAGCATCAAAATGCAAAAACCAGCAAAAGTGCATCTTACTTATGACCGTTAAAGAGAAACCAGGTTCATTTCACCGTATCAGTGGAAACGTTTTTGACATGTTGGAGAGAAACTGTTTGTGTGTAATGAAGTGTCTTGGTTGAAGTCTCATGATGTCTTTTCCTCTTCTTCCTTTAGGACAGAATGATACAAACTACTTTTATTCTTCCTTTTATTAGTAAAGTATACTCCCCGGACAAGCATCTTTAATTAAAATAAACACTTTACTGGAGATTTTCTGTAATTCACTGATACTACAGTAGGTTTGCCAGACAGAATTGATCATTCTTTTTTATTTTTTTGGGAAATTACATTACTATATCAAATACACCATTTATTTCTGTGTTTTTATATTATGAATACAGTCCTGTTTAGTCAATAAATTATTGCCTTTCAACACTTAATCATTAGGCACAGGATGGATAGTAAAGGTTATAATATGGTTTGTAAACACAACCTCTGACTATTGTAGCGTACCGTTTGCCTACTAACATTGGAAACATAACCATAGTAATATATATTTGAACCTTACAAAAATGTCTTTGGACTGTGAAATGGAAAGTGGTGCAACTGAAGCCGTGCAGTCATGGACAACATGTAAATCCCACTGGGACAGGCTAAGCTATCACCTTTTGATACAAAAAAAAAAATAAATTAACTTTGAAATTGTGATCATTTTTCACCTTTCTGACACTTTCAGACGGTCAATCTCACCAGAAATTGTGAAGTAGGAATGTTAGTCCACACATCCAATATGTACTGTAGTAGTTTCACACTCAATGTTTAAATCCTGTGAGATGATGAGGTTTTGACATGCCTCTGGTTGTGACAGCTCACATGACATGAGCTGCAACCAGTGTTAATCTGTGTCATCTGTGATGATCTATGGGTGTATTGCTTTCACACATCTGGATACACAACCATGGAGCAACATGCAGCTGGCAGTCATGGGATTGCAAGAAACTTATTAATCAAATGTCCATTTTCCTGGTTTGTAAATTTTTGTTAACTTGATAATAAAATAAATCAATGCTGAAATACTATTTTACAGTTCACTGTTTAAAACAGATTTGTGGAAAATGTAAGCGGATAATATTTCTGAATGTTTTTTACCTGCTTTTTATTCCATGTCAGTTGTTTTTCTGTTTTCCTTATTTGACATTATCAGCAGCACCGTGGTTTGATGGACTCAATATGTCACAATATTCATGTCACACCTCACAACCTGCTTACTTTACTAGCTGTACAAGTCATCTCAGTAACTGACGAGAAAAATGTTGGCAATATTTGAAATTGTATTTGTAATGTCAAAGTATTTTGGAATTTTGCTGCACAAACTTACTGATGAACCCGATATAAATGCTGCAGTTCAAGCTAACGTCACTATCGGTTCTAGCCCTGATCTCAGACTATCATTGGAAATGGTACTGAGTGTTTACACAAGTCAGAGTTTTGCTTTTTGAGCATTTTAGACTTCACTGCTTTTGGGTCTAGTGCAGCGATGGGCAACTCCAGTCTTCAGGTCCACTGTCCTGCAGGTTTTAGCTAATTCCCTGTTTTAATACACCTGATTTAAATCACTGGGTCATTGTGCAGAACTTGAGTTGTTGGATCCATTTAAATTGAATCATGTGGGAGCAGGGAGACATCCAAAACCTGTGGGACAGTGACCCTCAAGGACCACAACTGCCCATCCCTGGTCTAGAGGGACCTCAGTCTCGTTTTTCACTGACTTGGATCCACAGTCTTCTGTTCTTATCAAAGGGCTGTGATATCCTATGATGCAAAGTAAAACAATTTTGTGACCTTTGCAGTCCACAAACTGTTTCTGCACACATAAACATAAACACATGCAGAAGGATGCAGAAGATTGTGCTGTATACGGCTTCAGAGGGGTGAAATGAGCCTGAAGGTTGGTTACACCTGAGAAGAGGTAACTTTGAGTATCTATCATTTTATATGTACTTAGATGTGTGTGGGTGTGACATGTTTGTCTTGGGAAGTGTGGATTGTATTGTTCGTAACTGCTTTATTGTTCCTGTTATGATTTTTTATTTGAAATGGTGGCATAATGGGGGAGTGTTTAGTGTAGTGGTAAGGTCATGGGCCTTGGCGCGGCAGAGCCCGGCTCGATTCCCCAACACGGCACTCAGGTAAACCACTGTGGACCCTTAAGGTCCTTAACCCCGACCAACTGCTCCCCGGGCGCTTTAAGGCAAGGAAATAGGGGTAAGAAATTTAACTAACTGGTATCACCATGAAACTCTCCTAATTTATTCGTAACATTCGGGCTCTCATTTTTTGTATAGCAAGTTTTCTGAAATTTTATGTTTAAATATGCAAGTTAGGTGTTATATAGCCAAAAATGCACTAATTTGCATACATTTCTAGGAAAAAAATATCTAAACAGGATTAAGCCAGGTTCAAAGTTTCTTTGGAATTTTGTTCACATATCAAAGTCAAAAGTTTTTACAGAGGGGATTTTGGATATCTCTATAGATCATTTCACAATTTAGAATATACTGTAAACAACCAGAAAAAAAAAAAAAGTTTTTTGGCATATTTTGGGGATGAAATATTCTATAAATCAGGATGTGAATGAGATATCAAAAAATCCTTGTGCAAAAACTTAAAGAATACAGTCAGGAGCAAAACTTAAAAGTTTGATTTTTGTAAGTGCTCCTGAAGTGGAGTTTTTTTTTTAACCTGGAATAAGAGAAAAAACTCATTTTGAGAAAACGGCCTTTAAAGTTTTGGATTGTAAAATTCTCCACATTTTTGTTCTATAACACTATTTACAGACATCAGATCCAATCAGATTCATGAGCTGGAAATATCAAGTTTAATTGAGATGACATCACTCAGGAAAAAGAGATGTTTCCAACTATACCAGACATGACGGGGTTCAGACGAGCACCACGGTGCTGCACTCCATTTAAAAACACCAACTTTAGCTGCATTTTGAGGGGATTTGGGTGCATCAGACAAAGTATCACGAAAGAAACTCCTAAAATGTTTATTTTTGATGTTTTTTTTTTCTACACTGGTCTGAAAGAAAACATGTTGAAGGAGGAAAAAAACGAAAATCTCAAAATTGACCAGGTGATAAAAAAAACCTGGGTTTTTACCTGTAGTGCCTCCCCTTAATTAGCAGCCCACTGCTCTCAGGTTCAACCTGAGATGGGTTAAAATCAAAGACTGTAGAAAATATGGACGTAGTATCTGGTAGGGCTGGACAATTAATCTAATTTTAATCGTGATTTCAAGTTTGCCTGGAGTTAAAACAGGAATGCATGTGGACTGAGTATTCATTTTTATTGCTCTTATTATCTTAAAGAATATTCTTATTTTACTCCTTTACTTGTTTCTAATTTATTTCTGGTTTTATTTCTTTTTAAGTTATATTTGAAGTTGAGTTTTGGTGGTTCAATAAACACTTTTTATAAAATCAATTAATAATCATGTATATTAATCGTGATTTCAATATCAGTCAAAATAATCGTGATTATCGTCCAGCCCTAGTATCCGGTCTCGTCTGAACAGAGGAAAGTGAACCAAGTTGGGCGTGTCCCTGTCGCCATCTTGCCGTGTCACGTCTGTAATCACTCCCGAAAATACTAAAATGGGCAAAGTGCGGCCTCGGGGCAAATGATTGACAGCTGACGTACTCTGGGCTAAACTATAACCAAGCTAACTTGAAACTAACAGAAGCTAATGGAGATTAGCCTCCTAAGTGGCGGGATAAAGGTAAGACACGCTTAGACTTGCTATTAGTGGACTAAAAACCGCCGTTGGGCGACTCTGCTACAAACTGAGATCTTACCGAGAGCAAACAAGGAGCTAACTAGGAGCCACTGATCAGCAGGCTGACATCCGGTCTGCCACCCGTCAATAAAAAGGACATGGCCCTAATTATGTGTTATTTCAAGATTAAAAAACACCCAAACAGAGTGATAAAACAATTCACAGTCACCCTCACAGTTGACATGAAGGTAAACTTGACCTATAACGACACACAACTGAACTTTTAGCATTTTTCTCAGTGACGCGCCCTCTATCGGCGGCTAAAATAGCATCCATCTTTATCATATCTGTACTGTGATTCACTCCAGGCAGTAAAAGACAGTCTTATCTTGCTTCTTGGTCTGTCCCTTCCTCTTTCTTTTCCTCTCTTCCTCCGGTAATGTTTCCTTGCATTTCTTTACCAAATCCGACATGATGTGCGTTCAAAACACCTGGGGTGTTCATATCTGGTTCTTTTCCGTTTGCTAGTAAGTGACGCCGTGCGCAACCAATAGCAGGCTGCAACGTCACAGTCGCGACTCGGATAGGAAACTACATACTGCTGTTTCTGAACTCCGAGGACGTCTCTGGGCAGTGATGGCTCGAAAATGCGCATAATGAATGTTGGTGTGCCATCAAAACGAGTCAGAAATGCATATTTTTAAGGTCTAAAAGTTCTGTTGTGTCTTTAAACCTAAAATGATTTTTTGAACCAGGCTGTAAACATGTTTATTTCTGCTGTGAAGTTGGCGTTTTTAACATGGGAGTCTGTGGGGATTTGCTCTGTTTTGGAGCCAGCCCCTAGCAGATGAAGAAAGAATTACCGTACAATTTTTGTACAATGTGGAAGGGGCTCACTGTTCCCCAGCAGGGTTTGCTCCTTGGTTAAAATGCAGAGAATGAATTTCCTTATCGGCACTCTAATTGGGATTAACAAAGAATTATTATTATTTATCACATGGCCAACCAAACCCTGGAAGAACTTATAGTGGGCAGAGCCTAAACTTAATGAATGGGCCAGATAGTAAAGTTTAAGGGTTGGAGAGCCAAGGAGAGAACTAGAGTGGTGAACAAGAGTTGGAGCTTGGTATCCTTAAGTTTGGGTTGACTGTATGTGGGTTCACTGGTTTGAGGGAAAGAGCACAATAAAGCCTCCAAAAGGAGAACATCGGTCATCCCTGAGTTATTCGATGGGTGGATTTTAGTCGAGGTGGGGCCTTGAACCTAGCGTCATCACAAAATTAAAAATAGAATGATTTCTAATTCTAGTTGATTAATAACGTTAACTGCCTTACCATTTCTGTTTTGGAGCTTGACTCTACTTGGTGACTTGGAGGATGTTTTATGCCTTCTGGTTGCAAATGCAACCCGTCCAGTTTACAAACTGACTGTAACCATGTGCATCCAACTCCAAAGGAATACAAAAGCCAGTTTTCACAAATCCACAGCAGAAATGTAAAAGTGAAAGGAATTTCATCTTAAAGGTCAGGGGCCTGGCTGTCAACTGGTTTAACACCACTGACCAATAGGAGCTTCTTTCTATGAATATCATCTGATATTTTGGTGTTTATTTCTCAAAAAACATCAACAGAGTAGTAGCCATAAAACATGAAAAAGACCTGGCCGTCACTGTGCATAAATATACAGTACAGATATAAAACACTGATGTTTTCATGCATATCTTCCTACCGAGAGTCAGGAGATATATTTCTCCCCAGATAAACCATATCTGTGATGGTCTGCAGCAGTAAAGCTGTTCACAATGATTTACAATGCCAGAAGCTTTATTTACACTGTCTGGATACTTTCACCTCACACTCCGAATCAAAAACAAGATGATGAGACCAACATGTTCCAGCAAGTAGAACATTTCTCTTGTACTCTTTATAAACTCACTTCATTGCTTCCATTATTATGCTCTGACATGTTTGAATAAAAGTGGTAAATCTATGACATCATTTTCAGATAATCTGATTTCAAACATTTGACCACCTTCTGATTAATTTTATTACAGATGAGTTTTTAAAAATATATCTTAAGCTATCTGTTCTCAAAACAACATAAAGTCATCGACTAATTTTGATGATATTTGCATAATTAGCTTAAATTCTGAAATGGACACGTCTTCCTTTGATGGATAATAACAGTGGATCACAGTTATGGAAACACATACACACTGATGCAAGTGCTGCCTCTCCTCCTGCACCCCATGCTTTATGTAAATAAGTAATCAGTCATGAATGCATAAGCTGAGTGAGATATCAGATGGGGGATGATGAGAGGGAGAAATGAAAGAATAAGGGAAAAGCAGCAGATAAAAAAGAGGGAGGAGAGAGTTTGACTCGGGGCAAAGCAGAGGGCAAGTCAGGATGTCCCGCAGGTCATGAATAAAAAACTAAAAGAATATTTTTTTCCTCCGCCTGTTACGTAATGTCACAGTGTGGGTATCAAACGGACGAGTAACAGCAAATCACATCTCTAACCCTTTTTTTCATTTTGGTTTCAGTTCTTCTCTTTCTTCATACACATCCACAACATGCAAACATACAGTAGCATTTCTTTTTTTCAGTGCAATCAGACACACACTAAGCATTGATGTGGATATGTTGTAGGTGCTGCCACCGCAGGGAATTTGCACGGTGCAAATTAGTTTGGATCTCATCCTTCGAAAAGCTATTAGACCCTTGCCGCAGCCTTCTGTAAATGTGGATGATGCTAGAGTGAGATGGAAATCTCAATGCATTGTGTTCCCTTCATCAAAGAAAACAAACACAGGAACTAGCTCTTGACAAAAAAGATAGCAGAGTTCAGGACCAGCATGTTCACCATTAAATCTCACTGTGTTCAAGCTTTTGTGCTCATTTAGAATAAATGTGCTGCTTTATGTTTCCTTCAATAACAGCATGAAGGTTTGGCATAGATGGTCTACTGATAGACAAACCCTCTGCGGAGCCACTCACAGATGCAGGCATGAAAAAGTTCCCCTTTCTGCCGACTGCCGGCCACTCACCAGCCACTCACCAGCCACTTACCAGCCACTTACCAGTGACTTGTCTGCTAGAGAAACTGCACAGAGAAACGTCTGTGTGTCTGAAACACTTTCAGAGCATAAATGAACGCCCGGAACAAGGACGTTTCCACACGCCAAGTTTGGACACCGGGCGTGATGACGTATTTGCGGGACAAATCGTTCAGACAGTGATAATGCAGTAATAGTGCACTATTACTACACCACTTCTGGCAGAAAAAGGAGGAACTTTTTCATACCCGCATCTGTAGTTCACATATACCACATGAGAAATGTGAATTTCACCACAGCAGCTCCCTCCTACATCTATATCTAACAATACTATGTGTGTGACTGATTTTATGTAATGTAACATAACAGAAGCTACAACTACAGCTAACACTGGGGAGGCCATCTTTAAAGGATGACTTTCATTTTTTTCAACCTGGACCATATTTCTGAGAGTTTATACATTCATTTAATCACTGGTAAAATTTCTGCATCACTTTGACTCCTTTGGAAGATATTACTGTACGCTGAGTCGCCCTTCGGCGTACATCTATATAATGGGAGCGACAGGGCAGCCTCTATACAAGCCATTATCTGCAGCAAAAACTCCTTCATTTCATCAATGCTTTAAGTAGAATGAACAAACAAACAAGTACTATTGTCCTGTGAGTTCAAAGTTTTGCAGTTTCATTTTTTTTATTGTTATTATTATTATTTTTTTAAATTTGTCTGGATAGTGAGTTGCTCTCCTCAGCTGTACCACGAAAGCGCACATCGGGAACGCGCAGCCCTGAAAAGTGTGTAGAACACCTTGATAACTAGCTGAAAGCTAAATCTGGACTAAGGGGACAATAATACTTGTTCGTTTGTTCATGCTTCTTAAAGTATTGGTGAAAATCAAGGAGTTTTGCTGCAGATAATGCTTATATAGAGGCTGCCCTTCCTCTGCCATTACATGGATGTACACCGAAGGTCGACTCAATGTAATATCTTCCAAAGGAGTCAAAGTGATACAGAAATTTTACCGGTGAGTAAATGCACATATAAACTCCTAGTTATCCTTTAAATCTGTACTCGGAGGTGGTGAGGATTCTCCGACTTTCAGGGGTGGAAGTCTCACTTTGAGGGCCGTTCCAGTTGAAACTTCCTACTCAGAACTGGGAATTTCTGACTTCTGAGTTCAAATGGAACGCAGCATAAGAGCTCACCAAGCTAACCTGGAGCTAACGGAGGTAGGCTGGCTAAATCTAAGGCGCGCTGTTAGCTGGCTAAAAACCATGAGTGTGCTACCTTGCTGTTGGCTGAGGGCTTTCTGGGAGCAAGCAGGGAGCTAGCCAGTAGCCACCAGCATTAACAGCTGGTCTGTTGCCTGTCAATCAAAAGGAAACTCCTAATTATGTGCAATTTCAAGATTTAATAACATCTAAACAGATGAGTTATAAAAAAAAAAAATTCACTCCCCTCACAGTTGTCATGAAGGAAACTTGATATGTTAAATCTAAAGTGATTTGTTGAACCAGACTGTAATCATGTTTATTTCTGCTGTGAAGTTGGCCTTTTTAACATGCTGGGGACTGACTCCATTTTGGTGCCAGCCCCCAGTGGATGAGGGGTGAACTGGAGTTTTTCAGTCTTTTGGTTTGGCTTCATGTTTCTCTGCCGGAGTTTGCCGTTTGGTCTGTAGGCAGAATGAGACCCTCATACAAACTGCAGCTTTTCATTTGCTGCAGATAGCCCCTACAAGGAACCTTGTTGTGGTTCCTAAAAAAAAAGAGAGCGAGAGAGAGAGAGAAAGACTTGTTTTATCACTGCTTCCTGCCTAATACCATTTTACAATCAGTTCTTCAGCAGCTGCTTTCATTGATAACAAATTGATGTATTTTTCTGTAATTGTAGGAAGATGGGAGAACCTTACACTCGCTACATGCTGAATCAGAGGCAGTTATTTAGTCCTCACTCACATATTCTGTGAATGTTATCTGAAACCACTACACTGAGATACTGACTGTTAAATTTCCCCCCACATAAACTCCAAACTTAATCTCAGGAAGTGTCCCACAAGCTGTTGCGGTTTGGAAGAGAATTTTACAAGTAGCTGCACAAAAGATTTTATTATTTGGCTGTTCTTGCTGTCGGCGGTGATAAGAATATTAAAAGCACAGCGCCAGCAGAATCTCTGCAGAGAGAGAGCTACATCAACACGTCTTAGTCAAAAAATCCCAGCTTCATGTCTTCCACATGTGCAGTCTTCTCTCATGTACATTTACAGCACTAATCAAATACAACGAGCTCAAATGCTGCTCCTGTAAGGACTTATTCTCAGAAGACAATACCACCATAGTTATGATATATTTCCATTTCCATTTCTGTGTATGGATGACATACTGTAGCCCTTCATGGACTGTAATGTTGGTTTCTTGGCTGACTGGTTTGTTTGTTCTTTATTTCCGACCTCCTCCAACAATCAATCCAACTGATGGTTCACAGTTTGCCATGACTAGTGCATGGCTTTCCGTCTCCCTGTAATGGAGTGGCAACACAGTTGGAGCGTATCCTGCCTCTCGCCCAATGTCAGCTAAGATAAGCTCCAGGCCCCAGCACACCCAAACAAGGCAAAGCAGGTATAGGAAGTAGATGGATTGAACCAGTGATGCATGTGCAATTCAGTTTATTTGTAACAGATAGATCTACTTTCCCCTCTGAAAACAACTGGTAATTTATTCGGTTGCAACCAAGGCTGCTCCCCAAAGAAGTAAAATAAATAAATAAATAAATAAAAAGAAAGAGAAAGGACAAGATTTTAGATTTTAGAAAACTGAAATATTTGACGGTAATGTTTAAGGATTCATCGGTTTCAAGCTCTGTTCCACAAATCCTACCTGACCACCTTAAACATATCCTCAGTGCTATTTTAATGATCACATAAAGGAAATTTACACACCAGTGATTTTCCATAAACACTTATCTAACCTTACAGCAGCTGAGATTCATTCATGGAAAATCAAACTTTTCAACACAAACTCCTGAAGTAATTAAAACGAATTAGGTCCCCATTCAATTTAAGAGGTTTGCTTTTTACGTCAAAGTCAGGATATTTCAGACTAAGTTCTTTCAATATTGGCCTTTTTTTTTTTCTAAATGATCTCTTTTGCAAGCCTTTGAATGCAATACAAAACAACCACATAGCTTATTGAATCATCCTTTAAGCACAAAACAGAAGACAAAAGATGTTAACTCAATTATTCTTAAACATCCACATGGTAAAATCTAAGAAAATAAGTATTCTTTCATTACACAAAATAACCTTTTTCAGACATTTGGGTGTTGCAGTCATCTTCTAGGAGCAGACATCATGGTATGTAATGCTTTGTATCATATTTTCATCAGAACGGCCTTTTTCCATCGTGATGGATGTTAGGAGATAGTGCAGTGCTGCACTGGCAAACTGTAACTAATCAAGTCAGATTAGTTTCTTGGCTTAAAGGAGGTGTTAAATGGAAAGAGGCAGGCTTGGCAAAGGCGATGGAGAAAATGATTTTAGGGAACTGATTTGTTTATTTCCCCTCAGCCACAGCAGAGCAGCTTGTTAACAAAGCCACCAGCAGATGGTGCTGAGATCCTCTCAAAGCTCCAGGGGGTCTGCTGCTCAACGCTTGCTTCTGATTTCATGTGAGAATGTCTGCTTCATGTCTGGTACTGCAACATTTCTTGAGCATTTGAATAAAAATGGATCAAAAATTTGAGCAGAAGAGGTTTCCTCTGAGCTATTTTTACTGTTGGAGGTCAGAGTTGGTGTTTTTCTTCAAGCTGCACCTCTGCAGGACCTTGAGTAGCCGGTTTCAGGCGCTGAGTTAGAGGACTCCTTCTGAACTGTAGCATCAGATTCTTTAATTTCTCTTTTCCTTTTTATCATCCCCTCCTTGCCATCATCTCTCCTCTTCCCTCTCCTGTCCCTCTTAAGTTCGTCTGTCAGCCCTCTGGCCCTGAGGAGCATCTGTGCCCCTCCTCATGCCCCATATGCCCCGTGCCTTTAAGCCTGGCCCCCAACACTGGAGCTGATCACTTATTCATCAGCAACATGAATTAACAATAATACATTTTCCATCACACCAACAACCTAATGGTTGATTTCACTTTGCACTCGCTTCTGGTTTCACTTGTCAACATGCCAATGTGTGCATGTCTCACAGAGAGGAGTAAACCTCAACATGTCAGCATGAGGGTACTCAGAGAGCAGCATAGTGGATGCTCGAGACCACGCTCAAATATCCACTAAGAATTAGGAGATACAGTGAAGTGGCTTTGGTATAATCTTGCTAACAAACAAACAAATGCAATGATCAAGTAGCAGCTTGGCTCTCATTTGGTAAATAGAGCCATGCAGTGAAAATGGGTATCAACAGAAAACAAAATGGCATCATTAAAAACTGAGTACTCAAAGGGGCTTTTCGTTATTCTCTGCATTAAAGAGCATAAACACAATTACAGTGGTTCAAAGGTGAAAGCAGCTAGCTGGGAAAGAAAGAGAGAGAAAAGATTATTTGTAAAAAGTACCAAGCGACACCTCATGAATTTTTTCCCCAGCCTAGTTTGAGAAAGATCAGTTCGGATCAAAGGAAGGATGCTCAATGCCGCTGTCACATTTAGCTTAGCTCAGCACAACGACTGGAAATGGAGTGAGCTCTGTCCAGACGTAACGCTCTGCACAACTGCAAATCAACACATTACCGAGTGTTTGCTAAACACATCAAAGTGCATGAACGTCAAGTTGTGGTTTTACAGGAGATTATTTGCCAGAATTTCTCTGAATTGTGGTTACTTCGTGGAGCCTTGTCATCATTCCCGGGGGACTTGAGAAGATCTATCGCAGGGATTCAACGCTAAAATAAAGAGCAGAGGAATGAGAGTACCGCTCAAAAGTCACTGATGAGAATCTTTCCAAAATTTTAGACACTATTTTGGGATGCCTTACAGCTTTGAATGTGCCTGATTGATGGAGCACCTGCAGCATTTTACTTAAGCCAATAACTCAATTCAAGTGCAGTGTTTTTGGGGTTGTTTCTCCTCTGATGCTTCTCCCCCCCCCCCCCCCCCCCCCCCCCCCCCCCCCCCCCCCCCACATAAATAACTCAATGACAGTATCTGCAAGAACCCCCTCTGATTCCTGTTGTCACACTGTTGCCTGTCCCTTACCTTATACATATACTAGAATCCTGAAATGCTCCTGAGATGCTCTGAGTTGCAAATATTAGCAGCATGTGCTCAAAATTCCTTCTTAAGATTTTCCACCTAGCTTCCCAGTGAGACCTCCCTGAGATCAGCAAGTAAAACAGACAAATGTAGCAGCAGTTTATACAGAGCATTCACTGCCTGTGTGTACAAAAATGTGTGTGTGCATGGTGGTGAGAGTCAGTGGTTCGTTCTGCTTTCTGTTGACTTGTATGTTGATTTCTATTCATTCCTGGTAGATAAACTCAATAACATGCTGTACTAATATCATCACTACAAAGACATCAAACACAACGTGCTTTTCTCAGCAGCGTAGGTTCTGCATCACATCCCGCCTCCTGTGTGATGTAGACAGATGTTCTCTTACAGCCCCTCCATCACATTTCCAGCAGAGAGAACGCATCTCTAGCAGACACACCTTTGTTTTTAAAAGCATGTGGGAAAAATCTGGTCAAATTTTCCATATATTTTCCTGAAAATCTCCTGTGATCATACATGAAAACAGCTACAGTATAGTCTTGTCCATTGAAGCCCCCTACTGGACACAGAAAAATAATTCATTGGGTCAACTCAATTAAAGTGAGGGCATTTTTTTCTGATCCAATAAATATATGTAGGGTGAACTCAAAGTACATACATTAATGCAATGTAATATAGTTGAGATAGTCCAACACATTTTTATTCAATGACTTTAAATGGAAATAACCACATTTAGTAAATGTAAATGATTTATGTTACTTCAATACAACATAATGTAGTTCAGTGGAGTTAAACTGGCTTATTAGAAGTGTTTTATCTTCAACTGACTCAATTAAATCAAATTAACTGTGGGCAGAGGTTAGAATGATCCAATCAGATCAGGTCGTGAATAGAGGGAACTGTCTTATTGATAAAGATAAGCTCCCTGAAGCAAGTAATGTCGGTATAATCACTTGTTATTGCTTATAGTAATGTTTGCAATGCCAGAAGATAAGATGACAAATAGACCAAGTTCCCCCCACCCCCCACTTGGAGTAGTTGGGTAGTAGGCAGCATTGAACATCTTATGAGCATGCCCAGATAGAATGGTTAGGGGTAAAGCTTAGGGATAGAAGGAAGGGTTAGAATATCCAAAAGAGTAATGTGGGTGGAGTGAGACGCTTGACTCCACCCACATTACTGCACATCATCCTGCAAGCTGCAAGCATGACCTTCTCACGTAGACTACGAGAGAGTCAAGGGATTACATGGACATTTAACTCATGGTGCACAAAAGAACAGAGGGTACCGCAATGCATGATGGGAAATATGTAAATAATCCCATCAAATGTATTAAATTTGAGTTGACGAATTCTAGAATGTTTGCTATGACGTCATATTACTTTATGTCCATGAAAAATATAGTTATATTTAACTGTTAAATTTGCATAAAATAAACGGAATCTCAATGTGACACCTTTAAAAGGGGCTTGAATCAGGTTTTTGAATGCATGCTTATTATAGTTACATGGAAAATGACATTGATCTTCTCATCATTGCAAAAAGACAAGAAAATGTCACAAAATGTCCAGTCACAAGTCGACTTGCTATGCCTGAGAACCAAAATAGCAGCCATCAATTTGACAGAAGCGTCACAAGTGGAGGACATGGGTTGATGGAGGTGACTCCGATTACCTTTAACCTGGAAATCTGCGGTGCACAACACGTTGATTGATTGTTTGGTGTCTTGGTGATTTTGCAGCCAATAGCAACGTGTTACAAGTGCAGTGAGAGGTAAGATCCTTGACAGACTACTTCCTGACGAGCCTTAGCAGAGAGTTGTCTATGTGAAGGTTTAAGACTGAATGTTGACATGTTGACTATCTGAGCGTCTGTCTTGATACATGCTGTTTGTAAGTGGCTGATTAAAGGGAGTGTCTGTCTTTCCGCATGACAGTCCAAGGACACGGTTCAAAGCTTTACCGGGTGTCAATCGAGCCCTTTGAAGCCTCTTGTCTCATCCCTCTCAAAGGGTAGATGGAGGAGAATACGTAGAGCTACAGTAGCTTTAGTGTTTTCAAAGTTTGCCATCCACTGAGCATGTAATTGCTGGGAATTTGACTTCACCCAGTTAAAAGAGGAAATGCCTTTTCGATACGAATTATCTGTAGAGGCCTTCATTGGCTTTGTAACCGCCCCCAAACACCTCCCTTGAACGAAAACGCCTCCATCATAGTATTTCAAGGACAGGGTAGTGTTGCTTACAGCCACATTAACATGGCAAACTCGGCGTGACAGCAGTTTTGCTACAGTGCTGTTGTGATGGAGTGAATATGCTCACAGTTAGGGCTGCTCTGGGGGAAAGCGGTTCCCTCCAAAGTGTGTTATCATGTAGCCCCGAGTGGAGCTCGAGGGAAGGAGGGGGAGTCATAAGATAGGGAGGAGAGTGTGGATGGGGAAGTGGAAATGGGGGCTGTGGGGTAGAGACTGGAGGTGAGCTAAATTCAAAAGTTCAAAGCAGTAGAATGTGACTGTGAGCGGAGTGAGCTGGGGAGGAAACTGTGAGCACTGGGAGCTTGGATGTGGTGTGTGCTGGAGTAAATGGGCCTTGGCGGGTTGACAGTCACTCCACACATGTGTTTGACTCAAAGAGGAGGCGACAGAGTTGGGCTTATTGAAAAAGACAGGGAGAGCACTGCAATCAGCTCTTCCCTCCTGTGAGGAGGGAGTGCAAAATTACATGAATTAAATGGAGAGTACAGCAAGCGCTGCTTCAGCAGTGCACAGTCTGAATCAGACATGATGCCTGCTGTATTATTCAAATTCTCCCTGGTTAAATCATAATCCACTACCTCTTATCTTCCAAATAATAAAAAAAAGAACAAAAAACTATTCTCTTTTATTGGTCAGTGAAACACACTGAAACAAAAAAGATCAAAAATGAAAAGTGAATAAGCCAAATTCCCGAAGAATGGCTAAGACCAAGGAACTGATGAATTAGCTGAAGTTTAGCTATATTTGTTCGCATGAGTTTATACCTAGAAAATAAAATAAAATTGTGCAAGTCAGACCAAAACTAAGCTTTTAAAATGCATGTGCACGTTAGACTGTCTGAAACAGAATGATATTGCAGCTCTAAAAACTACACTAACACCCAGATAATGTTGTTGGGAGTTGAACAGCTCAGTGAAATTCTCAATAAAGCTGCTCTTGTTCAATTATTTTTCAGCTTATTTTTGTCAGACAGCTAAACATGTCAGGAATTGTGACTGAAAAGCAGCCCATTAAGACTATGTGTACTGGTTGCTTGGAGCATTTCCAGACGAAGACACTGCTCCAACAAAATCCTGATCTTATAACTGCAGATCCATCTCACCAAATCACTATTAACGCAATTTAAAGAAACTGTGTAGTGAATTTGATTCATCTCTTACAGGCATGATGATGTCACATGCGGAAACTTATCTAAAAGTATTTTAACAAGCTGCAGTGTTGCTGCATCCATTTGTTTACCCTCCTGTACACATGAACTGTGGTCCAATTAAATGGTTAATTTGAATTCCATTTGCCGTAAAACAAAACAAAGCAAAACAACAACAAAAACAACTCCCCTCAAACAAACAAACAAACAAACAAACAAACAAAACATAACTATAATGTCTGATGCTCATCTTACTCTTCATCCATGTGACACTATTAGTAGGAGAAGCCATGTTGGCCAAATGGAAAGTTGTATTTTTCTGATATTGTTAAAAATGATAAATGATAAAAATACATTACCTTTCCTTTAAAAAAAAAAAAAAAACTTCCTCTTGGATTCAGTATAATCAACTCTTCCTCTTCTTGACAATCACTCACCTGGTTTTAGTGGTGATAGCATAATGTAGGCAGAGTCAGACAACAGTGGGCAGCCAGATTAGCACATCACCCCCCTCACAGAGTGAGAAAAAAGGTGTAGATAAAAATTCAAGCCTTTTTAAGGTCATTAGAGGTGTTTTCAGTGACAAATACTTCAAAATTCACAATATTCAGGCACATAGATGATAACTGCTGGAGTGGTACTGTCTCTTTTTTACTGCTACCCCTTGGCCTTTGCCACTTAAAATGGAAAAATAAGGGATAAGGCTGAAAGTCACCCCCCTGCGAATTGGGACAGCGCTTCAACAATAGCATACGTCTTCAACGATCCCCACTGGCTTGCATGTAAGCAGATGCGCACTGAGCTGAGCAAATTTGTCAAACCCTGTTTTAATTGTGCATCTGAAAGCCCTTCATTTGAAGGGGTATATACCCCTACCACTTACCCCTACCCCTACATATGAATGCACAAAACGGAGGGGAACGGCTAAGGGGGAGAAGTGAGACTGGGCCTTAATCTAATGATTTCATGCTTGAGAAATACTTCCTGGATCACAACAAGATTATATTTTCCTTTAGGTTAATTATTTCCTTCATAAAGTCAGGCTGACAATAAATTACTGTTGGCTGGTCATCAACACACTGGCTATTTTAAAGGTGATAGAAAGTTTAATTCCTCCCCACCAGTAGGTGTTGCACTCACATTCGCTTACTCAATTAGCATTAGCAACGTTACAGACCTGACTAACGTTTAATTAGCATTAGCTAATGTTTAACTTGTGTGTCCAGGAGGAAAGTAACAACCGCTGTGGGGCTTTTGAGCCCCTTTGCTACCTTTGCCCTCATCCTGCTACATTTTTGACTGCATGAATTTGAGAAAGGTAACACAAGGAATATGCTATTTCAACACAGAGCAATCGACCTAGCAATGACCTAGCATAACTCCTGAGCTTATGCTAATGCCACAGAATTCTTTAGTGTAGACATTGGCATGATAATCATCTGTAAATATTTATATATTTTGGACCCGTCAAAATTGATAAAATAGTTTTTATATGCTACAACTTTTTTAAAAGTAAAAATAATATTGTCATCTGTGACAGACTGGTGGCCTTTCCAGGGTGGGCCTCACCTCTCGCTCGATAACAGCTGGGATAGGTTCCAGCAACCCCCACGACCCTGAACTGGATAGGCGGTGTAGAGAATAAATGAATGAATAATATTGTTATTCTGCACCCCATGTACATTTTTGAAAAATTGTTGTGACGAAAAATTTGCAAGTATGACCTTTAAATGTGCACCGTTACTGATTTATCAAGGAAATGAAAACTTTGTCGGGGGAAGTTAGGGACAGAAAGAGAGAAATGGACAGAGCAAGAGATTAGACAAGAGTCAAAGCTGGACTGACTTTTATTCAGAGTAGAGACAGTAGAGGGTGCGCCTCACTGGAAAAGTCTGCCAAAGTTCTGTAGTGCAGCTTTAGGCAGAAAAAAAAGGGTGATGAAAACATGCTCAGTAAAATTCCCACTATATTGTGCAGAAGGTAGGGCAGTAAATATGTAAGTCAGTAAGGCCATGTTATAACTTGAAGTTATTTAATTATCATTGTCCTGTAAAAACAGGGGCCTCCATATTCAAAATCTTTGTCTTCAGTATGATATTGTTTCCTATGCAGATTCCAAGCTTATTGTTCGGATTTCTCATGTCCTCCTGGCACGGAAATGTATAAAACACACAAATTAAATTTGAACAAGTAGCACATGCTCATTATCTTGAGTTTGGTTTGTAATTAAGGCTGCATCTTTTCCCCATGTGCAGGTAATTCATTCATATACACAAGTTATAATGGTTTTACCAAAGGCTAAGCTATAATGGAGAATAATGTGACAACTTTATTTCAGTGTGCTCTTATTGTCACCTTCTTACCACCATTAAAAAGTCTCATAGACTGTTTCACTTTAACCATACAGTTGTTCAGTCCCTTAATAATGACATTTTCTCTCCTGGCTTACAGTTCGCATTCATTTAGTTTTCCTCATCATTTTTTTTGTGTAATCATTCTCTCAATGGAAAAGTGTGGGTAAAGAAAATTACATCTTTTCACAGATGGGAGAAAAGAAAAGAGACACATCCGATAAACTGTCTAATCAATTTCAGCATAGCCTGTAGAAGATATTTATTAATTTAGGTGCTAAATGCAACTATAGCACAGCTGTACTCCTTTTTTTCTCCTTCATTATTATAGCAACAAGCCAAGAGCCAGGTGTTCATTTTGGCAGGGAACAGAAGTACAAGTCGTCATAGAGAACAATTACTAGCAGCTCCACTTAACTTCAAAGTCTTCTCTGCGTCATTAAAAACAGGTACCACAACCTGTTTCTAATACTGTAGGCTACCCAGATAAGGATGAACATTATTCCAGCTGCAGATGATGTTAACACACAGCAGCCATTTGTGATAGTTTAATGGTAGATGATGACAACTTGAAGACAATGACTTCTCGCTTACATTACTTTTTATCTATATGTTCTATGAGTAATGACTACAATGAATAAGGAATTGGTTTCAAATATTGAAAAATTTGTGCAAATACATGTCAAATGAATAAACAGGTGGATTCAATATCTGTTCCACTGCATCCCAAAAGTGCTCTGTTGGATTGGAATGGGGTGACTGTAAAGGCCAATGGAGTTAAACAAAACAAATAAAAAAAAAAAACAGTTTTAGATGACAATAGTGCTGCTGACATAATGCATTATCCTGCTGGAAGTAGCCATCAGAAGATGGTACACAGTGGTTATAAAGGGATGGATATGGTCAGCAACAATATTTAGGTAAGCTCTTGTGTTTAAACCATTAACAACTGGTGCTTAGATTCATGCGTTCACATTGTTTACATCAAATTCTGACCCTACCATCAAAATGTGGCAGCTGAAATGACCGGGCAATGTTTTCCCAATTTTGTTGAACCTATGTGAATTGTAGCTTCTGTTTCCTGTTCTTAGGCAACATATGGTGTAGTTTTCTGCTGCTGAAGCCCATCTGCTTCAAAGTTTAACATGCTATGCATCTAGAGTTTGTATTTTACATACCTTGGTTGCAGTGGTGGGCTGTCAGGGCCAGCAAAACCTCCTCTGCTGGCCTAAACGCTTTCAGAAGCTCTAAGCTAAATTCACAACTTGCCAATGTCAATCTAATCTGCCCGGGGCCTTCAGAAAGAGTAGTGCTGGCTGATGTAACCTTAACAATATTAGAAATGGACTTTTTCTTTAACCAATCAGATTTAAAATTTGCCCCACAGGACCAGCTAACGGGCCCACAATGACATCGGCTTTTTTTCTTGCCAACTTTAACTTCCAAACTGAACAGAATTTCTCAAGAACTTTCTCTGAATGTGAACATAACAAAGGCAGTAAAGCACATAACTCAAATTTATGGGAAAGGCTCATGGGAAAGGGCAATTTCCTGTTGAAATTGCCCTTTCCCATGAGCCTTTATGGTCCAGATATGTTGAGTTTTGAAAATAACCCCGCCCCATTTGTTGTTCACGCATGCTAAAGCTGGAACAACTTAATGAATTTACTTGAAAGGTGAAAGAATAATTTTATGTCAGATTAACGAGTGGGGGTTTAAGTTGATTTGACTCAAAAAAATAACATTTCATCACCAAACCAAAATAATTAAGTTAGATCAATGTAAATAAGTCTTTAATATCAAGTACAGCCCAGATACTCTAATGTAGTGTGATTGATTGATTACCTAAGTGTGTTTAACAAGCATGTGAAGCGATGGACTTAATAAAGTGATCAGTCAGTGAGTGTCTGTTTTTTTTGTTTTGATACATCATTGAATACCATATATCTATGTATTTTTTGCGTCATGAGAACTTGCTTAGCATATTGATATTCTGTTAGAGGCCAGTTTGTATTTACCTTGAAGCCTGCATGCCTCATCTGTATCTAAGGATACTCACCGTACAACTTTCACTGATGAGTCCACTTATAGTTTTAGCAGAAAAAAAAGATGGAACATCTGACTTTAACTCAAGCAAAACCACAAAATTTTACAGTTGAAATTTTGCTGTTTCACATTTTACACTCTGTTCAATGCAGATGATTACTCAAATGTTGACAAATCTGTTCTCTGCAGCTTGCTAGTTGCTGCTCAATTCTTCATTTACAACATTATGTCGTTTCATGTTTGGGTAGCTGTGTTTGTTTCCCCAAGCCCAGTTTCACTGTGCCATTTAGATGACTCTTGCTGCTTTCATGTTTAGTAATCCTCTCAGAAAGATGCTTTAGATCATGAAAGCCTGTTCTTGACCAGGTGCCATTTCCTTTGAATAGCACAAAATAGAGGCAGACAAACACCTTTTTCAACAAGCCAGCAATTAGCCATGTTTTCCCAGAGAAGTACTGGGTAATAAAGGATAATCCTGTCTCATTTGAAGGTGGCATAGTCCCCATTAATGTGGCTGTTAAATAAACTGACAAGTGTGGATAAATATTTTAGTGACTCAATCAGACCACAAAATGTATATTAGGTATGTATTGCTTGCTGTTTATTACAGATGTTGGAAAAGTAGACACAAGCTCAAATAAAAGTACATGAAGTTTCGCAGAATAGAAACACTGATAAAATTAAGAGAACTTTTCAAAAATTAACTGAAGGACGATTTGGTTGATAGTTTCAGTATAGAGTTATAAAGATAACTGAACTTTCCATCAGCCCACAGCCTATAGAATAGTTTGTGGCGCTCTCTTAAGTACATGGCAAATAGTCAAAAAAGAAAAAAAAAAATGCAGCGGGGCAAAAAGAGATCAGACCCACTTGGCATGAAATTTGCACCATCTGCTTCTATTTCCAAGCCCCTTGGGGCGATTGACAGTGCAAGTGTGATGCTATTGCCACATATTGGCTCACATAGTAATGTCTCAAGCTGACAGAACTGGTCAATTGAGTCATTGACCTTAAATCGAAGAACATTAATAAATAACCAATGATTTTCCATGCCGTGATTTATTCTACAGCACCAATCAATCCTCCAGTACACTTACCTTTTCGACAAATAGGCATATTATCTAATATGTATAGACAAACAACCATCCATGCTCATGGTCAAACCTACTTCCAGTTAAAAGCTGCCAATTGACTCTGCATGTATTTGGACTTTAACACCCACACAGACAGCAGACTTCAGCACATAACTTATACCAAGCCTTTTAAGGAGCTGTGTCATGAAAAATAAACTTTTGCTGTAATATTAGTTCCTTATCAAAAACATCTCCAAAGTGCTATTTTGCGTCATTCAAGCATGTCTAAGTATTCCTTCTGAATAACTCTCACAAAGCTGTAGCCACTCCCAACCTTGTAAAATGCCTGGCTAGCCAAGATTTTCAACCTCTGAGGTGTCGTTATAGGAGGTAAGCCACCTCCTTCAAGAACTGCTAACTTACCCATTCTCTCTGAGGAAGCAGCAACAGCCTCCTCTTAGAGAAGACGTTCTCTGAGACATGCAGCCATCAGCTAACATAAGTATTGCTCCGGAACAAAAGCTTCTTTTTTCATGATAAAAACAGCTCATGGACAGGCAACACTGGTGAGTAAAACCATACTACTAGCTCAATACTACCGTTAAGGTAAGAATGCTGGTTCTGGGGTGACATCATGAAATGGGAGTGCCCTCAAGAACAGGACTTTGGTGGTTGAGTGCAGTCAGGTGTTTTGTTCCTGTGTTAAAAATTAGCAAAGGTGGACATGCCTGGTCTAGAAAATAAAAATCCTTTCCGGCAGTTCCTCCAACTAACCACTAAACCAGCTGAACTTAATTAGCACAGCTCCTCTGCAGGTAGATGAGCTCATTAGTAGAGGCACCTGGTCTAAATGTACAGACAGATCCAAAAGCATGGCAGGTTTTTTACTTTCTGGCACCTGAAATGTCCACATTTGGAAATGTGTACATTTCACCAAAAAAATCCTAATATTTAACACTAGATTAATTTTCTATAGTGGCAATGGTAAAATATTAGCATAAGCCTGCAGTTGACTTTTGGAATGTTTGAAAAACATGATATAGCTACTTCAATATGTTTACAATCTAGGAGAAATAGCAACGCAAATGTCATTTAAGTCACTTTGAGCCTTGCAGTGTGGGATCTTTGTAATAAAGTCCACCCATTTTTTAACCAGAGTTGTCTTTTCAAACATGTTGCTTTTGAGCGGACTTCTTCTGTCCCCCCTGCCATGTTCAGATATCGGTACATGTTCCAGATAAGTCGACACAGCAAAAGACCTCCCTTCAACCCTGTCCGGAATATTTGTTGTGCGTTCAGCCAAAAATTATGTACCGCAACATTTCTGCCCTGACGACATGGGGGGCTAGCCGGTACATGTCCGCTACAGCTCTGAGGTAAAAGAGTGGAATTTTTGTCTGAATGTAAATGGTATAAAAGACAAAGTGTGCACTATTACAGCTTTCCAGATCAGGTCTGATAGGGGTATTACACTACTCTATACTAACATGCAACCACAATTCAGGCTTAACAATCCTATGTCTGTCTGTTGTGATGAAAATAGGTATCACAGGATGACAGTGTATGGTGCCAATAAAGATCAATAAACCCCTTTCCCTCTCCACCACCCTCCTTTCCCTGTGGACTCAAATAATGCACTCTCACTCCACCACAGTTATGAAGTGGCCCTCTGGGGGTCACCTCATCCGTCCTTCAAAACAACTTGTTTGCTTAATACGATTGACATAAAATGAAAATATGCTCATAAAAGGCCAGACAGACAGATGGACAGAGAAATATAGTTTGGATTGGCTCAAATGTAGGACTTCAAAGTCCTTTCTTTTTCTGACACCGCCTTTAATGAAGCTTTCTCAGATGGGAACAAGCAGTGAGACTTGCGTTATTAAAGCACAGCCGCTAAAGGCCCCCTGTGGACCCACATAACAAAGTGTGTCATTAAAAATTAACTTTGGGTGGAGGAGACTTGGGCACAGAGGAGAGCAGAGGCACCAGATCATCCAGGCCTGAAGCTCTGAGGCCAGGGGAGTGACCACTGAGTGGCAATGGCAAAGCCTGTCTTCTCAAGGGGCTTTTTGTAGTAGATGACCCTGGGTGCAGAGAAAAAAGACAATAGTTGTTAAAAACAGACTAACATTAACGCAGGAGCCTGGGTATAGATCACAAAGAACAACAGATCACTTTTCTTTTTTCCTTTCAGTGTGGCTCGACAGGTAGCAGCTAATTGCAACAATGGTGGCTCAGTCTCAAGCTCTGTCTTGTTAATTTGTCCTTGAGAAACTCCAGATGGTTTGGCCGGTGCCTTGAACGATGCTGATAGTTGTTGCTGGGCAAATTCAGTCAGCTCCATCCTGTTTTATGGCTGAAATAATTAGCATGTGTTAGTGATACTTCCTCAGTATTTAAACAAAAGTTTTCCAACCCTGTCTATGAGTCTTTGATATCTTCCAAAGAGGATCAGAGGGAAATAAGAGAAAAAAAAAAAAAGACAAGAGGAAAGTTTATCGGATTTGGTATTCAGCTGAACCGTACATGGTAAAAATGTGTTTTAGAACAAGCCTTCTCTCCTTGCAGTCTGCTCCATCTGACTCAGTAGCTTTTACACATTCCCATCGAAGCTCAGGCCTTTTTAATCCATCACTTCAAGACAGTCCTTTCAGCTACAGGCGTCTAGCCTGAGGCAGAAACATGCCCTCCTGTGGTTCACTCACTGTGGGTACAAGGTTACCTAAAACCACATGGCTGGGATCAGGTGTTTTTATCCTGCTGCACTGTTAGAGAAAATGGCACGTAGCTAGAACTTGGGATGAAATTTTAAAGGAGTCATCACCCGGAAATCCCACTTTTTCACCTTAAAACATGTGTATTGGAACAGGTCCTCAGTAAAAACGTGCCAGAAACTCCGGAAAGTGAAAGTGACTTTGTCTTTGAGTGCGGGCTCTCTCTTCTCACCAGAATCGGCCACAAGAGCGCGCTCTCCACAGTACGCGAATTGGATTTTTTCCCCCGAATGACGTGAACTAGAAAGGCTGCTAGCTGCTAAGCTAGCCTCTTTAGCACCACCTGAAAGCAGCTGATTACCTGCCACTGAGTGGTTATGACCGGCTTTGTCAGATAGGAGTATGACGACAAGGAGGAGGAGGAGGGGGGGGAGGGGGTGCAATTGCGTTGTGCTGAGCTGAGAAATTCATGAGTTTTCAGTGCTCCAACAGGGGGGACAGCACTACCAGGGACCAGTGGATTATACTTATCAGCGAGGATGTGCAGTCGTAAGTGTTGCTGCTTGTGTAACTTATCTTTTTTTGTCAGAGACCAGTAAACGATGGTAGACGAACGGACAAGCTGCTAATGTAGCTACAAAAGCTAACACTGTTTGGTTAACTTCACGTCAGACGTCCGCTCCTTATATTCATCAGAGTACATCCTTATATTCACTCCGCGGATCCTCTCTATCAACCGTACTGTTACGTTTTTATCACGTTTTTCTCTGTTGGGACATCATTTTTCTTCACTTGGTCTGTCCTGATAAAACTTTTTTTTTGACATCGACGTTTGCCTTGTGAACGCACTTACAGACAGGTCTAACTCGTGCGTATTCTCGCGACAAACAAAAGTTGGGGATAAAACGAGGTTAAAATGAGCTCATTAAATTTTCGTCACACCAAACTAGAATTAAAAATTTATTTGTAGATAATTTAAGAAGGATTGTGTATGTAAAACACTAGGTTATGACACCTTTAACGGAAGTAAACAGAGTAAAAAAATAAAAAAAAAAAAAAAATATATATATATATATATATATATATATATATATATATATATATATATATCAGATCGGGTCGGGACAGGTTGGTCCGTGTTTTTTGTGTCTCCACAGATAAAAGCTGGGACTTGTACCATTATATCGGACCTGTCCTATTTTTTGGCACCCTTCTGTAGGGGCACTGACCTAACCGATCGGACCGAATAGGTGGAGCTAACGCACTGCAATCCATTGATTGGTTAAAAAAAATGCATCACGTCCTGCGCGACTTGACATAAAAACAAAGCAGAGATGACCCCTTTGTTTCTGTCTCATGTGGTGTAATACTTTGGTTAAAAGGTGTCGCACTGCGATGATGTCACACGATCACGTAGCAGCGCTATCAGGTTGCTACTCCGCCTCCAGGGTAAGGGTACAGGTTGCTGTAGGGTTGTAACGTGAAATCAGCATATCTGTGCCAAAACCCACCCAACCTGGCTTTGCCCGACCCAACCTGACTCAGACCCACGGGTGGAAACGGGGCTTTAGTACACTGTCTTTTTGACTGCTTGAAAGATTTATTGATGTTCACAAGTCGTAAATTATATGTACAGTACTGTGCCAGTCAAAAGTTTGGACACTCCCACTTATTCAAATGAGGAGGTACAGCCTCTAACCTTTTGACTGATACTGCATGTGCGCTGTTTTTTTTTCTCATCTTTCTCATTCTCATCTTTCTATAATATGAGAGATTAGTCTGTGTTAATGAATTGAGGGATGAGTATGTGTGAATTGTGTCCAGTTCACTCATGTATAAGAGTCCATATCTGAAAAGTCATATGGACAAAAAATTGGAAAGAAATATTCCCTAAGGCTTGCTTTGACATTTAAAGGCTTACAGTTCACCTCATACAGATAGTTGTGTTGTCCTCGGCTGCTTGACGTCATATTGGAAGGGAACCAACTGCAGTCACGAGACGTCGCCATATATCCAATCCACGCCGGAAGTCCTAATCGGAATTTTGTTTTTCATGTACCTTACTAAAATTTAACCCCACCCCTGACCCTCCTCCTAACCCTAACCACCTGACTTCACCAAATGCATCTGTTTGCAAGCCGCAGATAGATACTTTTAGTGGTGTTTAACTAACTTCCGCTGGAGACTTCCTGTATAGATTGAATATATGGCGGCGTCCTTATCGGCTATTGTAACTGCAGTTAGGTACTCTTGGTTATATGCTGCACCTTGTGTTTACAGAGGCAAATATGGATGCTAAACTTCTTGCCATGTGTTTTTTTTTTTCTTTTTTTTTTTTTCATGGTTTATTTCATTCATGGTTTACATAACTACAATCAACAAAACATGGCTTTATCATTATACACCACAAATGAAAAGGAGCAGGAAGAAGATAAACTTGTAATACCTGCCCCTTTCTGTACAAATATTTCTGTCAGGTACCAAAAGTACACCAAATCACTTACATAAAAAAGGAAACAAATCTAACGTACTAATCTTCCAGTGCATAAGAGCTAATTTGATCATTTTTAAACATTTTCTTAAACAAAAAAATACTTCAACTCTTTAAGATAACATTTTGAGAATTCCATAATTTAACACCTGCAACAGAAATGCACATTTGTTTTAATGTTAACCGACCAAACCTGGGTTTAAAATCCAAACAGCGTCTGCAGTCCTCCTCTTCTAATTTAAATAGGCTCTGTAACTGTTGTGGTAAATATTTATTCTTTGCTTTATGCATTATTATCAAAGTCTGGAGCTCAACTAAATCCATTATTTTCAATAAACCTGACAAAATAAAAAGTTTGTTTGTATGTTCTCTATACCCTACTTTATATATTATTCTTACAGCCCTTTTCTGTAACAAAAACATGTGTCAATCAGTTTCAAAGTTTATCTGCAATCAGAACAAAAAAATCTGATCTATTGTTCTGTCAATTGTTTACATTTGATCTTACTGCATCTTGTCTCCTCCAGCGCAGAAATAAAATGTCCGTCTCACTTTGGATGTTGGATGAAGTACGATATGGCTGTTCAGACGTTTTGACACAAATTGGATATGTATCCAATTCACACATATATAAGTAGCCTGTGTTGGATATGAAAAAAAAAACAGATTTGCACCGTTCAGACTATCATTATATAATCCGATATAGGTCATATATGGACAAAAAAAATTTGGAATTGAGCTGCGGTGTGAACTTTGCTGTTGACAGCTTGTAAATCGGCTTTAACGCAAAACTTTTTTTTTTCCATTAATTTGGCATTTTGCTCTTTCCTCTGTCTTTGGACAACAGTTGTGGAGTGGCCACCCTTCAGTCAGAAGGTTGCTTGTTTGAGACCAGCTTTACCCAGACCACATGACAGTATGTCCTAAGTTCTCGGGGAAGACATGGATCCTTTGTTGCCTTCAGTATTTCAGCAGTGTCTGTTTGATAAGGGGATTTTTTTTTTAACCTCTTTTGGCCTGTGGTTAGAAACAGATTTTTCTACTTTTAAATTATTGTACAATTATTGGCCACCAGAGGTAAAATATGGATCTTTCTCAAGTAGAAACTACAGGGGTATAAAATGAATAGGTACCCTGTGTACAACAGTGATACCTTTGAGGGTACCACTGCTGTGTACCCCCATAGTTACAATCTTAAACTGTTTATTCTTTTATAATGAAAAAGGAAGTGGCAGAAAATGTTAATTTATGTACCTCCATGGAAGAGTAAATTTTCATTTGCTTCCTGTCATAATATCACATTTTACTACACTCAACCACAAATTCCTAGTATTAGAATCACTGTACAATGTAATTATAAGGTAATTATAAGATTTTTACTAAAATCTTATAAGATTTTTACTAAAATCTTATAATTACCTTGTAACACTTCATATGACACTTCATACAACTATATTATGAAAATTTAGACAATAAATTTCTATCAACATCACTGAACAGCAGAAATGGACTTTTCCTGTATTCCCCCTGCACGCCCCCCTAACCCCCCCGCTTTTTTTCTCCGTTGTAACATTAGAGGTGATGTCACGTGATACATGCATGCATAGGCGGAGCTAGAGGGAGAGCCAGGGGGTCTCTCCCTCTAGCTCCGCCTATGCATGCATGTACCACGTGCATGCATGTATCCCCCCCCCCCCCCCCCCGTACAGTTGTTTACACTATGTATTAGGTAGCGATGTACACATTTTAATGGGGATGCACGATAACCATTTTTTAAAACCGATACTGATAACCTATAAATTTCAGCTCCTAAAGGCCGATACCAATAAAATTCCAACTGTATGGGATAGTTCGTGTCTAAAATAAGATGGGGAAAGTGGTTTGGAAGTAGTTTGGGGCCTCCCGTGTGAAGCAGCAGCTTTCTTTCCCCAATCGCAAAATATCAGCGAGAAAAGCATAAAAGTGGGATTTTCCACTTCGGCATGTCCGATCTTAAAAATTCCAACTTTATGGGACATAGGTTATTGAGGTGAGTCGTCATGATATCGTACTTATCAGAATGACGTCATAATATCCTGTTATCAGCCCGATAATTATCGACCCGATAATTAGCATGCATCCCTATATTTTAATGCTGCCTTCATGTGAGATGGGAAAGATGAAAGGAAAAACGGGTCCGGGTTCCATTCTATTGAGTCTTCTTGTGATCCAGCACCTGGGTTGAGATTTTTTCGGGAGGTGCGTGATTTTCACATTTTTTCCTAGATGGGAAAGATGATCCTTTCCACTTGTGAAGTGGAAATTACCAATGTGTTGTGTTCAAATGCTTTTGTGTTCGTAGTAAAGTGAAACACTATCCTCAAATGACTGCTTGCTAACATCTGCTCTAAGGAAGTAAAACCAAACAATCACAGTATGATGTGGCTAACTGATGGATTGTTACAGGGACGTAACCTTAAAACTACTGAGTTTCATCAGACCTTCAGTTTTCTGGGAGTTTGTTCCACATGTGAGGGGCTTAAAAACTGAACGCTGCCTCTTCAGGTTTAGTCAAGTGTATCTATCTTCGGCTTGCAACCCAGTGGGCGTGTCCTATAGTGGGCGTGCCCTATAGTGGGCATGTCGCATTGTGGGTGGGTCTGGCTAGGTTTAGGGGAAGGGTCAGGGGTAGGGCTAGATTTTACCGTGCTCTCATTGGCCTTCTGGGCGTGTCGCCGAGTAACGTCACTCTACGACACGCCCACTCTACGACACGCCCCTGTCTTGTGAGCCGCAGATAGACCCTTCTCGGTTTAGTTCTGACTCGGAACAGAAATTTGGTCCTAAACCATTCAGTGCTGACAACTGGATTCTGAAGTCAGTTCTTTGTCAAACAGGAAACCAGTGTAAAGATCTGAGGACTGGATCAGCAGCATTCTGGACTAACTGCAGCTGTCTGATGGACTTTATAGGTAGACCTGTATGGACACCAGTACAGGACTTGTAGACTACTGAAGATGAATACATGGAACAGTTTTTTTTAGTCCTGTTGAGACATCAGTCCTTTAATGTGATGCTGAAATTCAGGTCTGAGTCCAGGACTAGTCCCAGATTTCTGTCTTGTTAGTTTTTTAACTGGTAAACCAATGGTTGCAGCATTTTCTTCATATAGCAGCACTTTTAAAAGATAAAAACACTGTGCATCAAACATGCAATTAATTGCGAATGAAAATTGTAATCGTTGCCCATCACAAATATAAATGAAAGTACTGTTACTGTGTTATTTGTCATTCTTATAGTGGACCCCCCAGAGATAGCCTTGGCCCTCCCTGGCCCCCCCAACAATAAAAGTCTGGCTCTGCCACTGCGTGCAGCAAAACATGTATTCATTTTAAACCGTTCAATGCAGGCATGTACTGAGCTGAGAGAACAAAGCATTGAATATTGATCAATACAAAATTTTTCATTTATTTTACCAACTTATCGTCTGATAATGAGCTCAGTGCTGAAAACTAATTGGATCTGCATTCAGTTAGCTCATTGGAACATGCTGTCTCCACCATAGTATACCTGATATCAAAGCTCTGTCCGCCATCATTCAGATCTGGTATCTAAGGCATCAAAGGTAAGTATGACCCTGATAATAATCGCATCATGGACAAAAGTACAATGGTTAATAAAGGCATGAACATATCGTTTTGTATCGAAAAAATATTGAATTGTGACACTAAAGTATCGAACTGAACTGTGAAGTTTTTGTATTGTTGCACCCCTAAACATATACAGTCTGGAGCACACAGCCAAGCTGGCCAACTCTCATCCAGCACATCTGTCAAAGCTTCTCATTCTGTCACCTTAAACAGACCTCAAATGTCGGCAGAGGACAAGAAAAAGGCCGCTCCGCTCGATTGAGGCCATGCAGAGGTAAAGGATGATTATATTCTGCTGGATCTCTCTGCTGTCATCTTCCAACATTTCTCTTCCACACAATGACCATGAGGAGAATGGGTTAGAACACCCGTCACCTTGATGTCTCCCTGCCATATCATGAGGAGCTCATAAAGATCCACTCTCTTCACTTCAACTAGGCCAATCTTTGTGTCAGCCACAAGAGAGAATAGTGCAGCACACACACATACATAAGTGCAAGACGTATGGCTGGAGCCTACCAACTGGGACGCAACGCAGTAAGTTGTATTTTACTCCTGAAAAACTTTTACTGTGATGATGGAAAATTGTACTGCCAGGAGGCATTTTTCATGCCTGATTACATGCATATTCATTACGATTGTATGGATGTTTTACTTTTCTCTCCTTAAATACCATCTGAGTTAGATTAAATGGGTGGGTGGAATGATGAGTTTGTAAACACTAAGTTTCTAAACAAATTGTTGGGAGGATTAAAATGATTGCACCACTGTGGCTAAAGCTGAAATCAAAATTGTAAAGCCATTCTTTAACTGTTTTCTAACATCAGGAGTGTCATTGCTCTGACATAGAGTGACATGTAGAACTTTCAATAGCGTTTTAAGTTATAATTTTGATCCAATGTGCTTTTGTTGTCATGTTTTAGAAAAATATTTGTAATTGGAAACAACATGCTGTTAATGGTTGAATGTTGCACACTAAAAAATATCATGTTTACTCCAATGAGAATGTATCCTCTCACAAAGTTTAATGAAAAATGTACCAAAACAGACAAAAAAGGGGGTAAAACTAAAGATTGTAAAAAAAAAAAGAAAACAAACAAAAAGAAATGGACATCGTATCTGGTCACATCTGAAGAGCTTAAAAATGAAGCCAGTTTGGCGTTTCCCACCATTGCCACCATTGCCATTTGCCAGCCATGTCATTGGTAGGGGGGGGGAGGGCCCGGCCCCCCCCACCCCTCCCCATCAGGAGATGAGAAGGAAAAGGATTTAGAGGTTTAATGGAGGATCCCCTTCCCTAATATACCTTATCTGTGAAATCTATCTCTTCTCCCCTTTCTCTCCTCTCCCCCCCCCTGCTTGTGGCTCCTTCTCCCCCTCCCTGTTTTCTCTCTCTCTTTTTGTTATGGTGTGGTCAGGATGTTTCTGGACGGAGATTTCTAGCATATCGCCAGCCAATGACACAGCTAAGGGCATGACGCTGTGTGGGGCTAGGATCTTGATTGGAGCAGACACCAGTCACTCGAACTCGAATGGTGGACAAAGCAAGAAAAAGAAGCACTCTGCAGTAAGAGCTTCAAGATAGTGCACGTTGGAAAACCAGGGTTAATATTGGTTTAGCTTTTACTCGCTTTTCAGCTTTGAAGGAGAGGCTGAAGCTGAATAGGTTGAGGAGCAATCCGGCCACTAGCCCGAGAGGAGGGGCACTCAGTTTGAAAAGTGTTCACAAACAGAAATGGGGAGGAACTTTGGACTCTACCTTTAATTGAGTTATATGGGTACACAAAATATATGGATGGATTTGGGAACTCACTTAGACCAGTTTCTACTTTGACCCACTAGCGAAAAGTGAAGCTACTTCTGGGTTGCCCAAAAATTGTAATTCACTCTTCATCTTTGAGGGGCTGGCTCCAAAAGAGAGCAAATCTCCATAGACTCCCATGCCAACTTCTCAGCAGAAATAAAGATGTTAACTGAACAGCTTGGTTCCAAAAATCATTTTATGTTTAATAGCTTAAGAGTAGCTTCATGACTTTTTTTTAACTCATCCATTTAGATGTTGCTTAATCTTGAAATTGCACATAATTAGGGGCGGTGTTCTTTTGATTGACAGGCGGCAGACAGGGTGCCGGTTTTAGCCATGAAGGCTAATGGTTAGCTCCCTGCTTGCTCCCAGGAAGGCATCAGTCGAAAGCAAAGTAGCACAATAGCAGTTTTTAGCTGGTTAACAGCAAGTCTGAGCATGCCTTACCTTTAAAGGTAGAGTCCGGAGTCCCCCCACCATTTCTGTTTGCAAACAACAGTATTGAAACTGAGTGCCCCTCCCTCCCAGGCTAATGGCTGCCTCGTTCTTCAGTCTATTCAGCTTCAAGCCTCTCCTTCAGAGCTCAAAAGCGGGTAAAAGCCAAACCAATATTAACCCTTGTTTTCAAATGTGAACTATCTAAAGCTCTTACCTTTTCTTTGGTGCATCTGCCACTTTTCTTTTTTTTTTTTCCATCGAGATTTTGAGTGACTGGTGTCTGCTCCAATCATGAGCTTATTCCCACACAGCGTCATGCCCTTAGCTCTGTCATTGGCTGGCGATATAAACAGAAATCTCCACCCAGAAACATCCTGACCACACCATAACAAAGTGAAAGAGCGAAATACAGACAGTGGGAGAGGGAGTTGCATTAAAACTCACCACTGCATGCAAGTCGAGGCCCAAAGGTGCAGTTTGAGATGGATTTCACTTGCACAAGTCTAACACTTATTTTCAGGGGGGAAACTTCGAACTACCTTTAACGGTACAAGGAGGCAGGAATCTCCCAGTTGCTGTCAGGCAAGAGGCAGGGGAGCAATGTGGATGGGTTGGGTTGTCAGTCCATTGAAGGGCAAAGAAGTTCCAAAAACCCATAAAGCACAATTAATAAGTTTACTCAGTTAAAACTTTTCACTTGGGCCTGAATGATGCAAGAAGGAATCACAGATGAACTGACCCATGAACCAAGAATCAAGAACTGTAGAAAATGTTTCGTTAAAACATTCAACAACCTTAAACTGCTCAACAGTCTCCAAGAAAACCATCAGTTCCGTTCCGTTGGGGCCATGTTTCTATACTTCAGAAACGTATTACATAATGATTTTAGGCAGGAATGAGTGCAGGAAGAACATTTTATTATAAAGACTATATATTTATTATATAGTCTGATGAAAAGATTTCTTTTGATTGGTCTTAGGTTAGGTCAGTCTGGTCCAATCTAAGTGTTAGAGGCATTTTAATCCTGACTAGACTGATAACCTGATTAAAGGCAAGTGGATATAAGTCCATATAAGCACGGCTAGTGGATCCTGCTCTGGGCAGGAATGACTTCCTATACTAGAAGTGGCCTCCAACTGTTACCCTTCATTGACCAGCATGTTGCGTACAGGGTGTGTAGTGTTGTTCGTTATGTTTATTGCAGGACAAAGGAGGGCCTGGGGGGGGGGGATTGAACCCCAGCGTCTCTGGTAAGAGTCACGCTAGGGACACACTGTATGCTGAAGCGCGCTGAAGTGCAGCGCGCCGACTTTCTCATCAACACCGCTCCTCTTTCAGTCCACATCGGACGTGCACATTCAGCAGGCAGTCCTGCTTCTCTGCTGTACTTCTACGGCACAAAGGGTTCATCTCCTGTTCTGCTTTTTACAAGCAGGAAGCCGACATTTCTGTGTGCAAATCCTTCCACTTGCATTTTCAATAAAGATGAAGACTTGATTGATATATAATTAGATCTATTAAAAAGAGATCAGGTTTTAAAGCTTCTCTGGGTGTTTTACTTTGAAAATGTTTTTATTTTGATAGATTTGTCTCGTGTTCCTGTTTATTTCCTGCCTGGCTTGACAAATTCAGCTCGCGCATTAAGTTGAACAGAAGCGGAAGCAATTTTGGCGCTGCACACCCCACTCACGCCTCATGTAGTCAACACACTTGGGTCAACACCGTCTGTTAACATGGGCACCAGAATTAAACTGCTGCGCTTCGGCACACTTCTGAATGCAGTGTGTCCCTAGGGTCATGTGCACTGACCATTTAGCCAGAGGGATATTCCTGTGGCCAAGTAGTCAGGGCGTACGATCAATTGGAAGCATAGTGACAGGTCCCCAGCACTGTCACTGTGACGACATGGCTCTTTAGGCCCATTTATGTTCGACACAGAAGACGGATATGCAGACGTAACCGTTACCTGCGTAATTTGGTGTGTTTTCTGAGATCTTGTTGATATGTCACACAACACAGAAGACAGAAAATGCCACTGGAAACAACAGGGTCAGTGTTAAGCTGTAAAGCTGAGATGCGATCAGCGTTAGGGAAAAACAGAGAAGAAGAAAAAAGGAAGGGAAAAAAAGCAGGGCAAGGAGAAGGAAAAGAAAACAGGTGCATGGTTTTAGCATTAGAAGAATGACTGTGCTAATGCGTTGTGTGTTTCGGTGGTTTTAAACAACTTTATAATGGAACTCTGAACTCAGCAATGCTGACTAATGGATGAACTGGCTCAACTACCATGACAATATAAAACACACGAAACAAGTATGAAAGTGGTGATGCATGGCAACAATGTCACTATTTACACATGTAAATGAGCATAAATGGGCCTTCCTGATAGGATACAAAAAACCTGCACATTCCATGACAGACTTGTAGAAGAAGTGTCTTATTGCAAACACTGAATGACCTAAATATCCTCAATAAGCAGACACTAATCTGTCCTTTTTGTACACAGCATTTTGCATTTCCAGTCCAGTATGTTGCCCTAGTAAGCATCCAGGTATCTCCAGTTTTTTTATGCCACAATTATAGTCTTCTTCGCATTTCTACAGGGACAGGACTCTTTCTAGCTATGATAAACCTTTTTCCACCAAACTTACTGTGACTCAGCATTATGGTTCTATAGTCTTTAACAGACAGCATTAGACTCCTACAAATATACAATGTGGATGGGAGTGAAATAGCCAATTTGGATCCTCATTAAATTTTCAAAAGTCTTGATGGTCCTCTGAAAATTAAACCAACTGTTCCAATACAACCTTAATTTTATGGTACAGTAAGTGCAAATTAGTTTCACAAAAAATATTTTTAATCACACTCTGCTGAGTTAATTTGCTGTATGGAAATTTTCTTTGCTCCCACTAAGAATCACACTCAATCATACACCACGATGACTTATGATTCATGCCCTACACAAGGCTTCCCCCGACCCACTCTGTTTTTATTGCAACTGATCAATCAGTTTTCAACTTTCTTTGTAATCTCAACAGACAAAATTTCTCCTTTTTGGCTCAATCCCAATTCTCTTTTTAACCCCTATATTGGGAATTGGGTATTGGGACACCCCTACCTCTACACATGAACACGCAAAACGGAGAGGAAGGGCTAAGGGGTAGGGCCAAGGGGTGAAATGGGATTCACTCCTTGTCTCTCAGATATACAGTCAGCCACTTTATCAGGTGCACCTTGCTAGCACTGGGCTGGACCCATTCTGCCTTCATTTTTTGTTGAACAGATTTGACAAGGTGTTGGAAACATTTCTCAGAGATTTTGCTCCATATTGATGTGATAGCATTGAACCGTTGCTGCAGATTTGCCAGCTGCACATCCATGATGAGAATCTCCTATTCCACCACATCACAAAGGTGCTCTATTGCACTGACATCTGGTGATTGTGGAGGCCATTGGAATACAGTGTGGTGTTCAGTTGGTACTAATTTTGACCCCACCATCTGAATGTGGCAGCTGAAATCAAGACTTGCCAGATCAGTTGACATTTTTCAAATTTTCTATTGTCCAGCTCTGGTGGGCCTGAAAATTGTAACCTCAATTTCCTGTTATTAACTGATAGGAGTGGCATCTAGTGTGGTCTTCTGCTGCTTTAGCCCATCCACTTCAAGGTTGGACACGCTGGGCATTAAGAGACATAATTCTACATACTCTGGTTATAAATGACTATTGCTTTCGTATCATCGCAAACCAGTCTGCCCATTCTCCTGACAGGAAGACATTTTTGTCCAGACACTGTGCATTTTCTCTTTTTCAGATTTCTCCTGTAAACCCTATGGTTAGGCGTGAAAATCTCAGTAGATCAACAGTTTCTGAAAAACTTAGACCAGCACCTCTGGCACCAACAACCAAGTCATGTTCAAAATAACTTGAACCAATGATTCATAACCTCCAGAGGGCTGGAAAACTTTGTTTTTGTGCCTGTGGGTCAAGTGGGCCAAGGAACCTGTGTGCACTTTCAATACACAAGTGATGCTGTCATCTGGTTGAAATACGTCTTCCCACCACCTGATGGCAGTAACCTAATGTGTCAATTAGCTGCTCAGTAAACTCCAATGAGCAGAAGAAGACGCTCAGCTAGCCACTCTGGTAGCAAAAGTAATAAAGAAGTCTTTAAAATGATGAAGCTGGTCCCTTTGCTCCCTGAAATGGGTAAAAAAACTGTGATGAAGATGAGGGATGGCAGTGGCTCAGGTGGTAGAGCAGGTCAGCCAATGATTGAAGGATCGGCAGTTTCGAATACCGATCCTCCAGCCACCTTTCATTGTGTTCTTGGGCTAGACACTTAACCATCCTTGCCGGCACCACTGGTGGTGGTCGGAGGGGCTGTAGGTGTGAAATGGCTGCCATGCTTCCGTCAGTCTGCCCAGAGCAGCTATGGCTACATACGTAGCTTACCATCACCAAGTATGAATGAGTAGTGAAAGAATAATGTAACTACTGTGAGCACTTTGAGTGTCCTGCAAGAAAAAGTGCAATATAAATCTAATCCATTATTAAGAAGAAGGTCCCACATCACAGCTAAAAGGCAAAAAATAATTTGGAAGAGCATAAAATTTAGAATTAAGTAAATGGAGGTAACAGCATAGCTGAGAGGTCTGAATGGAGCTCCGGCTAACGCTATTGCTAATGCTAGCTAAGGCTAACCACCATAAAGCTCTGAAACTTTGCTGCATATAGACTGATCTGGCCAATGGCCACCAGTAGACCGTCCGCCATTGGAACAGTGGCGTTTCTGTACATGTGTAATTAGAACAGATGAGAATCAGACTTTTCTGAACAATATCGAGGAAATCTCGAAGGACTGTTGCATTGCTGGTTCTTGGAACATCAGAGGAAAACTTTAATGTGGTAATAAGTGAATAAGTAGATCATTTATTTCATTAAGATTTCTGTGACAAAACTGGACACTGCTCCGTCCACTGTGTATCAGTGTGTTCGTATCGGGGAGGAATATCGGACACAGAGCAGAGGAGGAATTACTTGCTGCCATAGCGGAGAAAACACTGTATTTAATCCCCAACAACAAAAACACGGTAAATTATGGTGAACACTCATTAATCTGACACTTTATTTCACGTATCTATGCTCCCAAAAATGACGCACCGCATAACGTTATCATGCTAGCTAATGCGAACAGAGACAGCTGTGGTGTTGTAGAGAGTTGATGACTAATCTGGGAGATATTGTGAAATATAACGTTATTTGCTCTGATCAGGGCAACGTTGGGACCAGAAAATAAAAACAGTTCAGTCAGAAACACAAACGAATCAGGAAGACGGTGTCCTGCAGCCTTTAGTTTCATCTGCAGGAGATGTGAAGGCTATGTACAGTCCTTAAACAATACCAAGAGCCAAATATGTGATAAAATAGAAAAGTGACCACCTTTGAAAGGGTTTAGTTTTTTAAACTTTGATAAGTAATCACGAGATGTGCGTGTTACTCCAGTGTGGCTTGTCATTAAAGCCAGTTTCCGGAGATGAATAATAGTTTAAATTAATGATCCAATATAAAATAATTAAATAAATTAATGTCAGAATACTTTAAAGATCCCCGGGTAACATACCTATAGGTCATCGTGACCCTAGACAACTGTCCAACGTTATAAATCCAGATATTCACGCTGCTTTCCATGTTGGCAGATAGGAGGTAATTGGGACTAGTTCCCACCTTAATGGCGGCGCTGCAAGATGACGCCACACAAAAAACGCTCGTCGGATCAGTCTATAGAGACCAACCATCTGACACTATTTGGAAAGAATGTGAATTTTTTTATTGAACAAACTAAGAAAAAAGAGGAGAGAAAAAAAGAGAGCTTCAGATGCAGAAAACATCTGCTGTGTTTTGGCAGCTCTTTTTAAAAAAATTCTAAAAATAAAAAGGGTAAACAAACCATAAATTTTTTTTCTTTTTTCTGTTTTTTTTTTTTTTTGCTACAGATGATTGAATATGAACATTTTGTTATTTTGAAAGTATTTTATCACTGAACTATTTTCTTTTCCATCAGTTTTCCCCAAGTCACTCTTTTTTTTCTGTTGTGCTTTTAAAGGAGCTGTATCATGTTTTTCAAACGTTCCAAAAGTCAAATACAGGCATTAATGAGCTAAATATGTTTCCATCGCTACTATAGAAACTAATTTAATGTTAAATATTAGTTTTTCTATGCGTCTAATTTCCAGCTGGGAAGTAAGATGGCTGACTGTACTGAACCGAGGAGCTCTCGACCAATTGCAACATTTTAAATGGCGTTAAAATTTTCCTTGGTCTTTGTTTTCCTTTCCCTCCCTTTTTTTCACCGGCACCAGCAGCTTTGGCACTCACATGGATGTTATTTGTAAACACTGATGGATAATCGGACTCCGATCGACGGGCTAAAATGGAGCAGCCTGTTATGGAGCTGTATGCGCTCCACGCAGTCTGATATGGAGTTTGAAGTACATGCAGTACCACAGAGACCCCTGACAAGTAAGTAAATTAGCAAAAAAATCATAGGCTAACACTTAGCATTGAGCTGAGAGACGTTTTTCACTCACCGGTGTTGTTGTCTGTCCATGAGGTGTTTTCATAGTGGGAACTGCGTCAGGTTTCGGAAGTAATCCCCGAGAAAAAAAAACACTTTACTGCCCGAGATTCATGAAATTGTCAGAAGTGAAATTCACACACAAAGCTGAGGGTTTTTATTTCTGCTCTTGATGATAAAATCCAACCACTTCTGGCAAATCGATTTGTCCAGAAAAACAAATAAACTTCCACGCCTAACGCAACCACATTTTTCCCAACTTGCCGTCTAGAGCTTTTTTTTTTTTTTTTTAGAAAAAAAAAAAAACTTTTCTCCTGAACTCTGGAGAAAACGTCTTTTAGCTGATGGCTGTTTGTCTCTGAGGAAATCTTCCTGCAGGCTGTTAGTTTCTTCCTCAGAGAGTGTGTATAGGTTAGGAATCTCTTTGAGTTTCTGTTGAACAAAGGGCGTCCTGCTACAAAGCTGCGAATGCGTATTTGACGCTTTGTGATTGGTGCCACCTCGTTGCGTATACCGGTGTTAGTCAGTTATGTTAAGAAAGGCAGAGCTTGGCCTGAATATTCATTACTCAAATATGAACAAATGAAGAAAAAAACTACTTAAATCAAGATTTTATGAGGAAATAACACAGTAGCATGCTTAAAAGTCCATTTTTCATGATAGGGCTCCTTTAAATTAGTTCTTGGAGGAGTCTGGTTATATTCCTTGAATTAATTCACCTCTTGTTGTATGTGCAATTTACATACATGTGATGTAATTGTCTTTGTGATGATCTCATGTTATATTTTTTTATATTTCATATTTAATCTGTTATGTGTAAGTGGATTTAGTTTAGTTATTGAAAGCAAGCACAAAGTGAGATCAATTAAACCAATACAGTATGTGAATGAGCCCTGGACCAGTCCATGACATAAACCGCTTTTCTTCCCAATTCTAAAGCTCAGTTTAAACTTCAGCAGATTGTCTTGACCATACCTGAAATCCATTGAGTTGCTGTGATGGCCTGTGATTTACATGAATGAACAAGGAGTTATAGTGGGTTTACAAAAAGAGACAAAGTCCTTGAGGCTGCTTAAATACTTAGTACACTCATGAAATACCTGACTGAGTACCTTGAATTACCACTGGATCCACATTAATCAACAGTATTGAAGAAACATGTTTACAATATAATTATTGTTAAAGTAGAGAAATCTATTCACAAGTCATTAGTGCCTTAAGTGCAAGGTTTTAAACCAAACATCAGAACAGGAAAGTAAAAAAGAATGTCTACAATTTCTTTTCAGGTTTTAAGGGTTTTCAACTTCATTCTTGTGAAACATAAATTAATAAGTGAGTCGTATAGCTGCGGCATTAACTATAAAAATGTATTCACTTAGCCAACTGCATGTTTGCTTTACACTATGTGACGTAGCAAACCTTGAGACTGCAGCTCATAATAAACAACTAAGAGCCCATTTAACATGTAAATATGTGAGAAATGTAGCTGTGGCTGTAAATGTGCCTGAAATATTCCAAGGCATATAATTTCCCTCATAAGATGTAATTAAGTCAGGGCTTAATTTTTACTTTCTTGAAGAGCTCTGAACAGCTCATCAGTTACACGTCATTAGAATTTCATACTGCACTGGTAAACTATGTAGTTTACATCAAGACATGTGCTCAACACATGATATTTCATATAAGAATGTCATGAATACAGAAATTATCAGCTTGAGCCCTGCCATCATGCTGTCATGTGGTGGTGAGGAAGAAGGAGCCAAATGCAGGATGATGAAGTAAGAGGAAGGTTGAAGATAGAATAATTCATGTGGAACACACAGGGCTGCCCTGCAGAATACAACAAAAGCCAAAAGCTAACCAAAATACATTCACTAAAGGGAATGAAGACATGGAGACGACCAAGACAGATGAGGATCTGGAAAGAACCCAAGAAAACAAGGTGAAGATGAGTGAAAGGCAGGTGTTATGATAGGCAACTGAGAACCAGGTATGCTGGGAGTAGGAAATGTAAGCTTATTAGTACATAGAAGGGATGGATTAAGGAAATAAGACAAGACAAGAGACAAATCAAGGACCCCCCCCCCCCCAAAAAAAGAGAGAAAACCCTACTAATACTAAAGCCCACAGATCATGATAGAACAGTGTAAAGAAATATGAAACTGCCCCCATTGCCATGATGTGAATCCACACATAATGGGGAGTGCTTTGACTGTCGAAAAGGTGGAATGTATTTCTTTCTTCAGTATATCAATGAGAACATGCAAAACGCATTTTAACTTGTAATAAGCAAATCAATTAAACCAATCAAAAAGGACAAAATGTTTGTTTTTTGATTGATTTAATTCACAAATAACCAAACCAAAATTCTGAAAAGGAATTTTATATCAGTTATACAGTGAGTACAGAAAGTGTTCAGACCCCTTTAAACTTTTCACTCTGTTTCATTGCAGCCGTTTGCCAAAATAAAAAAAAAAGTTAATTCTATTTCTTTTTGTTATACACTCAGCACCCCCATCTTGATGACCCCCCGAAATGTAGAAATTTTTGCAAATTTATTAAAGGACAGAAACTGATATATCACATTGTCATAAGTATTCAGACCCTTTGCTCAGTACTAAGTAGAAGCATCCTTTTGCGCCAGTACAGCCACGAGTCTTCTTGGGAATGATGCAACAAATTGTTCACATCTGGATTTGGGGATCTTCTGCCATTCTTCCTTGCAGATCCTCTCCAGTTCTGTCAGGTTGGATGGTGAACGGTGGTGGGCAGCCATTTTCAGGTCTCTCCAATGCTCAATGGGCTCTATGCACAGCTCCACTACTTCCTCAACTTAAGGTAGCTCCTTTGTTTCATGTCTTTCATTACTGGACGAACTGATTAATCCAGGTGTGTCTGGCCAGTTAATGAGGTCAGGCACACCTGGATTAATCTGTTCATCCAGTAAGAAAAGACAGGAAACAAAGGAGCTACCTTAAGTTCCTGAAGTAGTGGAGCTGTTCATAGAGCCTATTGGGTTTAAGTCAGGGCTCTGGCTGGGCCAGTCAAGAATGGTCACAGAGTTGTTCCTTTGTTATTTTAGCTGTGTGCTGAGGGTCATTGTCTTGTTGGAAGGTGAACCTTCGGCCCAGTCTGAGCTCCTGAGCACTCTGGAAGAGATTTTCTTCCAGGATCTCTCTGTACTTGGCCGCATTCATCTTTCCTTCAATTGCAACCAGTCGTCCTGTCCCTGCAGCTGAAAACACCCCCACAGCATGATGCTGCCACCACCATGTTTCACTGTTGGGATCGTATTGGGCAGGTGATGAACAGTGCCTGGTTTCTCCACACATATCGCTTAGAATTAACTCAAAAAAGTTAAATCTTGGTCTCATCAGACCAGAGAAACTTATTTCTCACAGTCTGGGAGTCCTTTATGTGTTTTTTGGCAAACTGTATGCAGGCTTTCAGTCTTGCACTGAGGAGAGGCTTCTGTCGGGCCATATGCCATAAACCCCCGACCGGTGGAGGGCTGCAGTGATAGTTGACTTTGTGGAACTTTCTCCCATCTCCCTACTGCATCTCTGGAGCTCAGCCACAGTGACCTTTGGGTTCTTCTTTATGTCTCTCACCAAGGCTCTTCTCCCACGATTGCTCAGCTTGGCTGGATGGTCTAGGAAGAGTTCTGGTCGTCCCAAACTTCTTCCATTTAAGGACTATGAAGGCCACGGTGCTCTTAGGAACCTTTAGTGCTGCAGAAATTCTTTTGTAACCTTGTCCAGATCTGTGCCTTGCCACAATTCTGTCTCTGAGCTCCTTGGGTAGTTCCTTCGACCTCATTTGCTCTGACATGCACTGTGAGCTGTAAGGTATTATATAGACAGGTGTGTACCTTTCCTAATCAAGTCCAATCAGTTTAATTAAACACAGCTGGACTCCAATGACGGAGTAGAACCATCTCAAGGAGGATCAGAAGAAATGGACAGCATGTGATTTAAATATGAGTGTCACCGCAAAGGGTCTGAATACTTATGATCATGTGATATTTGTTTTTCATTTTTAATAAATTTGCAAAAATTTCTACATTTTTGTTTTTTTTTTCTGTCAAGATAGGGTGCTGAATGTACATTAATTAGAAATAAAATTAACTTTTTTATTTTAGTAAATGGCTGCAATGAAAAAAAGAGTGAAAACTTTAAAGGGGTCTGAGTACTTAACGTACCCACTGTATTCAAAAAGTCTCATTCTGTTGGCCAGAGGTGTTCAAAGTCAGTCCTTGAGGGTTCCTGTCCTGCAGGTTTTGGATGTTTCCTGCTGCAACACACCTAATTCAAAAGAATGGATCAACATGCTTGGGCAGAATTTGCCAACAAGCTGTTGAGAAAAGCCATTAAATTTGAATCGGGTGTGCTGATGCAGGAAACATTTAAAAGTACTGCAGCCCTTGAAGACCTTCGATTAATTTCTTAGATGGATACGTATATCTCTCAGTTCTGTTGAAAAACAATATTGGGTGAATTCCAACTCCCTCCTTAGCCCTAGCCCTTGGCACTGACCCTTCGTTTTGCGGGTTCATGTGGGAGGAGTGGTGTCCCGATTTTGGTTCAGACTGAGGGGGAGGGGGAAGTGGAAGGGCTATTTGGCCCTCAAAACTGAAATTTTCCAGGGGCACACTAGAAAATGAGTGGTAGGCCTATGATATTACCAACAATTTTATGCAAAATACAGGTGACAAAATTGTTTCCAAAATGGTGACAAAATTGTCAGCGGCAGCCAAAGAAACAGACAAATGTGATTTTTTTTTTCAAATAAAATATAAAAATAGCTATTTTAAGGTTGTTTTAACGTATTACAGACAGTTTTATTACAAATTTGAACGTGCATCGGCTCTTGTCTGTAATGTAACACAGTGGTGGATCTGCTACCTGGGCCTCAGTGGGCCCAGGTAGCAGTCAGAATAAAAGAAACCATCAATGCTATAAATATGCAAAGAAACAAGCCATGACATTTTCGAACAGAGTGAGAGCAATTTGCGTTTGAAGTGATGAACAGTGATGAACTAGAAAAGCACTCTGAGGGGCCTTTTCCACTGGCTGGTGCTAGAGCTGTCTTGGCACCACTGTTGCCAATTCTTCAGGGAGAAAAGTTTCTATTGGCTGGCCCAAAAGTCACTACATGACATCACCGAACCAAACAATCAATTTCATGCATGCACAGTACCACATAATGGCATCCCATATATTTATTTTTGACATGCTCTAATTCTCATTAACAAGGGTACTGAAGGAGTGATATACAGGAAGACTTCAATGACTTCCATAGAGATTTTCGCCTTTTAGTTCCATCAGTAAATGCTTTTCTATAGTTGCTTCGAAGTTGGCCGGCCTCTCGTCACAATATTATTGATGCTGAGGTCTGATTTTTCTGCAGCTGGATGATGGACAGGTCTTATTGCAATCATCTAGCCGTTATACTGTTTCATCGGTACTCGCCAACATATTTGATAACTCTACGCAATAATGGGCTATTATGATTGCCAAAATAACTTGATCAGCACTTCCTCTGCTGGTGCACATACTGAAAATTGATATATGATTGCTTCTTGAATAAGACCATTCAGTTTAGAAAAGTTTCCAAAAGCAACCAAGAAAAAAGGAGGATAGAAACTACCCTGTTATAGTGACACCTGGGTTAACTTAATTATACCTCTGGAGGAACTTGACTGTAATTTTGCTGTTTAAGTTCTTTTCACTTCTTCTTTAGGAATATTAAATGAGCTGATTGTGGGGGAGCAGAGGTGGGGCCATTTAATAGCTCGCTTCTTGCATGAAAATTACATTTAATTATCCTTGGCAAAAGTGAAAAGAATATTGGATGAGGTCATTTCGACAGCAATCTGAAAAGGCCAGCATTTTGCACCAGGGTCACCTGGGTTGAAGTGTTACTCAGTGTGTGGGTTGTGCTAATCCTCCAGTTTGGTGTGCAAAAACTTTGCCTACTTATGCCTCATGCTGATGTTAGGCACTGGTTAGACTGCTGAATCTAAACCATGTCCATCAAGACAGAAAGTCCGACAGAACAATGAAAAGCCACTTGGGAAGTACGCCAGATCTCTAAGTTGGCCCTCGTGTGAGATTTTGCTTTTCCCCCTTGAAGCAGCACATATGTTCCCTGGGGCAGAATGAACAGCTCCGCCTGGGAGAATGGAGCGAGGAGGAGGAGGAGGAAAGATGAGTGTGTCTCCATCTGTCTGTGGATCTGAGGGGCTGACAGACCGTTACATCTCCCCCTGGAAGACAAGGGAGTCTTGGGCAGATACCATCGAACGCGAGCTTGCTTTGCGCTCCATGGCAACCGTGTCACAGCCCATGCTTGCCAACGATGAGAAGGACAACAAAACTGCATATGGCCTCAGAAAACACATATGGCTTAAGTGTATCTGTGCTTTTTGCTGGCAAAAAGCTTCTATGCTTACTGTACAACTTCAATATTGGCTCGACTGATACGTTGCCTCAGATTTGCAAATAGTCTGATGACAAAACATGCAGATCCCAATCAATCTGTGTTATTCTAAATCTTAATATTCCAAATAGAAATAAAGTAAAGAACTACAGTGGTTTAGTAAATGTTTAGTGTGTGTTTCTGAAAATGTGTATGTGCATGTTTGAACCTGAGGGACGGCCCATCTCCCTGGCCGACAGTGGCCATCTGGCCGAGGGGTTTGGAAACAGACATTGTCTGTTGAGCCCTATAACCCTTAAAATCATGCCATGTCTCAGATGCACCCTGCCACTCTCTCAGGTCCCCCTTCACACCGGAACAGACGCTCCGAGATGGATGAGAGACGACAGATGGGATGTCTAACATGAACAGGAGTAAAGCAAAAGTGCAAGACAGCAGTTAACAAAAGCAAAAACAGAAAATGAATTTATTTTTTTTGAGCTCTAACATGTAATTCGAGGGGGGTGGGGGCATTTTTAAGACATGCAGATACTAGTGAGCAAAGATTAGTATTGTGTAACTGACAAAATGTGCAGGTTTTTATGTTTGATGCTGTTTAGTCCTGACATGAGAGCATCGCATCACTTATGTGAAGCAGGGGCTTATTGTTGGGGGTGCTGGTTAGTTCACTGACAGTGGGTCATCACAGACTTTCATGTTTTCCTTAGCTTTGTTCCTCACAGATGAGAGGCATCTCATCTTTAAACCATATCATGCAATCGGGTCTCCTTTGTTGTCTGAGCAGAGCAGCCCATGTTAAAAGATGTGGCGATACGGACACGGACAGAAGAAAAGAATGGAAGGGCTACACATGCTGCATAAAATTGATATTAAAGTCAGATGCGTTAGTTGTACAAATTACTTACCCCTACCCCCATTTCTTTTCACTATTTGCTTTCATTTCCATATGCTGTTTCACTCACTTATTACTTTTATTAATGGTTAAGTTTAGGGAAAGATCATAGTTTTTATTGATTTATTTTAGATTATGACAGATAAATACCTGCAGAAGAACTGAGAGAGCCACCAAAATGAGTGGTTTTGTTGGGTAAATGGGTGGGGCCTTACTGTGGTCGTGGGCTTGCTACAGGCTCCATCAGCCATCTCTATAGGCTTTATCTTGTCATCGGTGTGTGCTGTTGTCAAAAGAAGTTGGGTTTTATCCGAAATCTATATATGCACTGATACATAGTTGAACATTAGGTCCTTTTCTAATTTGCCGGAAAAATAATGGGTAGAAATTGATGATGACGACCCCCCTTCCATCTTCTCTGGATTGTTAAGCTTAAAATAGGTTTCTGTAGCCTGTAGGGTAATTAATATTATTCTGTACTGCTGACATTGAATCTACTTTGCGACAGAATTATGTTTCTAAAGGTCATGCGGGATGTCAGCGGCTGATATTTTTATGACATTTCCTACATCATCTTCTCCTCTCTTTTTCTCACCTTTGCTTTCTATAAAGGAAAGAATTAGACATTGCCAAGAAATTCCGTCTACATGTTATCCAACAGGTATTAAGTAGAGAAATGCTCTCTGTGCATAAATGTAAATGTGCTCAAGCATAAATCCGTCTGTATGAACCTTTGATGGGGACGGGATGGAAATAAAGTGCGAGACTCCCTCCTGTTAATGGTGCTCCTCTCATTGCAGGTAAGCTTTGCTGTGTTGTGTCTCTCCAAGTTCCCGCTTTTATCAGTGAAATGGCTGAGCTGGACTTGGATCTGAAACACAAGGTGACAGTAAAAGAAAAGAGGGGATGAAAGGCAGATGATAGGTATTAGAGTGGATTCTTGATGACTCAGGAAATAACAGGCATGTTGTCTCCTTCTTTTTGAATCACACATTTCAGATGCAGCTTCGTGTTGGACACGATCCCCTGGCCCTGACAGCGACAGAACTCATAAACCTCAGGCATCTCTCTGCTTTTAATTTGGACAACGCTGCTTGGAATGAGACACGGTGTGGCTGTGGTGTCAGCCGACAAGAGCAGAGAGCACGAGCTTTGAGAGCACACTCTTATTAATAACTCATATGCACAAGCATGGCGTTATTGAGCTGTGCCGGTTACAAATATTGAACGTTGCTACTCTAAACAGATGAGACCAGGGGGAAAGCAATTGTAGCTATTATACAGAACCATATCTCACAGAATAAAACTGGGTGAGACTGAAGGTTTTAATGCTACTGTAGTCCTCTTAGTAGGGCATTACCTTTTATAATTAGAGTGTGTAGTTATCGCTGGATATTTACTTCTACTAATTAAATGTTTGACAGCGCACACACAAAAAAAATAAAGTGAACTTTGTGTATATTCTATATAGATGAGTACTGTAAGTACAAGTAAGCACATTTGCAGGTGTTGGTAAAAACTGAATCCTTGTTTTATAAGTTCAGGAGGAAATCTAACAGCATGTCAGTGATGTTTTACAGTTACACAAAAGTAAGGGTTTTCAATGCACTACAACCTTTACAGATCGAAATGCACGTGATCAATGTTTAAATATCTAAAACCTGAGTAATAACTGAATTGTCACAAATTGATATGGTTATTTAAAAAGTCCTGGAGGAAATAGTTTGGCATCCAAAATCAACAACTTGCTGTCTGAACATGACATCATCAAACTTTCTAAATCTAGGTTGAAAACATTTATTCTCTCTCGTGCCTATGCATGAAATCTACAGAGTATCTTTTAACTTGACCTTTGCTCGCTTTTAATCATTTAATTTGAATTATTTCATATAATTCTTTTATGATTTTATTCTCTCAATTTTCTTTTATGTACTTTTGAATGCCTTTTCTGCACCCTGCTGTAATGCTTTTAATGTTTTATGCAAAGCACTTTGAACAGTCAACATGCTTATCTTGATTGAGCACAAAACAAAAGGAGTGATTTGAGCCATTAATTAACTATATGTTCTGGTTCAATGACAACTTGTATTTAAGCAGTTCTCTTCATGATACTGTTCAAATTTAGACATCAGACCAAGACGACACCTAAACATGAAAAGAAAAATACTGACATTTTTATGTTGTGATATATCCACCACTGTTGTTACTGTAGCTTCTGTTTCAATAAACTGAGATAAAGGAATTCTTTTTATAACATGATTGGTTCAGTGCTCTAAATTCATGACATAATATCAATGAAGCACAAACTTTTTACATTTTCTTTAAATTTCACCTGAAAGGTGAAAATCCCCAGCTTTTTGTGAGTTGTGTAAGTGGACTGTACTTGTAGTTATTACCACTATTTTAGCCATATGTGGACCAGTCAATTCATTCATTTCAGACTCCTACAGAACCTCTGTTTCTGTTATACTAAGAACTTTTCATCAACACCGGCATTCATACCCCAACAAACATATTGTTGGCCAATGTGGGGTTAACTGTCTGCCCAAAGACACTTCGGCAGGAAACCAGAAATCAATCCCCTAACTTTTGATTAGTAGATGACTGCTCTTCCATCTGAGCTACAGCCCTACAGTACAAAGACAGAGTATATACTGTACATATAAGGTCGGGGACCCCTGCCCTGCATGTATTCCAGGTTTCCAACTCCACCACACCTGATTCAGATCAACGGAACTGCTCGCCACGTCCTTTGCAAGCTGCTAACGTGTCATTTATCTGAGACAGGTGTGTTAAAGTAAGAACATCTTGAAAACCTGCAGGGCAGGGGTCCTTGAGGACCAGGATTGAGAAACACTGTTGTATACTATATATGGGATGTGATTTGCAATAATGGCTTTTAATTCACAAGAGGGACATAAATGCACAAGTTACTTTTAAAAGTGCTTGAGAGAAGTATAACTGAATGACCATATGAATTTCCCTGACCTTGACCTCTATTATTGTGTTCTAAGTCATTACCAGACCAAAATCTCCCCAAAAAACAAAACAAAACAATCTTGCACTTTTTAAAATCTCTCTGAGTTTAAAATTAAGTTTTTTAAAAATCAAATCTGTCTGACTTACTCATGGGTTTTACATCACAATAGTTTTACATCATTTAATTATGATCATTTGTCACATGCATGGCTATATGTGTTGCAGCATCTGGTAGCATGAGCTTCTAACTTATTTATATTAGACTGTGTGATGACTAAAGAAATCAAGATACACAGAAAAAAAAAAAAAAAAATCTCTTAGTGCTTCAAGGTTCTGCAAACATGAGTATGCATATAACTCCGTTATGTATCTGTGGATTACATGTATCATGCAATTTGAAATAGATATACCGAGGCAGTGGGTACAGAGATTAAAGTGCAAAAGAAAATTGTACAGTGCTGTGCCGCAATAATCTGTAATGTGTGTTATTTGTTGGAACATGTAGTGCAATTTGTGTGTCAAGAGTGTCAGAGAAATGTGTGGTGTGTCGTCATGTAAGAGTTTTACAGCTTCAGAACAGAAACTGCTTTCCGTTCTGGCCGTGATTCTCCTTAACCAGTTGCCTGATTTTAGTAGTTGGAACAGACAGTTACTGGGGTGGGACATGTCCTTGATTTTCCTGGCAGCTCTGATCTTTCATCTCTCATTGTAGATGTGTTGCAGAGATGAGGATAGCTGAACTGCAGCGTTGGTCTGCAGCACTGAACACTTTCTGGAGGACTTTCTTGTCCCTGTGTTAGGATGTTTCCCACAGAACACCATAGGATCATAGAAAGACTGGAGAGACCAGGGGGTAGCTGAGGAAACCACAGATATTCTGGGGTATCTCAAGCGGCACAGGTGCTTATTTGCCCGTTTGTTTTGGGCTTTGGTCCATGCTAAGACCTTAAAGATATTTACTCTCAGGCATGAAAAGCGACTACCACCTCTTTGTTTTTGCTGGCATCCTGTTGGAGGGTGTTAATCTAATTCAGAGATGCCAGTTTCTCCACCCTCTCTAAATGGGTTGTCTTCTTCTTTGTGAAAATTCATACTCGTGACCCTGCAGTAAAACAATGCAACTCAGAGTTTGGTTGCCTAGAGTACACCTCCTCAAATAAACCTGACCTGAGCAAATGAACTAGGATATGATTAAGTAGGGCTGGTGTGAAAGCATAATTTGTTAGGGAAGTCCAGCATTATCGGCCTACCGATATTATAGGCCGATATCTGCATTAAAATGTGATATTGGAGAATATTGTTTTTTTTTTCGGACCAATATTTTTCCATTCTGTTGGGAAATCTGGCGAGGCCTTGTTCCATGAGCAGCATGTAGAAAAGTCCCTATTATTCTGAAAGAACTTCATATCCCAGCATTCCTTTCAGAGTCATGTGACTACGGTGCAGCTGCTGCTGCTACAGACTGACTTGCTTTAAAGCTCCTTATAATATGTCTGGTTTTAAGTTGTTGGTTAAGTTACCAAGTTGTCATAAACATTATAATTAGCTACATGTTGGTTAATACCTGCTAGTATCTCATATATGGCCGCCAAAATAAACTCCTCTGGCTGAGTTAAGGCTATTTTGGTGTCTTTGCTCTCAGAGCACAATATAGTTATATCTCTCAAAATATGAGAGATACAACCTCACTTTTGTCTGTATAGTTCAGTATCGGTTGATGTCGAATATTGAAAATTAAGAGTTGGACAATATCGGATATTGTTAAAAAAACAAACAAAAAAAACCCCAATATTGAACATTCCAATAATTAGTTAGAGATGAATCCACTAACTTAAAGAAATTCAAATCCATATACACCAGGGCTGGTTTCAGGAAAACATACATGAGGGGGAACACAGAAATGTGAAACCGGCATCATGTGTACACGCCATGCTTCAGCCCATTTTTGGATTTTGATCAGGGGTTTCTTTTTGTTTGTTTTTTTTTTGTTTGTTTTTGTTTTAATGGGACTGGGTTGTTAACAGAGTCCAACTCCCAAGAAATGGATTATGGTTTGTCACGCCTCTACCCCAAGACCTGTCCAGCTTGGGTGTCCCACCTGAAACCAAAGCTCCTACTGGTATAGCTCTTAGGGCCACTAAGGAACACAAACCCCCCTGACAACAATAAGGTGGCAATCCCTCTGGGGGAAACAGACAGTATAAATAATAAAAATATGAAATGAATTAGATATCCTTTGTCAAAATTTTAACAACCGATAGATATTTAAAACTCCTACCCCAAGAAAGTGTCTGAGACACACACATTTTTCACAATTTAATTTTGTGCAGCCCAAACCACCATATTACTGATGCTGATGTGAAACAGTGCTGCAAATAAACCAGTATGCACTGAAAGGCAAACTGAATAACTCACATCTTCATAATTACTTCCACACATAGTTCATAAGAGATGCACTTAACTCCTTTTTCACTGAAGCACTTTCCAGCTCGTTGGCCAGTCATGCTTTGTCTATTTAAAACTGGCAGCGTAGCTCTGCACCTTTATAAAAAAGGGTAACTACATTACAGCAAACTGCCTTTCCAACAGTGTGGTGCTACAATCCTGTATGAAATTGAATTCATTCAAGTATGTGGAGGTGGAAGATGGCTAGGGTTTATCAAATGTGTGATTAAGCTGCGGTGAAAAAAGGAAAAGCAAGATTCAGGTGCAATGCTTTGTTTTTAGTGTTAAACATTCTATCTCATGCTCTAAGCAACTGATTATCTTTTGAATATGAAAAAATGTTTTCTTTTTGACTAAACAAGAGCCGTATCCTATGAGTTCAAAAGCCTCTCCAACAAGCACATATTAAACAAATTTTCTAAAAACAAACAAAAAACCCAAGAATACATTTTGCAGAGAAATTCTTCATAAATATTTTCCTTTTTTGTTGGTTAAGCTCTTTTGTCATTGTTTGTAAGCCCATAACCGGACACTATTCTTTCTAAATTTAATTGCTGTTACTAATTAGCATTACATAGAATCCCGGGTTGAACATGCACACAGTATCTCGTGTTCTGTGTAGAGCTGCAATGCAGTATAGATGCCCTGCCTTCTTATTCAATCGCAATTAATTATTAGTGGATCTGGGCCCTCTGGGTGAACAACACTATCAATACTGCATCTACTTGCCACGATCAATGAACAAGTTATTTAGGGAATTGGCCACCCCTCCTTCCCATACACTAGCTTGCCTCTGCTCACACACTCTTACGTCTAAGTTTTTCTTCATTGCATTCGCCTCAAATAGCTCTTAAAAGCCCATACACTGCCAGTCCTCCTTTCATTCTCCCTCGTCATAGCCTGTGGCCTCACTAGTGTACACAGATGCCCCCCTTCTTGTCTCCATTTCGATGAGCAGTCCATTAGCAAATGCCAATAAGCCCTCTGTTGCGTGACAGCATGTTCTCAAACAAATTAGAGCCCTAAAGACAACAGGAATATTATTATTTTCAATCCTCCATCATGTGTTCATTAATCTTCATTTGGGCTTGATGAGTGTGGCAATCAGATGAAATTATATCCCTGTTTTAGCCTCTTGTGGGTACCCCCTCACACGCAGTCCTATCTAATGCATTCCCGCAAGCAATCGGAATGCAACAAAATTTCCAAACGACTTTAGATTAATTTAGTCTGATTAGCGGCTAAATATATCACCAAGCTCCTTCAAAGTCATTTGCAACAACAACAACAGAAGGAGCAGTAAGAAACACATCACAGAGTAAATCCAATATCAAGCGCAAACAGGTTCAGGACCTTTGAATACTGAAAGATAAACATCGCACAGCAGCTTTTGTTTTATTATGCAAACATGACAAATCTGACGTGCTCGCTGTGAGATTTTGCCTGGTAATTAGAAGGTGTGTGTTCACGGCCCCGGCTCCATTGCTCTAAATCACTGTAATTGCCCCCGATCTCCTCTTAAAACATCACTATTCATTCGCCCCATAATTACCGGCACATCTGTGGTTGCACATGTGCCTCTGTCCTCTCTGACATCACTGTACAGGCTGCCAGGCCAGTGAGCTGCTTTCTGTGGGTGGCCTGGCTGGTAGGGTGAGGAAGGAGCAGTATAAAGGCATTTTACTGTGACATTCTAACTCTGTTTTACAAAACTCTAAAATTTCATTTCTTTCAATTCAGCCTGTTAGTCCTCAGCTGTAGATTTACTTTTTACAAACAGCCAGCTGGGTGTCCTGCTGAGCTGTCTGCAGGCAACCCAAAGCACTATTTATCATATATAAATGTGACAAAATACATAGAGGATTGGTGCTTCTGTGTTTTCTTTGGGGGAGACTGAGGGAAAACATTTTTCTAAGCAATTTCTTTCTTTCTTTTTTTTTTTTTTTTGGTGACTTTGCAAAACTGTCCACACAGGGAACAACCGCCTCAAACTGTTTGATTGAAAGATATATGCTGTGCACAATTACACCCTTTTCTCCTTTGTTTTTGTTCAGCTGCCTGCTTTTCCCATCTCATATTTGATGCATATTTCTGCTTTCAGACCAACACATTAATTTTGTGTAAGTATAAAAAATGTGATCATACTTTAAAAATAAGTTGTGGACCGCATAATCTACCAAGCTAAACATGATTTCCTCTGAAAATCTTTATTTCCATCTCTGAGTTTGACCTCATGGGCCCACAGTTTTACTGGAAGTGTGTAGTGCTTTTGATTGGATAAATAAAATATTTTTCTTGCCACCTCATAAATAATATCTTTCTGACTGATATCATTGGCAAAGTATAATGCAGTTATTGAGGAGCGGTAATCATGTTACACTCATGACCTTCATAATGAAATGATAAACCATAAAACACACATTCATTTACAGTATATCACATTACATTCATTTTGCAGGTAGTTTGATCCAAAACAACAGAGGCAATTCTAGGATGAGGTTGAAGGGTGCTGAGCACCCAGAGAGCTGCCCAGCCGGGCAAGATAATTTTAATTGTTTTGTACAGTTTAACACAATTTCATTCCCACATGTATGAAAGATAAGCAAAACACTCTTTGGGAAAGTCTGTGACTAATTATCAAGAGAGAAGCTGTGATAGAAGCTGATTTCCAGCATATTGGTGTCTTGTTCCAATAGTGAACAAGATCCACCATAACCCAGTTTTTCCTCCTTATTTACAAAGTTTCAAGCCTTAGATTTAAGTTTTTATCATCCACTTTCCACAAACAAAGTTATTACTGCCACTGTTTAATCCCAATTCAGCTTTATCTGGATGAGAGAATCTTATTTTGGGCATGCAGGTGTTGGGTCTAAGTGGTGAAGCAGATCCATCACAACCCCATTTATCCTTTAACCTTTGGCATTTTCTGAAACTTTAAGAGTAAGTTTGTAAAACTGAATTTGTTAGTTGTGCTTGAAAGTTTACATATCCTCCCATTAAGAACAGAAAAAATCAACTGCCAGTGAAATAGGTTGAAATTGACAAAAGTAATAATAAATGAAAATTTTATGAACATAATGACATTGATTTTGTATTGAGGTTCAACAGAAATATATATATATATATATATATATATATATATATATATATATATATATATATATATAAAAATAAAACAAGTAAACAAGCATGATGAGGCTCCTGAGCTAACATTTTGTTGAACAACACTTTGAGGCAATTACTGCCATCATGTGTTTTCCGTAATGTTCAATAAGATTTCTGCACCTGCTGACAGGTGTTTTCGCCCACTGTTCATGAGCAAGGTGCTTTAATTTGTCTGGGACAGTTTTGTTTGTTTGTTTATAATTGTTTTTTTAAACAACAACAAAAATCAAAATCAACATTTTATTTAAATAAATTGCAATTTTGTACATTTTTTAAAATCTATTATTACTTTCTTCAGTTTCTTGTTATTTAAGTAACTGTTGGGAATTTAGCATTTTCTTTAATGGGAGGGTATGTAAACTTTCAAGCAAAACTGTATTAGTGGAACATTTCTCATTCCTTATATCTGCATTTGAAATTAAACATCCACAGTAGCTCATAACATCTGTGAAGTTGCACAACATGTAGCTATTGCCCTGTAAACTCAGCAATTCACTCTCAGGTCAACAAGCTGAGAAGAGCGAGAGTGCACCGTGAGCTACTTAATCCAGCAAGTTTCAGTGTAAATGAGGAGAAATAGCTCAGAAAGAGAAATTCAACTCTAACCTTTTATTGCGCCACAAAAAATTAGGGTCCAAGGCACAAATGAAAATAGATAACCAGTAGAATGTGTAACAGTGTGTTCAGACCAAGCGCGATTTGGGCGTCAAGGGCGTCAGGTTTACATGCAAAGTCAATGGCCGACGCGCGTCAAGGAGCGTCGGCCTTTCTTGCGGCGCGTCTAGGGCGTTAGCGCGTCGAGTTTTGAGATGTTCAGCGTTTGCGCGTCAAGGGCGTCAGACGCCGGAGTTGGAAAATCTGAACTTTGGCGTCTTGACGCGGGGGCGTCGACCAATCAGAGCGAGTCATGACACAGACACACTTTTTCTGACAGGAGAGGAAACACGCAGAAAAACCAGGGGAATCTCCTCTCTCTCTGAACACAGAGGAGGATAAACTGTGATCTGTGTCCGGTCCCGGTTTCTGAGCGGTGGTTTGATGACCTGCTGTCCTGATGGGATGTACTGGGCTGATAATGCTGCCCCGCATCGGGACAGTGGGACGTTAAACGGGGCCGGATCAGACGGCTGAAAGTGCCGCTCGCCAGCAGCTCCTGAAGTAAATGATGAAACTCATCACAGTCAGAACACCTGGAATCATTTTGTGAACCGGACACAGAGCAGAGATGTCCGACGACGACGTTCCCTGCTTTATTTATCACATTAAGCCGAGCCGCTCTCTCTCCTGCACCTGCCATGGTGCAGAGAGACGGTAAAAGGAAAAAGAGAAAGCAGAGGCTCCTCCCACAGCGCGGCGAGCGCGGCTTGACTGGACATCTCTCGCCGCTCGTCAGAGCGTCAAGACGCCGGGAAACAGGCGTCGAACTTTTAATGACACGGCGTCCAACTTTGGGCGTCGAGCGCGTTTTTGACGCCCAAATCGCGCTTGGTCTGAACACACTGTAAGATTAAGGCATTTTGCCAAAGTGCTCTTCTTGGATTGATTGCTCTTAGAGACTGGTGAGAAGTATCAGGAGTGACACACTTCAGTGGACTTCATTGGCTGAATGCTACACTCTACCAAAGCTTAAATATTCTTGTAGCTTCTTCAAAATAGACCTTAGGCTGAGGTAAGAATTTGTTAATTGAAACGCATTGCCTGACAATGTTTTTGTAGTTTACTTTTTGAATTTTCATAAAGTTAACGTAAACTCAGTGTGTGGTCAAATAGCAGTGTTTTGTTTTTAACATTGTTAGGCTTGTAAATTTGAAATGTACAAACGTAAGCTTCCCCAGTTTTAATGACAGATTTAGGACTGTCCACACCAACGTGTAAGGACTGTATAACTTTTGAACCAAACGTTGGCCAAATGTACGTAATAATAGATAATCAATAAACAGCATTTGACACGTCAGTTCTCTGAGGGGGCTGCCCTCTCATTGGATCATGTGACCTGGAGCGCTATGCTTTATGGTTCGATGACTTCGCTATCAAGGTGGTCTGTAAACACAATTCCAAAACACAGGTAGAGACTGCAAAATTTTGCGACAGTTGTGTGGCTTGTGGAAAATTACAGGTTTAGTGCTTCTAGTGGCCAAAAGTTACATAATCTCCCTTTAAGGAAAATTCACAGATATCTCTCTAAAAAGAGTCACATCAAACTGCTCTTTACGAAAAACTTGAGGAAATATGGAAAAGTCAAGCATTTATTCAGGTGATATAAAACTAACTGAGTTCTCCATTTAACTAAAAAGACAAAATTGATCCTAATAGAATATTAATGTGTGCTACATATTTGATAAAATACATTTCTGTTTACCTGAATTCATGGTTTTATAATTCTTTTTAGCATACACCAGATGCTGATAGCAGTAAAAAAGGCTGTTATTCTAAATCACTGTAATCTCCTTTGAGTTGGCCTGCTGCCATGCAATTGAGAGAGTACTGCATAGTTTACAGGACATCTGTCTTTCTCCATGATATCACCTTGACACTTGGCTGGACACTTAAATGCATTCTGCCAAGTCATCGTTGACTAACTCGAGGACAGGAAAGAGGGGGGAACTATGAGGGAACTTTGAGGTGGTGCCCATGTGGGCCTAGGGCAGCAGAAATCATGTGTGACCCAATTCTCAGCTGTCCTAGATATAAACACTTGGCTTCCAGTAGATTACTGTCCTCAGCTCATGATCAAAGACAGCCCGAAACAAACGACTGCAGAAGGAAAAGATGGAGAGACACAGGGAGGAATGTCAAAAAGAGAAGAGGGTATGCCAAGAAGAAACGAGTTCTAGAAAGAAGGACGTGTAAGAGCAAGATGCTGCTGGCATACATATGCAGGGAGAGATAATCTGACATGTAAGCAGACCTTTATTCACTGTATCATCTGGTTAGAAATGTTTCAGCTTCAAATCCAGCCTTTTACATCTTTTTTAAATCAATGTTGTTGACATCCGTAGTGCAAAATGCTTTGTCTGTGTGGAAGCTTAGGCAGAAGAATTCATATTTCTATTCAGAAATCAACAGCAGCTGGAAGCTCATGAACACTTTTTGGGATCAAAATGACTTAAACAAAACCAGATTTTCACACAAGTCCTAGAGAAGTTAATTACATGAAATATTTGTCATTAATTGAGAAAAGTGATCTGTTACACATCTGTTGAGCTCAAGCACAGAGACCTGTAAAATTTGCAGTAAATATTCACGTGATGATAAAGTAGGCTGATGACATCACGGGCATGAGTAGACCTGGTTTGACCTGCCTCATTCTCCATCTTGGTTTCTCTCTCTTAATCTTTCACTCCTCTCGAGGTGATGGAATCGTTCTGTGTCCCGCCGCCATCTCAGCTCACACACCTGAAAGCACCGGCCGATTGGCCAATCTTCCAGTGGACATTTAAGGTGGAAGTTTTCCTCCAGTTGATGCCGTGTCTTGATGTGTTGTTGTGGCTCAACAGTAAAAAGATTCTGTGAATGCACAACTTCATTGTTCGTGTTTTGGAACTTACCTCTTCTTTCTTAAGCAGATGACAGCTGTCCAATACGGAGCCGGAGAGAGAAGCTAAGAGAGAAATAGCTCAACCAAGGACGTGCTCACTTTCCATTACCATCCCAACCTTGCTTATCTTGTTTCTATGAAGAAAACAATAATAATAATTAAAAAAATCCTAATCTGCAGCTGTGTCTTACGCTTACAACCAGATCAGCCTTTGTTTATGTGGCAGGTATAGACCTGATTAAATTAGTTTATTATGAAAAAATAACACATCCATGTAACACTATGTGGATCCTTTTCCTATTTCTCACAATAGTTTGGTCCACCTGAATGTTAATTTAACTTTTATTGCAGCTTCTGTGTGGGATTTCGGAATTCAATATCATTTTTCATGTACAGAGTGGGCAGAATAACAGCTTGCTCAAGGCTTGTAGTTGGTTTATATTATCAACAAACAATCATCAACCGTTCCACTTAACACAGAAAAGAACAGGATTAAAGGCTTTAAAACGACTTTGTCTCATTATTTATTTAAAATGAAGCATTTTTAATGTGGGAATAATGGGATGACTTTCTGGAAAAGTACTAAAAATGTGGCGGCAAAGACCGATTAACCTTATCTGAGTTACTAACTTAATGTATTGTTTTTTTTGGATTTGTTCCAGTTGGAATTTGTTAAATATAATCTTTCCATGTTGAAAGTAAATGACTCTTTTAGTTGTGCAAATCTGTTTCTTCCAAACATGTAACTTTAAAATTTCTAACCAGGAGATATTTTGCTCAAAGTGCTGATGACATGACCTTAAAGGTAGAGCCCGACGTTTCCCCCCTGAAAATAAACGTTAAACTTATGAAAGTGGATATCCGTCTCAAACTGCGCCTTTGGGCCTCTACTTGCATGCCGTGGTGCGTTTGAATGCAACTCTCTCTTCCCCTGCCTGTAATTCGCTCTTTAACTTTGTTTTATTGTGTTCGGGACGTTTCTGGGTGGAGATTTCTCTTTATATCACCAGCCCATTTGGTAAACTTTCAACACAGATGTTGGTGTCACTATAACCCTACCCTAACTATCCATCTTGATGTTAAAGTTTAACACTATAAGGGTTAGTTAATAATAAACACTGTGACAGTGTTTAGTAGTTTTAAAGGTGTCACAACCTGGTATTTCACATACACAATTGTCTTGAAATCATTTTTTAATCATAGTCGTGGTGAGGTGTGTGTGTGTGGACGCGTAATTGCAACATTATGGGGACTGTGTTCTGGATTTTTACTATCACTGTGGGGACGTCTTGCCCTCGTGGGGACATTTTCCCGGTCCCCATGGGGATGAACCCCGATTTGAGGGTCAAGATTAGGTTTTAGAGACTAAGTTACAGTTAGGTTTAGGTTAGGATTAGGACAAGGGTTAGGTTTAGGCAATCAGTTCTGGGAGTTAGGTTTAGGGTTAGGGGCTAGGGAATGCATTATGTCAATGGAAAGACCCCACAAGGAATGAAAACACAACATGTGTGTGTGTGTGTGTGTGTGTGTGTGTGTGTGGGGGGGGGGGGGATGTAACTGTATGGTTGATAGAAACAATATCTGGAGTAAGAGGGCTGTACTGTAATTAACATAACGTGCAGTCCAATGTGAATTTCCTCCAACAACAGTGTAGCTTGTTTAGCTACGTTGGCAGCTTGTCACCATCTACCATCATCTCCTGGTCTCTTACACAAAAGATAAGTTACACAAGTGGCAACACTTTCTGACTGCACTGCAGGTAAATTCCGGATAACTGGAATTGTCCCTCTTTCCAAACACAAAACCTGAGGCCAAAAGTGTGATTTCTGGATGATGACACCTTTAACACTTTGACAAGTGTTAATCTAACACTTTCAGTGGTTCTCATATAAACTATGGGCAAGTGTTAAATTCAAATGTTGAATTTCAGCTTTCAAATTTGTTGTTTATCCACAATAAAAATTCATACAGACTTTTCCACCAATTTTTAGTTTGGTTCGGTTTCTAATAAATGCCAGTTATACATGTACAGTAGTGACATTTCTGCCAATGCAACCAAGTGTCTGACACTTGTATAAGATGTAGAACAAAGACTTCTGAAAACATTAGAAAAAGTGTTAATACTCATTCAACAGCAAAAGTTCTAAAACCATCTTTAAAAAGTTTATACTCCACCAGTCTAAGGCAGATGGTAGAGATTCATAACCATTATTACTTTTCCCAAGAGTGCCAGACCAGTAATGCTCACTTGCAGTAAAGAGCGAAGAGTGTAGGAGCATTCAGAGCCACAAAGGTAACCTCTGGCAACCACAGGCCACTGTCATAATGTCAGAATTTAGGGGAGTGGATAGCCCAGTGGTGGCGTCGTGGGCTTGGGCGCGGAGGACCCGGGTTTGATTCCCCCACCAACTGCTCCCCGGGCGCTTTAAGTAGCAGCCCACTGCTCTCTGATATTCACAGTACAGAGATGGGTGAAATGCAGAGCCCTAATTTCCCCTCGGGGATCATACAAGTATAACACAAACACACACAATAATGCTAGTGTTCAAATTCCCAAGTTGACCATTAGAACAGTGAACAACAATGGAGAAGATTCGAGGGCTGCAAGAAGAAAGTGTGCCATCATAAAAGAACATTGCTGCCTGTCTGTTTTGATAAAGTGGACACAGCAAAAGGCCACAGGAAGGATACTTTGCAGATGAATGACATAAATATAAAACCTTTTGATTGACAGAAAAACATTATTTGAGGAAGTGGCAATTCTAACAATTTAAGTATTTTTTGTCTGTCTTATGATGTTGATTTTTGTTAGTAAAGTTGAATTTAAATAATGGAGATTTATTAACTTTGATTGTGTTAAAGTTATTGGTGCAGAAGTTGAGGGAAATTTAGTAAAAGTTTTGGTAAGGCCAAGTCTAAGTTGTAACTGTAATCCTATCAAAAATGCTGTGGAAGAACATGAAGCAAGTTTCTGAGTAGATCCATGGACGACATGGACATGGAAGACTATGTTTTTGCCAAGAAGATTTTAGCAGATACTGAAAGGTTCTCTAAATCAAAAATTTAATGAATTTGCAGATATAATTTTTTTCCAGAAAAACAAACAAACAAAAAAACAATACAATTTGTATATTGACACATGACATCACTTATTTTAGGAATAGTATGTTGTAACGATGCTCATTGTCTGTGCAGGTTCTCCATTAAAATCCATCCAAATCTGGAGCTTACAGCTGATGTGTGTTCCAAATAAATGTGTCTAACACAAAAGCAGTCTTTTTTAGATTTATTATACAACGCAATGAAAAAAAAACCAAGCAGAGCCTCAGCAGTCACTACTAAATAAACAGTTTGGTTAGTCTCTAACACAACGATTTGACACAGGCCAGAAAAAAACATTTCCTCATGTTTTCCTGCAAACAAAAACAAAACCTCCTCACTGCTTTGACGCAGTCTGCCATAAACCTTCTTAAAGCTACAGGCTCTCATTTTTTTGTCCATTTACTTCTAACACTAATTAACAAAGGTTACGATATTGTAACCCTAGTTATAGTAACACAGGCGGAGCCCTCTACTGGACTCTATGGGTACAACTCTCTTCCAATTGCGTACGCGCAATGGCCCACTGAAATTTACATGTACGTAGACAAAGGTTACAATATTGTAACGTTTGTTATATCTCACACAGGCTTCGCCCTCTACTGGACTCTGTGGGTACAGTAGGCGAAGCCCGATATATGTAATCCCTCTCACAGGTCCTGTGATCCCGCAGTGAGCACAGACCTGGAGAAGGAGCCCGACACATCCAAGAGATAGAACCTTATGAACGGGCAGGGAGAAGACCACGAAGCCGCTGTACATATGTCCTCAACACTCGCACCACTGAAAGAGCCGTAGACGTCGCCACACTTCTTGTAGAGTGCGCCCGGATCACAGTGGGCGGCTCTTGACCCGCTTGTGTGTACGCTGTGAAAATACATTCACACAACCACCTAGCCAAGCGTTTCCTGGATAGGGCTCTGCCAGCTGTCGGGTCACCATAACACACAAACAACTGGTTGGTGTTCCTGACAGTGGCTGTTCGGTTGACATAGCATGTCATAGGTGTGACATAGCATGTCAACCGAACTAGGGATGCACTAGGGATGCAGTTTCACCTCCCTAGAATCCTCATGAGGGCGAGGGTGAAAAGCCTCCAGTTTGATGACACTGGACCGAAATGAGCTCCTTATGTTCTCAGGAACAAAGGAAGGGTTAGGTCTCAGGACAGCACCACTGCGGTCCCCACGAAGGAGTAAACAACTCGGATGGACCGACAGGGCACACAGTTCGCTCACTCTCTTGGCTGATGTCAGAGCAAGAAGCAAAGCTGTCTTCAGTGACAACGCTCTGAAGGAGGAGCACTCCAAAGGCTCATAGGGGTCCCTAGTGAGGGCCTCGAGCACTAATGGTAAGTCCCACTGCGGTACAGAAGTACGTTCCACTGGTCGTAGCCTTCCGACTCCCAACAGGAACCGCTTAACCAGAGGGTGGGCGAAGACTGGGCCTCTGCCCAACCCCTTGTGGCATGATGAGATGGCTGCAGCGTAAACTTTAACAGTCGTATGAGACAGCCCTCTATCCACCAAAAGCTGTAGAAAGGAAATAATGTCCCCCACTGAACATGTCAGTGGGTCCACTTTCTTCCCTTCGCACCAACGCTGGAAACCCAACCACTTAGCCCTGTAACAGGCAGTGGTAGAACCAGCCCTAGGTGCTTGGATGGTACGGTGTCAGTACCACCTCATTCAGGGTTGCAACCCTGAATGAGGTGCGCCGAAGTGCAACAGAAAATCCAAAGTATCAGGGGGGGGGCGGCGAGGGGAAGGAAGCTGCTGCGGTTACGCCAACGCACCCATGTTGTTATTAGCTACTACTGCTGATGCTAACCGGTGACGCTGCTAGTAGCTACTAGCTGCAGCATCCACGGCAGCAGTTGTAGTGGCATTCTGGATCCTGACCAGGCAGTGGATTAGGAGCACAGTCAGTGTCTTCGAGCGGGGGCTGTTAGGCCCTGCACACACATGAAAGACACTTTCGTGACTGTCGTCCAGGTCTTTAGCTACTGGTGTCGGGAAGCGCTGGGGAGACGGAAGCAGATCGAGGTCTGGGCAGCCGGTGGTGCACTTGCCTTTATAGGTAGACGCCCTACTGGCCGGCTACGTACATGTAAATTTCAGTGGGCCGTTGCGCGTACGCAATTGGAGGAGAGTTGTACCCATAGAGTCCAGTTGAGGGCAAAGCCTGTGTGAGATATAACTGTTTTCAATTTCATCGGATAATGGAGCTAAAATCAAATGGCAATTAATTAACTGAAATTACCACTAAGTACACACATAATGCAAATGGCACCTGTAGTCGGGATCAAATGAAGTCAAATAATTACAGTCAACTGGCTCTATAATGTAGATATAATTCATAAGACTTGTATCAGAGTGATTTGAAAATGAAGTTCAGAAAGGTTATAGGCAAACATTAAGTGCATTGGTCACAGCAAGCTGAAGCTTTAGCTTAGCAAAAGCATCATATTTCAGAAATGCAAAAGTATCCATTACCAGGATTGTAACCTTTATACCATTGACAAAAACAAAGAAAAACACAGAAATTTATTCTTAGCTTACAGAAACACTTGTCCTCCCTGATGACAGAAAGCACCCTTTCATTTGATCCATTATGAAGAGGTATTCATATTGAAGAGGTAGTGTAATTGTTGGTACTAAAAAGTGCTTCCTTCAGAATCACTCCCACAAACTGGTTGCTTTATCATACTGCATTTCATCTTCAATTCCTCAGTACAGTCTCTATTCATTGTTCACATGACTAAAACCATTGATTTTAACTGTGCACTTTGTTCTGCATATTGCAAAAATGAATCCTCATGACAGCTGTACATGCAGCTGCAAAACACAGTAACCAAAATCAAATGGGAAAATCTGGACAACAATACACTAAAAGGAGCCTATATCCATTTTTATTCACTCTCTGCCACAACCTGCATGGCTGTATAGTTAACCAGGGCTGACGGGCAGTGGAGCGTTCACATCTTGTCCTTCTCTGTCTGTTTCCCAAGTTTCATCACTCAGGCTCATGCAGAGGCAATATTAATCATTATAACCTCCCTCCATGCACAAACTGCAGTAATGAAAATAAAACACACTCTGATGCTTATTCACTGAAGCGAAATTTATCACGACCTGTCATTCATTTGTTTAAGTAAGAATCAGGTATCTGAGCTGCATTTTCTCTCTTAGAATGCCTTTACATTTCATTATGGAATGAATGCGTGAATGAATGAATGACTGATTATGGGATGTCTACAGCGTTTCAGAAGATGGAACACTGCTGGGAATGGCATCACATTCAAGCTGTTTACATTCAATTTGCAAGTGTGTAAACCAGCGGGATTTATTTAAAGATCATGTTCATGTTCAAACCAGTTCAACCTTGTTTGTTTGATTAAAAAAAAAAAAAAAAAAGAACTAGTAATCAAATTGCCTTAACATAGCTGGGAAATAATAAGGTTTTGAGTTTATGTGTTTATGGAGAAAGTCTCACCAAAACTCCCATAAAGGAATGACAGACTCATGGCAACTGTGGATAAACACTTTTTTACTCACGCAAGGAGTTCAAACACAGTACAACATGCACCATGCATGAACTAACTGTTATGTTTGCAGATAACTTATTGATTGTTTAAGCTCTCTTTAGGTGTTCATCTCTCCCTGTAGGATTTTCCTCTTCCTTCCTGGCCCACGCCCATCATGCACAGAGGATACTCATAGCCCAGACTTATACAGCAATGCAACAGAAAGGGCATAGTGATGCACAGAATCATAACATGATACTTCTCCAACAGTGTAACCAAGGAAACCATCGAAATAGCATCACTGAAGGTTAAAGCTATATAAGTTTTGCATTTGATTTTTATTCTAACTCTAACCAAGTGTTGTTAACATGACAATAAAACAAAATGGTTACATGAAGGTCTTGTTGGGCATTATCTTGTTCCCGATCTTTTAATTAATGAAGTATTTTAAATTAAATTAAATTAAATTAATTTTAATTTCTGTTTCACAGTTCGTGCTTTGACTTAATCCCTGAAGAATTTGTGAATTTTTGAAGTTTCCTTGTAAAAACTGATGCAGGGGAGCAAAATTTTACACGGGAGTAGTAGCTGACATCAAGGAGAGATAATTTTCTATCCCTAAATTAGGGATAGAGAATAAACTATTTTTAAAAAGTGGAAACTCGGGGTAACAACCATTTACAGCACTTATTAATTAAATACATTTAAACTGAGCATGGGTGAGGACACTATTTTATTGTACACCGTTGCCAGCAGGAACTTTATTAAACTGTTCAACCATATATGAAGCAACCCTCAACTGAATGATGGTGGGAATCCTCCACTGACAGTTAATAAAACCTTTATTGATTGCCATGGTACTGTATATCAGTTTAAACCCACTGATCACAAGACCTATGAGAGCAATGCTGGAAAACAAGACAAAACATTACTTTAACATCTTGGACCTATAGCTTTATAGCGCAGTTGCTTTGTCAGTTCACAACTGTGTAAACAAATAAATAGATAAATAAATAAATAAGCAGGAAGGGTTACCAGATGTGTAGTCAAACAGAATTTTGATTCATTTTATGCTAAAATAGCTGCGTTGCTATGTGAAAACTTATTACAGAGGCAAAATAATGCAACTCAATATTCTACATAATGTGGAAATTTACACTTATTTACCTTTCCTGTGATATTTCTGAAGCTTTTATTAGCAATTCAAACTTTTCAAACTTTTCAGATGGATATTTAGTAATATAACAGATTTTTAAAATTCCCCCCTCAAATAATCTATTTCTTGTGTTTATGGGGGTATTTAAATCTTTTTCAGTCTCTTGTTTAAAAGACAGTTCTCTCTCAAATGTAATGTATGCAATGTTTTTAATATAATTAAATTTTTGTCAACAGATGTTGCTCTTTCAGAAAAAGTATGACTGGACCCGTAGCCCAGACTTCATAAAATACTTAAAACATGAAAATGAACAAAGCATCAACCGTTTAATACCTGACCTGTAAAAAAGTGGGCAGAAAAATTAATTTGAATTTGAAAACAGCATTCGTCTCTTTATTAAAATGTTGAAAGTGAGAAAATTTGTATAGTGCATATTTCAGAATTATTGTACAAAAGGCAAGAAAAAGGCAAAGCAAATATTTTTGTATGGCACAATTCAAACACATGATCCAAAGTGCTTTAGAAAGGCAGTAAAAAATATAATAAAATAAAAACAAAAATGAAAAGGACTAAACAGGATAATCAAAGTGAATTTTTATAGGAAGCAAAGAAGTTGATAAAACAAGGGTTTACAGTTAACATCAAATCAAATGACACAGGAAAGCTAAAATTAACAGTTTTTAGCCCTGAATCAAAAGACTCATAATTATAATGAGTCACGCCTGCCTCGGTTGGTCTGAACGCACCATTACCATACGGTAATGCAATAAGTCTCAGAAATGCTTGTATCGAACATCACACCCAAGGCATTATAGGGTTAAATTATGATGGAATATGCTCAAGTCAATTAACATAATATTAATCTGAAACTGAACAGCAATATGCTTTTCTGATATTCATAACTCATGACTCATCTAAGAAAGATACTGCCTCAAGTGTTTTCAAGTGTAAATTCATTAATTATTAAGCATTTCCAGCATTAATCACCGTTATTTTACAAGAACACCCCGAAACACAAGGAAATGTTTGTGATATAACTTTGCTATTTTTATGCTAATTACCAGTTTGCATTAACAAGGAATTTGATTTTAGAGAGAATCTCACCTATAACAACATAAAAACATTCAACTTAATTGCCATATTACAGGCTAGCAGCTGGTTTATTATATTAGGAAGGGATTATTAAATGCTTGTGTTATGACAGTAATGGAAAGCTGTAATGGAGTGCATTAGCTTGTGAGTCAAAATGAATACCTCACTAACACTTAATAACATTTTACACAGCAAACTGTGACTGACTGTGAAAAACAAAGAAAACAGTGATATATACAGTATTATTAACAAATACCTGTGCAGATCAAGACTTCACACTCAAATTGTTTGAATAAAAGCAATTGCTATTAGGTTCTTACATGTTATTGCATTTGTGAAGTTTAAAATAATTATACTTTATTGGAAGACAAGTATTTTCACTGATATAGTTTGTGCAACACAATATTTTGTACCTCTAAATTAAATAAAGAATTAAATAAAGAATTATGTGGTTAAAGCTGCAGCTCCACCATAGAACAAATTAGAAAAATAACATTAAGCAGTTTTTTCCTTTTTTTTTTTTTTACATGGAGGTAGCTTTAGGCAATCCTGCATTTAGTAAGTCCAAAGGTCAAAGGCAAGATTCAGTAAAGCTGAGCTGTTGTAGCTGGGTGGCATTTAGGTAAACACGCAACTGGATTTTTCTGTTGGAAGGTTAAGAGATGGGATTCTGTCAGCAGGAGAGAGAGGAGGAGACACGCAGTTTAGACTTCAATCAGGGCTCTTTAATGCAATCAGGCAGCTCAGGTTAAAACAGAGCAGTTTCTCTACCTATGTTCTGGCATCCTGCCTGAAACAGCATGTAGAGACAACCATATATTGGCTTCCTGCCTGTTACATGCATGCAGGATGGCAGTCTTTGCACCTGCAATATGCCTGAATGTGCTACCATAACTTGCACAGAGCTTACACCTGACAAAATTACCTTCTAACACAGGTGTAAAAATGAGAAGCATCCTCCACGGTAAAATACAATAAATTGGACATGTATGTTCTTTTGCAGCCAACTTTCAATTTTACCCAAAGGTGATTTAACAATCCCTTTGAACAGAGGACATTCCTGTGCATGGTGCATCTGCAACAGAAGAATGGAATAAATCGGATTGTGTGAGCTCCCTGGTGAAACAGAAAAGTATTTCTGCTTGGTGTCATCATGCTCATTATGAGATACCCATTTATAGATCTGAGAAGGTGCTTTCAGATCCTCAGAATAGCCATGAGGTCAAATTGAGAAGAGCTTTACTTTTAACAGACAGAAGTGTGCCAGGCTAAGTCTGAAGCATCTTCACAGACACTGTTCTCTTTTCTTTGTGCACTGACATTTGTGTCTTGAATGACACACTTCTTCAATTTACCGTCCTACTGTGTAATGCATCACTCACTTGCTGAAGGTATTTGAAAGGCACTTAGCTTCATGTCATTCCCTGGCTGCTACAAAACTAAAGCACATGCTGCAGGATTCAATGAATCACAGTGTTTTACAACTGAAATGATTGTTTTCTTGTTTAGTCTAGAACAGGGTTGCCCAAGTCCAGTCCTCAAAAGCTACTATCCCGCACATTTTAGATGCATCTCTTCTCCAACACACCTGAATCAAATGAATGGCTCATTACCAGGCCTCTGCGGAGCTGAATGACATGCACATGAGCAAATTCAGGTGTGTTGGAGAAGGGATGCATCTAAAAGTTGCAGGATAAAAGCTCTTGAGGATTGGACTTGGGCACCTTGGGTCTAGTACATCAGCTCATTTAACCTTTCTGGGGCTTGGAGATGTTTGTTAAAAACATTCGAGAAGTATTCTTTTACTGTATTTATTTATTTTGTGGTCAAAATACTGATATAATTTACATTTTTTTCCTCCAGTTGTACATCCTAATCATTGTTTGTTTCCAACGATGTTGGGAAAAATTCAATTTCTACATTAACCAGTTCAAAGTTGAATTCAGAGTTTTTGAAAAGCACCTGTAAAAACTTTGTTTCTGGACACTCGCTGATAAAAAGTTCTACTCATAAGACTTGAACACTATCAGATACTTCATAAATAAGGAGGATAAATGTTTTCTGTTGGATTTGGTTCACTGCTGTGACAAAGCACCTACATGCCCAAAATCGGCTTCTCTCGCTAAGATAATGCCAAATTCACATTTTTAACATGGTATTAGTAATTACTTAGTTATTAATGCAGTAATTAAGAAATGAATGTGTTAATTTCATAGATTAATTTGTTTGTAATAATGGGTTAATATTGATAGCCCCAAAAATCCCAAATTTCTTCGAGAAACGTAGCCTCGATTTTTTTTTCTTCCACAACGATCTGGTGACCCCTTGATATTATCATGCGACCCACATGTGGGTCCCAATCCCCAGTTTGAAAAACCACAGAACTAGCTCATAGTGCCCCCCAATATGTTGCTGGGACCTATTACCCCAAGAATACTGGCATTTTTCCAGTTATTGCCAGTTAAAACGGCAGTTTTTTCCACCCTGACAATATGTTCTCAAAAACATGAGGAAAAATTTTCTGCTTGAATGGTCTAATAAACAATCTATGGTTGTAACCAGGCCGAGGTTGAAAACAAAGGATGTAGGCCTACCTCTTAGTGCAGTATTTTAATATTCAATGTGTAAATGAAATGAAGTTAAATGAAAAGTACTTTATTTATCCCAGGAGGGAAAATCAATGTTGCAATAGACAGTCTCTTTTCTTTTTTTCCCTCAACAGTATAACATAAAAATTACATATATAACATAAATGACGTTGTCCTGACGTTGACCAGGCAAAGTTTACACAACCAGATGATAATTTTCCCACCTGGATCATCGCTGACCATTTAAAAAACTCTTTTAAGTGATCTTATGAAGATGCTGTATTACTTATTGAGGTAGCGATGCTGCTTTCATTGGATTTTGCCTGCATGCTTCACAGTTTGATGTCGCATACATTGTGTGACTGTGGATTTAAGCTGGATGGAAATCTGGAACTTTCTCTTTAACCAAAACTGTGAGAGACCGCCATTCACAAACGCCAGAATTAGCTTGCTTACAATAATGTCCATAAGGCAGAAATACAGTATGTTCAGTACAAATTTACTCAAAATATATTCAGGCTCAACACTGGTTTCCAAATCCAATCAATTTTATATCTTTGTTATTCTATTTCGTCTGGTTTTGTCAGTGCTCAGCTTAAAAATGGGGAAATGGGTATTAAATCAAGTGTATGATGCAAAACTCATCAAATAAGCTGATATTGCAAAAATGTCCAGAGACCATGAACATTTATTAAGGGGTCATGAACCACTTGGCTGGGACTATGGTTAAATCTCAACACCATACTGCCTTTTATCTACATGAAAAGATTCCACAGAATCCTTTTTTATGTCTCTTGGGTAAAATGCGACAGTGGCTCAGGTGGTAAAGCAGGTCGGCCAATGATCGGGGGATCGGCGGGTTGAATCCCGATCCCCCAGCCACATGTTATTGTGTCCTTGGGCCCCCCTTGCCTTGTATGAATGTGTGTGAATGGTTCCAGTGGACAGCCACGCTTCCATCAGTCTGCCCCAGGGCAGCTGTGGCTACATACATAGCTTACCATCACGAAGTATGAATGGGGAGTGAATGAATAATGGACCTACTGTGAGCACTTTGAGTTCCTTGAGGGAAAAAAAGTGCGATATAAATCTAATCCAGCAATGTGTTTTGTTATTTTTCACAACTAACCTGCTGTGTCTATAGATTAAACCTATTAACCATATGTACCTTTATAATTTTGGGGGCTTGCTAAAGACTGAGAATGATGTGCAGGTGCTGCAACTCCAAACTTGTGCATATTTTCCTGGGTGAGCATTATTCAGATGAGTAATAAAATATTGATTGCTTCTGAGTGGATATATAAAAGAACTTGATAGTAAAGAAGCACACAAAGATTGCCTGGTGAAACGGTGTCTGCATAAAGAATTCCCCTCCTCCTCAGGAGTGTCTGGATATCTGCCATGAAAATAATAAGGCTCCACATTCAAACGCTGTACAGCTCCGGTATAACAATACATGTTTGAAATAACTATCAGAGGGGCCATTCATACAACCTTTGGTTAATCACCCAACTGCCTCCGTCCATTCTCTGCATCCTTTTCTGTCTTCCCTCACACTTAATACACCTCCACATAACCCGGTAATCTCATTCATCAATGCCAGGCAAGAGTGGATATTAGTAACCCTGCAACACTGTGCACAAGTGCATTATCTCCCCACCACTTGTCTCCTGACTTCATCACACAGCTTCCCATGTAATGAAGTTAATTTCCAGAAAGGCTGCAAACTGATGGGAGCTTTGTTAATGGCCTGGCCTTGTTTGCTTGTGAGTCATTGTGTTGAATCACAGTGACCTTTCTGCTATTGTTTCTGTGGATACTCAGAGTCAAGGAACAGACATATGTGATAAGCTTAGAGAATACACTGATAATAAGTAAAGCAGTTTCCAACCTTGTAAATTCACTAAAATTAGACGTGTAGGTTGTTTTTATACAGGTAGTTGCTGTCATGTTTCAGCAATGGTTATTGGCAATTCAACCAAAGTGAGGAGTTTTAAGTTTTATGAGTAAACTTCTCTAGTAATGAAGAAAGTCCAAAGCATTCATTTTAAAATCATATTTCCTGTTTTATAACCACATAAAAAAAAGCTTCCAACAATAACATGTTTTGTTCCACCATAAATCCTGAGAAATGTCTGTGTGCAACGTAATCACATTTTTCTGTGAAGTCCTAAACAAGGCCACCTTAATGCATGGGCTTACCTGGGCTGAAGCCCAGGGGCCTATCATTTTTGGGAAAAAACTGCATAAAAAGTCAAATTGTTATGCAACTTGCCAGTTTTCCTGTCAGTTACATTATGGTGATTGATCCAAATAAAGGCGTTTCTACCAAGCCCCACCCTGTCGCCATGTGACAATCTGATGACGCTCCATCACTTAACTTTGATAGAGAGACAGGTGTACGTCAGCCTAAAATGTTGGTCTTACAGCAAAAGAGCATCCCGAAGCTTCTGGGACTCTTTCAGTCTCACATGAATGACAGCGAGGAAACCGCTCATCTAACCCACTGGAGGAGGAGTAGCACCTAGCTGCAGCTGGAGCCACTACAAACCACGCCCTACAAACCACTCCCACCGTATGAATGAGCGGAACCTATGAGGGCGGTGACCCAGGCTTCTGAGGAAAACCTTGACCGGCTCAAAGTCCGTGCTTGTTGAGTGAAAATGGAACCAACACCATGCCAAAATAAAAGTGCTGATAAACAGTTAAGTGCAGTAAACAGATGCTGTAGACAGGAGAGACGAGCAGACGGGCTCCTGCTGCTGTCTACTGTTTCTCGGTAAGTCCAACTCCAACCTGCTTCTTTATAAAATGAAATGAACTAAATGAAATGAAAAATACTTTATCCCAGAGGGGAAATTCAACATTGTAAAAAGCTCACTCTTTTTTTTTCCTTTCCTTTTTTTTTTTTTTTTAAACAATATAACATATATATTAAATAATAACATAACAATAATAAGTCAGTCAGTTTTGTTCTTTAGGGTGATGGCTGCTGGTAGGAATAAATTTCTGCATCTCTCCGTCCTACAGTGAACCTGAAGCAGCCTCTCACTGAACACACTGTTGATTCTTCACCGTGTTGTGGAGAGGATGGGAAAAATCCTCCATCATCTTCATCAGCTTGTGCAGGATTCTTTTCTGAATAATCAGCTCTAGCAGCTCCAGAGTTATTCTCAGCACAGAACCAGCTTTCTTGATCAGCTTGTTTAGTTTCTTCAAGTCTCTGGTTCTGATGCTGCTGCTGCCCCCAGCAGATGGCTGCAAAGCTGATTGCACTTTCCACAACAGACTTATAGAAGATCTGCAACATCTTGGTGCAGACGTTGAATGATCTCAGCTTCCTTAAGAAGTAGAGTCTGTTCTGACCTTTCTTGTAGATGTAGTCAGTGTTGCATTTGAGTCTGTTGTCCAGCTGAACTCCAAGGTATTTGTAGCTCTCCACCACCTCCACCTCCTCTTCCATGATGTAGACAGGGCTATGCTACTTGTTCTTGCTCTTCCTGAAGTCAACAATCATCCTTTAGTCTTGCTGGTATTTAAGATGAAGTGATTGTTACCACACCATTCCACAAATCGATTGACCAGTTGCCTGTACTCAGCTTCTTGTCCATCACTGATACACCCCAGAACTGCAGAGTCATCAGAATATTTCTGCAGAAGACAGGACTCAGAGTTGTACTGGAAGTCTGAGGTGTACAGTGTGAAGAGGAATGGTGAGAGTACAGTCCCTTGTGGTGCTCCAGTGCTGCTGACCACCATCTCAGACACACAACCTTTCAGTCTCACAAACTGTGGTCTGTTTGTTAGGTAGTCGTAAATCCAGGTGGCTGTGGAGGGATCCACCTGGAAGTTATGGAGCTTCTCACATAGCAAAGCAGGCTGTATGGTATTAAAGGCACTTGAAAAATCAAAGAACATGACCCCCAACATGCCTGACTGGTCCAGATGAGAGTGGGCTCTCTGAAGCAGGAAGATGATGGCGTCTTCAACCCCAAGCCCATTACGATATGCGAACTGTAATGGGTCCTGAAAGATGTAGACTTGCTTGTTGAGGTGAGCCAGTAAGAGTCTCTCCAGGACTTTCATGATGTGAGATGTCAGAGCAACTGGTCTGTAGTCATTTGGTTCAGCTGGTTGAGGTTTTTAGGGACTGGAACAAGACATGATGTTTTTCACAGCACAGGAATTCTGTTCTGTCTCAGGCTGGTGTTAAAAAGGTGCTGGAGAACCGGACTTAGTTGTTCTGAGCAGGTCTTGAGAACTCCGGGACTGACACCATCTGGACCTGCAGCCTTGTTCCGGTTCAGTTTCTCTAGTTGGAGAAACTAGAGGTGGAGGCAGAGGAGGTCTCAGGATGTCCTGATGTGGAGGGAGATGAGGTCGTGTTCAGGTCCATGACTGAGCTGCAGGGTGACAGAGTGGAGGTGGGAAAGGAAAGCTTTGGGCTCATGGAGGGGTGTGTGGTGTGTTGGGTTGTTGAGGCAGGGGGGGGGGGGGGGGGGGGGGACTGAACCTATTGAAGAACATGTCCAGTTCGTTAGCTCTGTCCAGACCTCCATCAGGTGATCTTCTTCATTCCCGACCACACATCCCTCAAGTTGTTCTGCTGGAGCTGGCTCTCCAACTTCTTCCTGTAGTCCTCCTTGCAATTCTTAGTTTGTGTTTTCAGTTGTTTTTGTGTGGTCTTCAGTAACTCCCTGTCTCCATCCCTGAAAGCTTTCTCTTTGATGTTCAGCAGCTTTTTCAGGTCACTGGTGATCCAGGGTTTGTTATTGGGGAAGCACCTCACTGTTCTTGTTGGAACGATGCTGTCCACACAGAAGTTTATGTAATCTGTCACACACTCAGTCATGGTGTTGTCGTCTCCATGAAGTTAACAGAGGACATTCCAGTCTGTGGCCTCAAAGTACCCTCTCAGAGCATCTTCAGCCTCAGCAGACCAGGTTTTAATAGTCCTCCTAATCACTGGCTACTGCTACCTACAATGGGCTTGTAGGTGGAGGTGAGAAGAACCAGATTATGATCTGATGTTTCTAAAGGAGGCAGGGCAGAGGAGCTGTATGCATTCTCAATATTTGCATAAAATATGTCTAACATCTTATTTTCTCTGGTGGAACAGCTGACAAACTGCTGGAAAGTTGGTAATGTAGCAGAGAGGGAGACGTTGAAGTCTCCAGAGATCGCCATGAATGAGTTTGGATGCCGTGTTTGTAGTTTAGCCACGATGGAGCTGATGACATCACAAGCTGCATCTGTAGTGGTACCTGGTGTTATATAAACCGCTACCAGAATAACACAGGCAAACTCTCTGGGTAAATATTATGGACGGAAACTCACAGCTAACAGTTCGATGTGTCTTGTGCAGATCTTCTCCTTGACAGTGACGTGTCCTGGATGGCACCAACGCTCATTGACCAGCACTGCAATTCCACCTCCCTCCAGCTTCCCGCTGAGCTGTTTATTATGGTCTGCATGGACCATCTTGAAGCCGTGTACAGACGCATTACAGTCCGGGATGTGTTCATGCAGCCATGTCTCGGTGAAGTACTTAATACTGCACTCTCTGTACTCTTTCTGAGACCTTGTTAGCACTTCAAGCTCTTGTTAGCTAGCGATCTCATGTTACCCATCACAACAGTTGGAAGAAATGGTTTACATCTCCACCGTTTTTCTCTCTGCCTTACCCCTGCCCTGCATCCTCTTCTTTTTCTCTTCAACTCTGCTGGGATTTGACTTGTTATTTTGCTAATAATCTTGATTTGGGAGAGTTTTAACAGTTGTTCCCGGTTGTAAACAATTTTTCCATTGCCATGGATACACATCATAACAAGTTCTGAAAAAAAACAAGTATATGAAGAAAAATCTCATGAGTTGCACAGCCTTCAAATTAGCATAAAAAGAATACCCCAAGAAAAACCTAATCTGACAGTTAATGTTGATGAAAAGACAACTGTATTTCCAAAAAACTCAAAGGCTAAGACAGAGCCATTACCAACTGCTGCCACCTAGCAGCGCATTCCAGAATATAATTTTATATGAATATAATAAATTTTATACACAAATATATAAAGAAATTATAGATTTATTTATACATTTTATAAATTAATATATAAAATATAATTCTATATCATACATATGTTAACATTCCATGCCTTGTGGAATCAGGTTGACCTGAGGAAGATCTGATGTGATCGAAACGTTGGAATAAATGCAGCTGGGAGTAAGTGTGCCTCTGTGAACTCTTTATTTTGTTGTTTTTTCCTTTTTTTTTTTTTTCATCAGGTAACCCCGTGTTCAAACATTTATTTTTTTTATAATTTTTTTTTCCCCTGTTTTTTTAAATATGTTTTTTCTTTTTATTCTCAGGCTTTTTCTTTGATTCCACATAACTACGGCAGTAGCCTTGCACCTGGTGATGTGCGTATGTCTAAGGATTTTTATAACATTCCATGCCTTAACATACTTTTGAGCACTACTGGAAGTATTTTGAACACTTTAATTGCTGTTACACATTTAAGCAATTTCATGTTAGATAGGAAGGAAAAGATACAGGTTTAAAATGCTGATGAGATATATAAATGCTGTATATGGCCACGCAGGGACTCATCGCTCTTAAAACAGGGATTTTTGAAAGGCTGGAGGTATCTGTTCATGGTGTGAATATCATCCTGCTTATTGTAAAGAGAGCAGGCGTTAAAGGGCTTAGTGAGCATATGGCAACTCTCAGAAGACTTTCTTTGAAATCCCTTCCCTCCGTTTTCTCCGTTACCCACTGAAGTCTTGCTTCGTTTGTATTCTTGGAGCAGAACCATGTGCATCCCTTTGCCCTCTGTCTAAGGGTGGCATTATAGACTCAGCAGGGTGATCGGTGAGGGGTCAGAGCCAGCATTTAACCCTCTGTAGACCCAGCAGCCGCTCTCCCTCCGAAACATCTGTTCTCTATTCACATGGAAAACAAAACAGTGGCACTGCACTCATTTACGCCATGATGAGACCAGTGATATAAACAAGATGTCTCTAAAAGCAGAGAGAGGGGAAGGGGTGGGGGGCACACAACACATTATTGAGTAACTGGAGAAAAGCATGCAAAGGTAAGAAACATTTTATATGAAATCAATCAGGGGGGCAAATCTATTCACACAGACATTGAGTTGCTATTTCAGTTATGACAGCATATCTATTTGAGGAGATTTAATAGATGTTTTTTATTCATTGAGAAATGCGTGCGCTTGAGTCTGGGTTCATATAAAATTTAAACTGAATGGAAAAAAAAGTGACTGCATATTTTCCAGAAAGACAGACTGAGAATAAAAGGAAATAGAGGAGCCAAGAAGGAGGGTTCATAGAGGATTTGGGTCATAGATTGCCAAAAGGGATGGTATTATACGTGTGTATGTGTGTGTATATATGTTTGGTTTGGGGGTGGGGCGGAGGGGCTGCAACTTAAATGATTGCATTTTCTGTCTTTTAATGAACATTGTCGAATGTCCCTCCATCAGTTACAAAAGAAAAAGCTAAATGTTTTCAATATACAAGCATTGACTGAATGTATACAAATGGGCATCCAGCTATTAGATAACTAACAAACTGATCTAAAAACTGATTCAGAGCCTCATGTTACTAGATAATGAACTGTAAAGTCAACCCCCTTACTACCTACAGTATTACTATAACATTACTGCTGTACCGCATTGCAGCTGTATTGCATATACTTTCATCTTGACTGGGGCTACATGGAAGAAGAGATCTTGTATCACAGTGGGATCTTCCTGGAGCAGAGGACCATGGCCACTGTTAGAACAATCCTGGATAACACCAGCCATCCTTTCAACACCACCTTCACATTGCAGTGAGTTTCTTTAGCAACACACTTACAGCACAGAGGTGCTCCACAGAGAGGCTCAGGAAACAGACGACCAAGCAGTGCTTCGCTTTTATTTACTGAGAAATAAATTATGAATGTCGGTTTTCTATCCTACTTTTTGTATCTTTTAAAATCAAAGTAACATCATGCAGTTTTTGGAACTATATCCAAGCAGTGATGGGATTCATTTACTTGAACCAGTTGCAGATTATCTGACTTTTGGAATACAAATCTGCTTTAACCATGAAGCACATAAGCTGTAATTTATGGGGAAGAGAGTGGCACTTCATCTTTAACATCCTGTTTTAACCTGAGAGACCAGAGTGTTGTTCCTACAGGAAACTATTCTTGTTGCATCAATTTTTCAATTTTTTTTATGGTTATTTGCAAACCAAAATCCCTTTTTTTAAATTAAAAATGAAATAATCTACCACTTAAGCTTAATGATTAAAAATATGGTTTAGGTTTCAAGTAACATCAGAGAAGATTGTGGACCTTAAAAACTACGACCATTTTTTTTTTCTCAAAACTGGCATTTATCATGCACATTCATGGGCAAGACAATTTAATGGGGCTTTCGGGCAGAAAATGTTCACAAGAGAATGGTGTTTTTCTTTATGGTGCCATTTTGCCAGACGCATCAATTTCAACCTACAAATGAACATTTTTAAGAGAACGATGGTAACACTTTTGCTATAATATTCACACCGTTGCAGAGGAAGCCAAAAGACCAAAGAGAATAACATCAAAGGAAGTTTGGAAAAAAAAGAGACAAAAGTAAATATTAGACCTGCTTTTACTTGCTTGAAGAAGAAAAATGGGATTTAAGACAGATGCAGGTAGCAACTGATTAGCTCCTTTTTTTTCTTATTGCATTTACTTTGGCTCTGTCAGTAAAGTTATCAGTACAGATCTGGGCATGAAAAAGTTCCTCCTTTTTCTGCCAGAAGTGGTGCACTAATAGTGCACCATTACTGCACTATCACTGGCTGAACGGCTTGTCCCGCAAATACGCCATCATGTACGGTGTCCAAACTTCGCGTGTGGAAATATCCTTGTTCTGGGCATTCATTTATACTCTGAAATCGTTTCCCCTGGGCACACAGGCATTTCTCTGTGCGATTGAATTAGCAGATAAGTGGCTGGTAAGTGGCTGGCAGTCGGCTGAAAGGGGAACTTTTTCATGCCCAGATCTGTATGTGAGTTTAAAGGGACTTGAGGCAAGATTAAGAAACGAAACTAGCGCCTGGAGCTTCAGGTAACTGCAGCAACGAGCCAAGCCGTCACGGGAACGTGCACAAACTGAAGCTATAATGTTGTTTACTAACCTTTTTCTTCGTAGTTACACTTTTTAGTGTCTTTCAGTTGATCTGGATCGTTTGCAGACAGTTGAAGAATCCGCTTACAGTGTTTGAATTTACCGCGACCGTCTTCCTTCTGTATCAAAACTGTGGATGTAGCGTCATTTGACGTCACGTCCGCAGGGCAGCGCGGGAAATTTCGGACACCGAATTGCAGCGCATTTTGCAGCACACAGCCTGTTCAAGGCTACGGAGAGAAACGTGGGTGGTATTTAGCGCTTCATCACCCATTAGTATTAAAAAAAATGGCCCGCAACCTGCAGGACTGCTGCCACGTCAGAGCGGGACACTGTGTTTTCTCTGCTGTCTTTTCAGCACAAAATCCTGGGAAAAGCGAGGATTTCTGACCACAGGCAACTAGAAGAGGAAAGAAACTGTTGTCCCTCCAGACTGAGCTCATGTTTGGCTTCCAGGACGTCTTCTCTTCCTCCCAGTACGGTTGATATCGGCTCCTCGGTCACTTTCGGCGGCTCACTCGACTTTTCTCCACATTTGCCCCCAAAAATATGTGAAAGCGTTTTGTATGGGAGCCGTGACAGCGGTGTTGCGTTGTTAGCAGAGACATCTGTGGACAGAGTCAAAGGAAAACTCCTGCTGCTGTGTTTTGTTGAGGTGTAAGGGAGCCAGTTGTCGGTGGGAGTAAACACACGGACGCGGTCGCTGTTCGGCGGATATTCATGTCCCAGATGATCCGCTGGAGTGGAGTCCGTCTCCTCTAAATGGAGATTCATCAGCAATTGTCGCTAAACACTTTGAAAACTTTAACAAATACATAATGATGGTTGCTAAAATTCAATCAAATTGATCAGATTAACAGGAACAGATTTTTTAAACGGTGTAAAGATCGTAGACCTATAAAAGGTCTAAATGTGTGTCACCAAGCATCTTGTACACATGATCTAAAAATGAAAACTAATCAAGAGGTGACTTAGAAAATATTTTTTTTCAATGTTATTTTCCACAATTTCATGTCTCACATATAACTGTGGCCTTCAGCATTAAAGCTGTGATGAATATTGTATTCAGAGTCGCCTTCTCCTGCTGTGATCCATGTTTTTATCAGTAGGAGTCGGGGGCGTTCGCCTATCCCTACGTCACTTCCGGTCTGTTGCTGGGGGCGCTGTTTTCAGATGGAGTGGCAGGAAAGCCCTGTCAGACTAGTATTTGTACATTTTTGCATTGGCAATGTTCAGTGTGGACCTGATACACTACAAGGACTTCTACATATATTTAAAATGGAAGATGTACTTTAAGTTGACTCTTCTTTTATGTTTTGCTCTGTCAGTTTCTTTATTTCTTTTCCTCACCTTCTCTGAAAATCTCCTCCTGGGTTGTGTCATTCAGTCATGGTGCACATCCAAATCGGCCAGTGCGTTGATATCCAGTTACTGGTGTTTGACGGTGCCTTAAACGGAAACGCAGCTGTCATGTAGTGCTCCAGGCTGGAAACACAAAGTCGGAAAGAACAGTTTCTCAGTCTCAGGAAGCTGCTTGGCAATGAGGGCTCCAGGATTGTGCATAATCAATGTTTATGTGCCACCAAATGAATCTTAAGCGAAGAGTTTTAAGGGGATTGGGGCTCCTCTGTTTTTTTCAAAATTTTTTTTGTTAAAAATTTTTTTTATTATTGTCACCCCCCCCATCAACCTAATGTGCTCCTCCTCTTCTTATTTTTCCACCCTTCTCATCCTTCTTCTCCTCTTCCAGCGCCTCCCCGTTGGGACTCCCCCATCTTATCCCCATTTTCTTAGGGAGAACCTTAATTAGGAAACCCAAAAACCCCCCCGACCCCCCCGAATTTCCACCCATCAAGTATTCCCTTAAAAATCCCCCCCCTCATTGGGGAGACCCCACCTCCTCTCCGGTCACCACCGGGCAGACGGCCGTCGAACAAACCAGATGCCTTTAATAATCTCGAGCAAAGACCGAAAATCATTATAAAAAAATACTACCCCCCACACAACTATTGTTACTCTCTACGACCACCCCCTCCCCATAGGATTACTCTCCCTCACCCGTCGCGCCCCCCCCCCCGATAACAACAAAAATAGAGCCCCCCCATTCCGGTTGGAAACTGAGGTGGTGCTGCTTTAAACACAGCACTTACATAACATGAATGTTCCTCAAAAATCAGAACTGTCATTTGGTTCCAGAGACATCAGGCTCTCTTGGCTGATAAATGTACATGAAGTACAAAAATATGTAATCAAGGACTTTTTGAGGGTGAAAAAAGCTGTGAAAAAACAGAGCCCTGCTCTGAAATTGGAAAAAAAAAAAAGCTTATAATTGAAGATGTGACTATAGCTCCATAGTTTAGTGCTAAATTCAGACCATTTGTTAACAAATTACAGTAGTTTATTTTTTAAGTTTCCAAGTCTGCACCCAGTTTTGAAATACACACCCACAAGTTTTCAGAACAACAAAAAGCATTTAAAGTCATTACAAGTGACATCAGTAGTGGGACCCATCTTGAAATACTTTTTTTTGTGTGTATTCATTTTAATTTTTGTGGTTTGTGAAGCCTATAAAAAAAATTATGTTAAACTTCCCCTTTTTTTCCCAAATTTGTTTTGTTGTTGTTGTTGTTGTTGAACAAAAGCAATTCCAAAAAGCAAAGTGATGCAAGGCTTTTTTCCTCCCCAACAACTTTAAGCCCCCTACATACACACATACCCTTATGCACACATGTGTAGTATCAATACCCCATTGCAGGGTCACAGCACACTGGGTCAGCCAAAAACCAAAATGTCTGGAGCGCTGATCTGTAGCTGTTAAGGGGCTTGCACAAAGGCATACTTTTGGCAGAGATGTTAGGTGCTTTGGGTGAAATGCCAGCCTGTCTCTCAGTACTGGCCTGCATCCAGTCATCCCCCTCCCATGAGGATGGGGGTGACTGGACCACTGACCTGCAGAGTGATTGTGTATAAGAGCAGGGATAAAGAGGCATCACCGGTTACTGAAAATGATGTGGCTGGAGCTCCTGAACAGATAAAAACTCAAAGGTAGTCCAGTTCTGTAGCCTTTTGGCTGGACTTCAGGGTTTGATGGAGTGTTTAATGTACAGTGAGAGGAGCGGATGGTTATTTTGTAGCTCCCATGAAGAGTTGATGTTGCAGGTACTGTAGGAGCTCCTGTGTCTGTGTGTCATTCACTCAGGCGATTTGCAGTGACTCAATGGGAATCTCCTCCTGTTTATTCAGCTCAGAGGTCAAAGGGTGATGACCCACTACTCTGGGCTGTCATCACATGACCTCACGGCGGCATCACTCAGCGTTATGTCCTGTGGACTCAGCAGTTCCGCACACATCTCCTGTCAATCACATCAGCTAGAAGGGAACCCGTGGTCAGAGGTGATACATAAATGTTTTCTCCCTGCCGCACTCTGTCAGCAATGTTTCTAGACGGTTGGAAATATTGTTTTGACATAAGAATATAGCATCCTCGTGGTTCGGCTGCTGAGATGAATCAAAGGCTTTCAGTTCTTTTTATTGTTCTCCGCAGAAAGACAGATTTACCTCTGATTGCAGCCTGTAAAAGGCGAAGCAGCGGTGACTCCAGAAAGAGTATTCAGATGAGCAATCAGATATTTTGACAGATACTGAAGGCAAAATTGCTGAATGGCTGATAGACAATCTGTCATTGTCAGTTCACTTGTCTTTTTTTGCCATTTTCTGATGATTTCAGTCAATGTTTATCTGTGAATGGGTCTGATCCGGACTTTCTCGGTCATGCCAGCTGTATATTATAAGCATGGCGATATTGCTGGATGGAGTTAGAAGTTGGAGGAAAGATTAAGTGAGGGTCTCCACGCAGGCAAGCTTTATCAAGACATTTTCAGACTGAGATTTGGTTATGGACAGGGTGCGCTTCATTAGCTTAGAATGAAGCTGTTGGGGGTTTCTCAGCTGGCTTGGAAGCACAGTCTAATAGGGTGGAATCAAATCGCTGGGTGGAAAATGTAGTGGAAGTTCTTTGGAAGAGAGCTGTCATGCAGCAACCTTAAGAGTATGAATCAAAGTTTATTCACTGCATTTTGTCACTCTCTTCATATCTCTTCATATTATATGAATGCTTTTGGATATCATCAACTTTGAGCCAAGCATATGCAATGTGGACACATAAGCCATTTACACATATGTGGCACAATCATGGCACATGTCTCATTTTCTCTTGATTGCAGTTTTAATTTACATTATGCAGCTCGTTTCCCACCTTCTCTGATTACTATTTTAGCCTTGGGAGTCCATGCTACAGCTTTGACTTCTCAGTGATATGCAAAGAACTGCCATGGCTGCATCAACATCTGCGAGTGCTGCAATAGTTTAGGCTAATGTTTTAATTGGTTCCTGAGAACGGAGGGCAAGCCAAATTGCTTTTTAGTGTCCCAGAGGCTTTTTCTTTTAATGAGATATTCGCCCCTCTCAGGATCAGAGGGGTCCTGACCTACTGTGTCCGTCACTGGGATATTATTGTAGTACAGTCCCCCCACTCTGATAGAGCACAGTGAGAGGTTAATGAAAGCAGAAGTCAGGCAGATGTCTGTACACGCAAAGGGAACAGCACCTGTAAGGCAAAAACTTCTTTAAAAAAGTAAGGGAGGGAAGAAATTCATATTTTTGTTTCAGGTTACAACTGCATTATGGATTGTGAAGGTAAGCTACAGACTTTGTGCTTTATACGAAGGATTTTCAAATATCGCCTTCTTCTTTGACATGTAGCACTCTCTTTTTCATGTGTAGTTCGGAACAATGAAGCCTAAAGCTCTTTCAAGGTAGGGGGTATTCCTTTGTTGTCATTCATCAGTCGAGCAAGTAAAAAGTCAGGAGTTGAAAAAGTTAAGCTTTTGTGTTTTGAAGCTGTTGTATACTAACAGGGTTTTGTCCAGTTTCCATTCAATTTCACTTATAGTGAGGAGAAAAAAAGACTACAAATCCATTAGGGGAAAGTAGCCTGAACATCCACAGGAGGTGGCAATGGTGGATGATGTAGAATCCTTTCCAAGGTGAAGGAAAACCCTCCACAACATTCAGCTAAGTGAAAAAAGATTAACCAGGAGGAAGAGAGTGTCACTTTCCAAATCTACTATGAAGAAAAGCCTTAATGGGCTCAAGTGCACATGGTTCACCAGAGCCTCAAGAACCAAAGGGCTTGCAAAGGGTTTGTCTTAAATTCATCATAATAAATGCTTACAGAAACAAACTGAATTATCTGTAAAATGTGGAATCAGCGTATGTTCAGTGGCTCTGAGTAAAAAAAAATTAAGAAGTCTGATTAACTGCAGTTAATTAATCTGTATTAATCAATTTTTGCTGTTAAAGTAAACTGACCCATGCCAAACGCTTTGCACTGGAGTGATATTTCAGACTAAAAGTACTTTGATGGCATGCAAATGGCATTCTGATTACAGGATTTCTACTGTACGGAAGCAGAAACTGTCCTCAGCATCCTTTTAAAGATAAATTTCCCCAAGAAGGAAGTCTTATCATTGGCTTCCATATCTAACAAATTCACTATGGCCACACACCATGGCAGGAAGTCAAAGACACCTTGCAATGTGATTGTGTTTAGATACATTCTCACACACACGCACTCAGTGTTGTTCAGCATGATTATGAAAAGGACTGCATGGACTTCTTTTGTCTCTAAAATCTCCACGATTTATCCTCACCATTCATCAGTTAATAAAACGAGAACAAAAAAGAACAAGGCAAGACAGAAGAGCCGCTGATGTCCTTCACCTGTGGTGGCCCATGACAAAGGCTCTTTAAACAGGGCAGACAAATGAAAAAAGATTAGAATCTGTGAGGGCTGTCAGTGTTGAGTGGGTACATTTCCTTTTTAGTCTTTTCACGGTGACAACCCAGAGAAAGAAAGGGAGAAGAGAATGAAACGGAGAGAAGACAGTTAACATGGCCATACTTGGCCTCAGGCCATTTTTCTTTTATTATTCTTCAAAGGGCCTTTTGTTTATAGCAATGATAAAAAAAAAGAGATATCAGAGATATGGGAAGCAGTCCTACTCTGCTGATAACAGCACTGACACCTACCTCCTTCCCGGCAGCAGGGCAGAGATATGGCAGATACCTAATGCTGAGATCTTACTCTGCCTGCCTCAGGCCCCCTGCACCACCTCGGCTTAATCCTCCTCCATGAGCAGTTAAATCGATCTGATACACCTTGTTTAACCCCCTGAAGGATTTGTTAGATTAAAATTTAACTGATAATGTATTACTGTACCTAACAATCCTCTCAGAAGCTTGACAATCATGTCAAATTATGAAAAAAGAAAAACGTTATTTACAGGAAGAAGCGGGTTTAGTATGACGGAAACATATTTTCCTTTGTCCAAGGTAATGTTCCTTTTAACAGAAGATTTGACCGTTTCTACACTGAAAAAAACAGATGTATGTGGAGGGATTGACTTGGAGAGCTGACTAAGGTTTTATTGAGTGTGAGTGTTAGACTTTTTGAATCCCAGCTGCTTTGTTAACAGCCATGCTGGTACTGTATACACACAAGTGAATGTGTCCTGGGGACTCAGATGCAGAGAGGAAATATTTTCATGTGAATCTGTTGGATTTTATTATGAACAAAAGGAAATCACGTATACAATAAAGCTGAAAAGTGATGGTTGAAAATGAATGGACTATTGGGCTTTAACATATTTCTCATAGTAATTTCTACTATAGAAATAGTGGGTTGGGTACCCTCTGCTCCCAAAGCTCCCACAGTCAGTACCAAAACCTTACCTTCTTTAGTGTTGTCCATTATAAAAATTATTCATGGGGTCATATAGCAACTTAAGTAACTTTTATTTATATTTAACTTTGCTTATATGACCTGCTAAATATTTAATTAGCCATTGTTAAAATCTTTTGACTTTTTTTTTCCCTGGCTTTTGTCATTGATAATTATCAGTTTATTCATAAACAGCTTTAACAGTAGCCACAGCTGAACAAAGGGCTGTAATGTAGCTTATTAAAGCATTAATTTACTGTAATATATGATAATAAGTCTGCACATGGCAACTGATTTATTCTGTTTATTAAAGAATAAATTAATTGATTTTTTTTACTGTCATTTAGTTACTTTGTATTTTTTCGTTTGCGTCATTGTTTGGTTAGGTTTAGGGAAGGGTTTTGATTTTGTGACATGTTGCAATAAAAGCTAATAGCAATGGATTGAGAATGGGCTGACAAATCAGTGAGACCTTAGTCATTTCTTTGACAATTACAGTCCAAAAAGCAAGTGAAGGACAATAATAATTGATTAAATTTATATGGCACTCAAAGCACTTTATTTTAAATCCATTTTTTCATTTTCTCTTCATTCATATCTGTTGAGGGTACCTTTTGTATGTGTAGCTACAGTACTGCTGCCCTGAGGCAGAATGATCATGGAAAATCCCATTTCCAAAAATGTTTAAACATTGGGAATGTAAATGAAAACCAAATGCAATCATTTAAAAAATCTCATAAACTTATATTTTATTCTCAACAGAATAAAAGCGAGATATCAGATGATGAAACAGATATTTTGTCATTTCATTGACAATATTAGCTCATTCTGAATTTGGTGGCAGGAGCACATGTTAAACATGTTGGAACATAAGCATCAAAAGGCTAGAAAAGTAAATTGCACAAATAAAAAACAACTGGAGGGATATCTAATGAGTTATCAGATTAACTGGCAACAGGCCAATAGTATGGCTAAGGTCTAAAAGGGAGCACCTCATAGAGGCAGAGCCTCATGAGGTGCTCCCTCATCTCCTAAGGTAAGGCATTCTTGTACTTGCTTTGCTGGCTAAAAATCACCATTATGCTAATCTTCTACAGGCTGAGACCTTCCCGAGAGCAAACAGGTATAGCTAGGTACAGCTAGCTATTACCAGCCAACAGGCCAGCATTTGGTCTGCTGCCTGTCAATCAGAAGGACACACCCTTAATAATGTGTCATTTCAGGATTAAATAACATCTAAAACATTGAGTTATAAAAAGTCCCCCCCCCTTACAGTTGACATGAAGGTCAATTTAGGCCAAAAAGATGCCCTCCTTTCTATGGGGATTTGAACTGCTTTGGAGCCAGCGCCTGGCAGATGAAGAATGAATTACAAATATTTTGGACTCCCAGGTGGCATTACTGTTGGCCACTGGCAGTTGCCGTTTGATTAGGTTTTATGAAAAAATTTAAACAAAACAAAACATAAAAACAACTGAAACCAGGCAGGAAAACTAATACAGAGATGTAGGCTAACAAAAGGGTAACGCTTGGGTAATGACAACGATCTGACAGAGAACAAGAGAAACCGAGGAAACCAAGAAAAAACCCAGACAGGGAGCAGGTGAAGCAAATTTGCAATAGAAAGCAGGTGTGTCGAGAACAGGAAGTAAAATTTACAGAATACAGAGGGATTTTCAGATTATGGGTTTTATGCACAACTCCCACTACTTCCTGAACTTAAGCCAGCTCCTTTGTTTCCTGTCTTTCATTACTGGACAAACTGATTAATCCAGGTGTGTCTGGCTATTGTCTTTGTAGTTTCTGATGTCAGGCACACCTGGATTAATCTGCTGTATGCACACCTGGAGCTGCACATGTAGCCCATTGCTTCTGTTTTTAATTTACAGTTTAGACAGTGTCCTAACTTTTTTGGAAACGAGGTTGCAGATTTTAAGTGGAACTTATTTTACTCCCATTCACCTGTTTGTTGCTGCCACCCTAATTCTTAACTCAATTAAAACAATATATTATGATAACGGCTTGTGGATTAATCCTTCCTGCTTCAGCAACACGACTGATGCACCCGTTGTGCTGCTGTGGCTCAGTTCTGAAATGTTATAGCGCCCTCGCAGGAGCAGGTCGCCCCTTTGACTGACAGGCTGATTTGCTGCGTTCTCCGTTGCTGTTCCTCTCCACCAGGCAGAGAAAATTAGATCTACAGTCGCTGTGCTAATGTCATTCAACGCTGTCTTTGTCATACAAGCGTGGATGTTTGTGTGGCACGTGTCTGCATGTGTGTATGTGCCAGCATGTGTCGAGGAATTAAGTGTGTATTTGTTGCAGCTCTGTTCCAAAATGAGTGCAGTGACCCTTAAAGGCAAAGTCAAATGAGGACATGCTAAATGATAATGTAGCTTGGAGTCCAGGGTTTTGTTAGTTTACTGAGCTGCAAGTTTAATGGAGCTCTTTCATGCTTCCAGTTGGGGAGTGAAACTTCAAGGAAAGACAAAATCCGTGTTGCTGCTGACTCGGAGAATCACTCATGGTATTTTTACTGAAAAAACACCAGGCAAGCAGAGAGGGAGGGGTGAATATTCCCGACAGGAGCCGTCTGGCTCAGCTGGCCTATTCGCTTTCTCATAACCCGACATGGCTTCTCACCTCATTGGCTCTGTTTCGCTGCATATCATGACCAGGGCTGAGCAGATGTGCATGCAAGTGTGTGAAACAGCATTTTAATTCTGATTGCGTTTGTCTATTACAGTAGACTGACTATGTGGGTGCCGTTACTGATCTACTCAGCGATGCTTCGCCAACTAGATTCATTGCATAGCCTACCCAGAGACAGTCATTACAGAGTGCAGAACCACAGAGGAAACACTCACTCTGCGCTGCAACACAGAGCTCTGACCCAGATCCCTGACGAAGGAGGTTTTTCATCTTCTCACTCTCTTTTTTAGAAGAAAGGCTCATCTAGCCTTCAGATATGTGCCTCCATTCCACTTAAATGTGCATTTCCACCATTTTTTTTACTATATTTTTTGGATTCTCTGAAATACAACCCCTTTGGTGGGTAAGCATGCTCTCTTTCTAATTGATGAAAAGATGCTAACCAGTTTTAGCATGCTCACCAATTAGGAAAATCTAAAAGTAAAGAACAGTGAAAAAGGGAAAAAAAGGTTTGCAAGTATGCACATGCATGATCTTTAAAGCATCTGTGCTTTGAACCTCTTTAATCAAACTGCTCTCTCTAACAAGCACCTGTTTTTTGTTTTTTTTTTTAACTACATTTATTTCTAATCACCGTATCGACCTTGTCCAAGGACCTGCACTTCACTCTTCTGTCGTTTCTCCTAAGATTCTTTTAATTTCATGGAAAATTAAATTAACATAAAATCAATTAATGCATTAATTAGTCTTTTTTAATTACACTAACTGAAGTATAGTTTATACTTTCAATTATTTATTACATAATTAATAGACTTTAATTAGCACAGCTGATATCAATATTAAACGCCATGATAATCCCACTAAGTGAAGTGGACATCTGAGGCTCATTAACAAGTTACCAGGACCAATAGCAGGTCCGCTGACTCCCTACAGCCAATACTACAATAGTACAGCAGTATCCACTTTGACATCTGCTGCTAATGGGGGACATGGCCTTTCATTTTGCATAAAGTCTGCTGTGAATTGACCGTTAGCATGCTAATTATGTGATGTTTTGCCCTACTCCAGAAGGACAAGCTTTGCCTTTTTTTTCTTTTTTTCGTGAGCCTTGCTAATTGTTGGGTATCACACAAATGGTGATTGTATTAATGGGCCTCAGCTCTGGTTGATTTTCTCCCCCTGTAGCATTAAACCTGATGATGCCTGAAACACAAAGCTAGGTCTCTTTAAAAGTAGCTAACGGGAAGCAGGTGATTAAATTGATTTAGATTGCACGTTTATAACTTTTTGTAAAATGACATGAAGTTATGGTTACTGTTTATTTAATGTGCAGCTGACATGTTATTGTTGCTTGTTTTAGGTGCTGCCATAGTCAGGAGGGCATCTTTTTGGCCTCTTTCTATCCCCTGTCTCTGTTATAGCTGCTGGGACTGCAGCTGAAGGTGATATGGCAGCTAATTAGGCGAATTATCAGTGACCCCGTTAACAAGCCCGTCATTTAAACCTGTACTTCTCCTCTGAGAGTCCGACACTCTTGCCTGGAGCACAGAGTGAGAGGGAGGAAGGGAGTAAATGAGCAGATTTTTTTTTTTATTTAAACAAGACCTAAAGACAGTGGAAAGAGAAAGACAGACATCAAGACACACAAAAAGATTGAAATATGGTTTAAAAATTGCTGGATTGAGCTTAGAGACTGAGAGCAGAGCACAGAAAAGCAACCATTGTTCTGAGCTGACATTTGTGAAGCTGAATCGCACACAGAGAGGACAGTGGCAGTGTGGCAGAGCAGAGGAAACAGAGCAGTTTGGCTGTGATGGTTTAATCTGGGAAAGCATTTTCCAGGAATAAGAGTAATGCGGTAATGAATAAAGGCAATGAATCAGCCGAAGTAATGATCTGAGTGTAAATAAGGATGGACAGCCGTGCTCCTCCTGTGCTGTCCTCACCTCTGAGTCTCAGACAGCCCACAGCATACAGATGGCTCTGCTAATTACATACTGCAAAGGGAGAGGGGACGCTCCTGCTTCCTCACATTGCAAAAAATCCCAATCGAGATGATGCATTTTTGTGTGTGTGAGCAGCTGTCTTGCCGACACACTTCTCTTTAGCAGCTAACATTGTCTCTTCCCCATCACAATTGTGTATGGGAAGCAACGTTACAATGACCACTGCTGCTTGGACAACCTAATGCACAGACTTAGTCTCTACGTGCATCTTTCATATGCATCGAAATTCAAAGAATTTTACTTTTAATGTCTACAAATTAGATTTTTATAATGTGGTTGTGTTACAGGATAGCTATTTATGCACGGCATATTTGTTTGTTTTGCATGTTTTTGTATCTCAGTTTTGTTGTGTGGTTTTATTTCGAAGTGCATTTTACTTCCTGTGTCGTGTATTTTACCTCCCGTTTGTAATCCCGCTAGTGCTTACACCTGTGGCAGACTGGTGACTGCAATTTTAACCAATGAGTCGAGGGGCTGGCGGCGGAGGCCATGGTCAAGGAGTATTTTAATAAGGTGGAGAGCTGAGAGGAGGCAGAAGCTGGCGTGAGGGCAGGAGAACAACAGCAAACGGAGGAAGCGCAATCGGGAGTGAGTGGTGGCAGCAGCACAAGTGGAGAGGCGAAGAAAGCCAATGTACAGCGCATATCACAGCAGGCGGGCAGAGGTACTCTGATCCTGTGAGTTACCCTGTGTTCACACCGGACGCCTCCATTCGCATACATGCCTAGATTTTAATGCACAAATGCTGGATGTTTACTCGCTTGATTCAGGCGTTATTTTTGCGTGAATGGAGCAAATAATACGCGTGAATGAAGCGTATAGTACGCACGAATAAGACGCTTAGTTCGTGCGTTGTTTGTCACTCATCAGTCACTTCAGTCAGATGAACACAGTTATTTTAGTACTTTGAGAGAGCTATGGCGTTGTACCTGCTTTGGAAGTCAAAGAACTGAAGATGCTGGCATGTTTGGGTCCAGCATTCTGCAGAGGCGCTCGGAGCTCCGTAGATTTCATGACCTGATCCCAGGAGTTACGTCTAGATGATGGCTGCTTCCAGGGGATTTCCCGAGCCAGGTTTGATGGGCTTCTGTTGGGGAGGATCGGTGCTGCATATCCCTCCAGGATACAAACTACAGGCGCTGTATTCTGGCTGCTGAGCATCTGTCCACCTGCCTTCAGTGACGTAATTAGCTGCAGCTAGTTAGCACTTCCAGTAAAACTTCAAATAACTTCCAACTTCCAGCTGAAGAATGTGGCTGCTGTCGCTAGCTATTGTAGCTCAGTTTGACAAGGCTCTTCCGTCTCCTTGCCTCCACCTCTCAAATTTAACCAGCTGATTAAACCCAACTCGTAACAGACCGCTTTCCTGCTGTTTTCATCCTTTGGATCACAACACACAGCGAGTGTGTGTTTACGTCAGCTGAGGCTGAACTCTTCGTACTGAAGTGTCATCTAGTTACCAAACTGAATACATATCTTACTCATGCTACATTTGCACAAAGTCTCGTCAAACGCGCCGTCCCCCAAGCAAACGCTCGTCTATTCACATCTGTACATTAATTTAACATGTAATTCATTCATGCGAATAATTTTATTCGCGTCTGGTGTGAACACAGGTTAAGTAACGCTTCCGTACGACCCATGGTCGCAGCAGTGACTGCATGTTAGCTGCTCTGTGTCTGGGCGATTGACTGCCGGAATGTCCTTTTCTAAGACAGCGGCTACGCCGTCGGGAGGACCGGTGATGGAAAACTATTGCCCCAGGAAGCAGCAACATGACGCTTATCACTGGACAGAGTTTGGAAGCTTAGTCCAGCCGTGTTGTTAGCAGAGGAGCGCGAGTAAAGCCACGTCACCAGGACTCCGTCAGCCTACCATCCTCTCCCGATTTTCTTTTAAGGACTTTTCTTAATTTAGAGTTTAAAACATTGGGCCCAATTTATTTGTTTTGGGTTTTGTAAGAAATTACTTCTTTAAATATAGTTTTCTTGGTCTGTTTGGTTGATTTTTTACACTGTTCACCTTGTGTTTGAAACCTTTTATTCTTTTAGTAAAAGTTCCCAGTCTCTTTTAATCAAAAACTAGGTGGCGTTTTTTTTTTTCTCTTTTTTAAAAAAAGAAAAGTCTACTCGGCCACAGTTGTATCTTAATTCTCTAAAGTTGTGAAAAGTACTCATCCATGCTCATCCTCCAGCGGATCTTGCCCCAGTTAGATGCAGAAGAGACGCTGCAACACAGCTGTGACTGCGCCAAGATCTTTGAAAACTAAGAAAAGCAGCTGAAAAATAATCAATATAATTTCAGGAGTTAGTGACAGTTCATTTCCTGACACCTGTGGTAACTACGGTAACAGGAAATACGGTTTAATTGAATACACTTCTTTAGAGGTTGTTTTGTCAGAGCGACAACAGAAAAGCAAAAGTTTTACTTGCTCATGGTGCTGCCAAACAGGCCTGTGTTGTTTTTAATAAAGAAGCCAGTCGATAAAAATTGCAAAGGCAATTTGGAGTTTGAGTTGTACAGCCTGCAGCTCTCTGTCTAATAGCTTACAGTGACTGTGCTTTCTTCTTTCTTTCCACCCCAATCCCGTCAACAGAATGTTGAAAAAAAGAGGCTTATCTTACCTCGTGTATTGTTTATTCTCATATATCCTTGGTCAGAACTGATTTAATTTTCATGTGACCTCTTGTCAATGAAGTTTCCCTCCCACTGCTGCTATAGCTTGTTAGAAATCTCTGTGTAAGTCATAAGGCAGTCACAAAATGAGTTCTTTACACGTTCCTAATGTGAAAACTAAACAAGAGCCACAAAACGCAATGATGATTACAATGTCAGAAGAAATGACGTGTGGAGGATCTTGAGGAGAATAATTCTTTTAAACCTTGGCCTCTTTATTAAGTAGACCAAAAAATTTACTGATAGCTTCATTTTGACATCCACTGTCTGAGTTTCTTTAATTCATCATTCCAAACAGCTTTATCTGACCTGCATCCTTTCTTCTCTTTCACTTCTTTGATGCAGCTTATACAGTATATACAGATATATATATATATATGTATATATATATATATATATATATATATATATATATATATATATATATATATATGTGTGTGTGTGTGTATACTGTATATGAAATATAGGAAAGATAGGAAATACAGTCAAATCCATTGCCATATTTCTTCAACATAACTAAGACTTTATGTAAAGTTTCCTGTCTCAGGTGCAGCAAACCTGGCTGCAGAGGTGAGTGGGATTGTCTTTTATGAGGTGCAGTCGGGGCATCTCGCTCTGGTTTGTCATAATCCATTAGCAAATAGCTAGGTAGCCTCTCATGGTTCTCTAGTTTCCTCGCTTTTGTATGACGGATGGCCGCCAATGTTAACATGCAATGCGACTTTTTTTTGTTATTTGCCATAAGCCGCTTTCAGACTTGCGGAACATGAGCGGTAAAGTCCATCCGCTCTTTAAACGGACTCGTCTTTTCAAACGTGCCGCTTCCTTACAGACTTACTGCATCCCGGACACTTTCAGACATCAGGGAAATGTTGCGGATAAATCCGCACAGCCACACTCTCCTGTTATCCCTGTCTGGAACATTTCCTTGTGCGTCCTTTCGCCAAAACGACGTATCGCAACATTTCTGCTCTTATGACACGAGGTCCAGCCGATACATAGTTTTTTTTTTTTTTTACATCTCCAAGGTGAAAGAACGGAACGCATGTCTGAATGCAAACGTTATAAAGGACAGAGTCCGCAATATTACAGCTTTCCAGAGAAAGTCTGAAAGGGGCTATATTTACCCCAAGCTGATATAGCTACTGGGATACTGTTGTAAATGCATCAAGCGGTAATTACAAGGGATGTTCAACACAGGCTTTTTTTTTTTTTTTAAACTGATATCTGATATACCACTATTTTCATACTCTTAATTTCTGATACTGGTATCAACTGATACCAATATATGCGTTGATTTTTTTTTTTTTAAGATCACATTTCCTGTCTTGCAATTAGCACATCATGCATACTTTTGACAATAAACTTCAAACATTATCCGTGCAAAAATATGACTACTTCAGTTTAAGTTAGTCCATGGGGAAAAGTACCATATACATTTTGTCTCCAACTGCAGCTTGGGTCATATTCTCTGTGATATGATCCTGACAAATACCAACTGCATAGGGCTAAATTCTCCTTCTTCACAAAATGTAAACAACATTTGACTATACAACTGTAAGATTGTCAGATTTTAACAGTTTGAGTCAGAGAAACAGTTTGATGTATAATAAGTTCATGCTGTGTAAAAGTTGTGTTATTAAAAAGGTAGAAGCCAAGTAGTAAACTCCAGCAGAGACAAGTGAAGCCGACCTGGAAGTCCAAAAAATTGCAGTTCAGTCCTCATCCACTAGGGGCTGACTGCAAAAGGGAACCAAGCCCATGTTAAAATAGCCAACTTCATGGCAGAAATAAACATGTTTACAGCCTTGTTAAACAAGTCATTTTAGGTTTAAAAGGTCGAGTTTACCGTCACTTCAACTGTGAGGGGGTGAATTTTTCTTTTAACTCATCCGTTTCGATGTTATTTATTCTTGAAACTATGCATAATTAGGAGTGTGTCCATTTGATTGACAGGTGGCAGATGGTTGCCGGTGCTGGTGGCTAGCTCCCTGCTTGCTCCCAGGAAGGGCTCAGTCTGTAGCAAAGTATCATAACGGTAGTTCTTAGCTGACTAACTGCGCACCTTATCTTTAGCCCGCTTATCTCCGTTAGCTCCCATTAGTTTCGGGTTAGCTCAGTTTGATCTGAGCTTAGAGTTTGTTGGCTGTCAGTTCTTTGCCCCCATGGTCACAGCCCCCTCTTTTTGCTCGTTTTTGTATTTTTTTTAGGGAGTAACAAACCATCACCAAGACGCACCATCACCAAGATGGACGGTGGAACCCACTCAGCGAGTTTCACTTCACATTATGGGAACTGAAGGTTTGTCCAGTGTACAGTCTATGTAAAAATCCAATTCCAATAATTTGCTAATATTGGCCAATATTAATGGTAGGCCAATGATTTCAAACATTTACATTTGATACAGGGGTTTTATTGAAAAAAACAAAAGTTGACCCCTTTTTATATAATCCAAATTCACATAAAAAGAAAAAAAAAACCTCCATGGACATAATTTTACTGGTTGCATGGCTTCATGTAAGTACGTTATGCTGCAACAAGTCTTTGTAATTTCCTGGTTAACTTTAGGCTCTAATGTCACGAGGTTAGGGTTTGAAAAGGATCATGGTTTTGGCTAAAATATATCACAAGTATCACCATCATTGATGCCATTTTAATCCTTCATATGCTGTTGCTTGCATGACCAGAGACAACATATTCTATCTGTGGAAACACTCAACATCTGCCTGCATGGCCATATCTTAAAGAGGAAGATGTCTCATTTAAGCGCTAAAGATTACCATGAAGAAAATGATCAAAAACTTGCTTTCTGTGCTAGAAAGAAAGTAATCTTGTTTTCTTTTAAAATGGATAGTGATATCATGTTCACAGCATGATGCTTTGGACAATGATGAATGGTGTTTTCTGTAAAACTTGGGAACCCTTTTGTCATATTAGTTTGAATATCTCTCTTACTTATTAAGAGGGTTTGCATTGTAGCTGAGAATGCTCTGCCTGGTAAATGATACCCTACTGCTTAATTTGGTTCTGCTTACCTTTCTTTGATCATGTGTTGGTTCATTTTACTTGACTATCTTACTTACGTAAGACAACCCCTGAATCCCTTACCTGTATAAATCCGAATTTATGTGAGCCTGTATATTTTGTGTTTGTCACACAGTGTAGAGTCCCCCTTTTTTTATGTGTTTTGAAAATGTAATAGATAAAAAAAAAAAAAAAGAAAGAAAGAAAAAGTGACCTGGATGACTGAGAATCCACTCAGACCTTTTGTTTTGGATCAGTGTGCTGGATAATAACTGAAGTAACAATGATACTAAAAACCTTGGAAAAACAATAAGATGCAACAAAAACCTAACATGCAAAACCGTACGAAGGGAAGACAAAAACAATGAAAAAAAGAAAACTTAGGGGGTGATGGCTGTGTATCAAATACAAATTATTCATGTTCCAGTAACCCATTTCGTTGTGTAACAGTGATTATGCATGCATAATTGTGCTTGTCAATGCTGAGAGAAGTTGAGAATATTTACTGAGAGGACTAGTGCTTGGATGAAAGGAGACTTTTATTTTATTAATATTCTTGCCTGCGTGTTTCTACATGTTGCCATGTTTACTTTGTGAGTGTAAACTTTAATGTATCGTGCTTTGAACATCAGCTTTCCTCATATTTGCATTCAATGTTTTAAAAAAATATGCTCTGATTTATAAAATACGTTGGAGAAAAAGATGAACAACATGCAAACTTAAATGATTGATGCAAATAAACTTTTTCTTTCAGCAATTTTCAAACAAAGGCTAAGGCTGCAGTGGTACTGTAATTAAGTAAATGACAGGTTTGCTGTGCTAATTGCATACATTTGAAAATTAAAGGATTTCATTTGGGGGTGATACTTTAATTTTTCTCTGTGTTGTGCAGGATCACACCTGAAGACATCTCCAAAACTATGATCAGTTTTGTGTTTGATTGACAAAAATAAATGCTAATAATATAGAATCCATTTATCTCTTTTATTACCTGGTGCCTCCTACTCAGGGTAAAGACGGTACAGGGGTTTATTTGAGCTGACACAGTGTGAGAGGCGGGATACACTCTGAAAGTAAAATTGAAGGATTTAACCAAGTCTATCAAGAAGTTGTGAAATTTGGATGTCTTTCTTTCCACATGTACAAAGAATTTTAGTTTCCTAACCTGGGCTTAAAAACTTGAAATGATGGCATTATGTAGGGTAGTTGTTTTGTTTCAGCTAGCGCTGCATCATGTACCAGGAGATGCGAGCCATAATCATCAAACGCTGTAGTTTTCTAACCCTAACCATGCTTTTAAAAACTGTATCTGATTGTACGCTTATCGTGCTGATGACACAACCTTAACTACAAGTAATTTTGCAATAGGCCTACAATGATACAACAAAACCAAATAAGTAGTTTTGTGCAGTTCCAAGTTAATCAAATTTGCTTTTATGTAAATATCTGATGTTTACGAGAGCATCGTACAGTAGCCGCAGCTAGCAATAGCTCTCTCCATGACATGATTTCACTAGTAGAAGCAGTTGCAGTCACCTGATTTACTGGAAGTACTTGCATTATACACTCACTGCCAAAAAAAAAAAGTCGCCAACAAAAAAAAGGTCAAACATTTGACATTTCGTTGACCGCCTTAGCTTTGATTGCGGCAGCATTCGTGTTTCCAGAAGCTTCTGCAATGTCACCAGATTTATTTGCATCCTGTTGCATCAATTTTTCTACCAAGATCTTGATGATGATTGTAGAGTCTGACCACAGCACATCCCAAAGATTCTCAGTGGGGTTCAGGTCTGGACTCTCTGGTGGCCAATCCATGTGTGAAAATGATGTCTGATGATCCCTGAACCATCTTTTACAATCTGAGCCCGATAAATTCTGAATAAATTAGAATTTAAATTACATTTAAATTAAATTACATGGCCATATCTCAAGATGACCGCTGTTTCATCAGGAAAGAAACATCCATTGATGGAATAACCTGGTCATTCAGTATATTCAGGTATCAGCTGACCTCATTATCTGAGCTCATACTGTTGCTGAACCTGGACCTGAGCAACTGCAGCAACCACAGATCATCACACTGCCCCCACAGGCTCATACAGTAGGCACTAGGCATGATGCTGCATCACTTCATCTGCCTTTCCAGCCACATTTCTTCCTTGAAGACGATGGTCCACTATCCTTCCAGTTTTTCATAATGCGTTGGACTGTTCTGAACCCAGTTTTAGTAGTTTCTGCATATCCTTAGATGTTTTCACCTTCTTGATGCCAATGATTTGACCCCTTCTCAGACAGACTAACATCTTTTCCACGACCACGGATGTGTCTTTCCACATATTTGTCTAGGAAATGAGGAAGAAACTCATTGCACCAGTTGGGATTAAATAACTTGTTGCCAGCTGAAAGATAATCACCCATGCAGTAATTACTCAATAGGAGGCTCGTACCTATTTGCTTAGTTAAATCCAGGTGGTGACTTTTTTTGGCCAGGCAGTGTAGAAGCACTGGTGGTTCCAGAGCAACTAGCTTAGAACTGGTTTGCTTCTGTCCTTCAGAGGGAAGGATGGAAGCAGCCGGAGATATCCTGTGAAGACCCGAGGAGCAGCTATCTCTCTGCATCACTGCTTGGCGCCCCAACGCTGGTGAAGGAAAAATATTCCAGCAGACATGACTGCAGTTCCATGTTCTAGAAGTCTCAACATGTCCAGGAAAAGATGGCTACAGACAGGGAGAACTTTACTGGCAGAGACTCCCAGGGGGCTCCAATTACTAAAACCCAGTAAATGCAACCTGCTTCTTACCCCTCTTCCAATCCAAAAATCAGGATCCGTAGGAAACTCAATAAACTAATGCCATCTCCATAAGTATTTACAGTATTTCAACATTTACTGGCTAAACAACACAAAAGCTAATTTGTTACTGTTGATCAGTGAAACTGAAAAAATGACTTTTAAAAGTCACTGACTTTCATGTGAATAGAGCTGCAGAGGTTCATCCACTAACATCACCACGTCCTGTTTTGCCGAGCAGCGCCACAGTCTGGTCAAATGTGTTGAAATGCAGCAATGTTTTTCACAACTCATTCATGTGCCTGTATCTGATACATATACCATCATGAATAACGTTTTGGTCTATAAAACAGGGAGTATCATCAGCACTTCAACCTCTGAGCATAACAGGTTAGAGTAAAGTAGAGAATGAGGGAACCACAGAAGAGCAGAGGGAGTGGAAAAGGATTAGAGAAACATTGTTTGGAGACAGATATCTGTTTAACTTTGCATTAGTGTGTACTTAATAATACATCGATGCAGATTGATGTATTGATCATAGATAGATCCAAAAACTGAATATTTTTTAAAAATATAATATAAAAATTGATGCTAAACCCACTTTTATTATGAAAAAAGGCTTTATTTTGAAGGTCCTCTGACAACATTTTCACAACAAAATCCATGTTTATAGTTGTGCAGTGGATAGATGTGACACAGGGAGATTGTTCTGCAAAGCTTACAGTGATGTCAAGAAACAGCACCTTTAGATCAAACCTTACTTTTTCACTATTGATGTCTGAATAGAAAACACAGACCTACTTGAAAGTAGACATGATGAACATTTTTGAGCTAGAACAATATCCTTGTTTATTACTTGTAAAATTGTTTTATATTGTTTTTTATTGATCGGTGGATCCTAAATCAAATTGAATCGAAATTGTATCGTGGCTAAATTTGAGATATCAGCAGACATCATATCGCCTTTCCACTGTATCGATATATAATATGTTATCGTGATCAAACCAGTGATTTACACCCCTACTTCTCCATTGCCACATGGGAGCAGTGCTCAAAATGTGGAAGAATTTGAAACGTTGATCCCTTCAAGTTTAGATTATCCTGTTTATGGTTTTTGTGACAGAGCTTGTTTGCTTTGTTAGCTTTTGTGGAAAATACATTGATACATTGTAAACATTTTGTAAAACAACAAATCGCTCCCAGAGAATGATGAGTGCTTTTGTGTTCATCAGCATATGAACACAAGCTATGTACATCTATATCTTTATGGAACACTGACTACATCTATAAAAAAAAGGTCAGAGTAGACTCTACTTCTTAAGGAAGCTGAGATCATTCAACATCTGCACCAAGATGCTGCAGATCTTCTATAAGTCTTTTGTGGAAAGTGCAATTAGCTTTGCAGCATCTGCTGGGGCAGCAGCGTCAGAACCAGAGACTTGGGACTCTGTGGAGAGTTTCTCCACAGAGCATTTTTTTTCACCCCAATGGTCCACCACAGCTGCAGCATGTATAGGGCCCTTCAGATAGGACGCGCAAAGTGCAGCAAACCCATTCATTGGGCATGGGTAACTGCGGCGGCAGCGGCGTGCCGCCATGCCGCGGAGCTGTGCTCTGCCACCGGCTCTGCGCCCCTACTTTGCGGTGAGCGCAGGGAAAACCGCGTTCTATCTGAAAGGACCTTATTTCCTTTTAGAACAGTAGCGGCGACATGCCTTCATTCATTCAGCTACAAACCCAAACATCCTGAACATCACATTACCACACTGAGCAATCACCAGTGAATTCTTCTGCATCTCTGCGTTTGCGTAGCCAGGATGCACGTCAGGTCTAGATACAGGTAGCTGCGCGTCAGGCCTCCACGGACCTATGCTGTACCTACACGGAGGCTACGCCGGCTACGCAGACACAGACGATGCGCGAGTACAAATCCAGCTTAAGCATGTTTATGTTTTTCTGGGTGAGTATGAAACTAGCTGAATATCTTTATTATTATTATTATTATTATTATTATTATTCTGTTTTATTTTCATTTGAAAATAAGAAAAACAGCTTAGTGCTCAAGGGGTGAACCAGGATGCATCACCATAGAAACCCATGCTGCGCTGGAGAAAATAAACATCAGAGGCAAAGATCAGACCCATTAACATCACAACTATTGACCCTTAAAGTCACTGGGAAAACATTGTAATTATTATTGGATGCAGATATGAAACATAAGATTTCTATAGACAAATTTTCAAAAGAAGAAAAAAATAACATGTTTTTCAAAGTTGTTGCATCATTTTGTTTTTCAAGGCTCTCCATGGGTCCACTCTGCTTTTTCATCTGGAGCTTCTAAAATATAAAGGGATGCATTATCACAGTAAGAAACCACATTGGGACATCAGTGATGATGTTTTTTCATCCTATTATTCATAATCATAAATCAGTGTAATACAGACTTTCTATATTTTTTTCTTTTCTGTCTGCTTTCAGTTTTGACACCAGATACAAACGCACTTCTATTCGTTCATTAGCAGTCAGAAAGGAAAAAAAAAAACGTACTCTTTACTAATGCCATATGTAAATATGCTCATCTATTCAAATACCCAAATCCCTTCAATAATAAGAAATTATTCACAGTTTCTGCAACTTCTTTGAATTGTAGCCTTGTGATGATACTGTGGATTTCTCATGATGTGGATCATCAGCTTTCACTGCTGTTATAATCAAGTTTTACTGAACAATGAAACTTAGAATGTGAAATATGGTATGTGGACAAGAATGCAAAACAGTATCTACCTGAGTATTTAAGTGTGTGAAGACAAACCCAGTCGCACAACAAACCTACTGAATTTTTAAAAAGAAAAAAATCTTTTCGATTTGTATCAACAAAGATATTTGCAGATTTTTTTAGTGCTAATAGACACAAGAACGAATAGACGAGTTTGTCAAATATTAACAGAACAATTCTTTTTTTCTTGCATCTCATTTAATAAGCAACAAACTCTGCATTTGACCGGATGAGATAGAGCTATACATCCAACTTTCAAGATAAACAGCCCAGTTTTAACCTTTGCCTCAACTACCACTGTTTTTCATTTAAACTAACTTTGCTTCCAAACTTCATGTTTCATGGAATTTAGCTGCTTCTTTCATTCACTTTTGTTAAAGGTACAGCATGTAAGAATTACTGACATCTAGTGGTAAGGATGGGTAATTGAGAAAAAGATGTATTATTTCAAATGACGTCATATTCCAGGCACTGTTGTGAATGAACAGTGGCTGTTAATGGCCAAAATTCTACCAGAAATAAAAATGTTTTTATCTGTGAGTGGATCCAGTGGTCTCAGGTGTAGCTATGACTGTACTATGAGTCACTACTTCTTATGTCTTTTAAGAGATTACTTATCCCAAACAGTACTCTTAACTCCCATTAAACAAAGCTGGTACAGCACTTTTGAAGTTCAAATGGTTCTCATTTCACACACATTGTTTTGTCTATTCAGGGACACAGTAGTAAAAATGGAGGGACAAATATGGCCGCCTCCATATGTGCACCCCCAACAAGTAGACATAAATGACTTATTCTAAGAAATAAACACATAACAGCTATTCTAGTGCAGCGATTACACATCAATAGAATCACAGTTTTGAATGTTAGGTGTTACATGTTGTATGTCACATTTTTCTGCCATTGGCCTCTTATGTTTTACACTGTACCTGTACACTGTACACAGGTTAGGCATTAAAACTACTTACAGGAAAGCATCATGACTTACATTAAACGAGACAATGGACTAACATGCTGCGTCAAAATTTCTTAAATTATGATGCTGGGTCCTGCGTCCTTGGCTAAACACAGTGTTGTACAAATCAGAGGTCCAATTAAAAGTCAATATCTTTTAAGCTACGCTGGGTGCTAATATTGAAGTACAGTAAGTAGCAGAGATGGAACGAGCACATCTCAGGTGTGCTTTCATCCTTCAAGCTGAAATCATAGCACAACAACAATGTAAACTATAATGTATATAACTGCCGCGGTGTGGAATTGAAATGCATAAAAAATCAGCAGTAAATAATTAACCTTATGATGAGTAAATATTTTAACACTATTATTGTGCATAACACTCTGTACAATTAACTGGGGAGATGGAATGATGGATATTCCACACACAATTTCATTTGTCACACCACATCAACATTGTAGAATTCTGTAATATCACCTGTGATATGTTAAAAAACACGCTGGTGTATAAAGCCGGCTCGTTGGTTAAATTGTGAATAAGCAAAGCCAACGTAAAAAGGAGCTCATTATTGCAGGCATATGGTGTAGCTGATGTGTGAAAGGGACTAATATGTCAGAACAATGATTATTTTTTTATTTTTTTAAAATAACAAAACAAAACAAAACAAAAAAACGGATCACATTCTGCATCTTAACAATGAAGAAGAAAGAGGACAAAACAGCTGTTGAGCAGATTTTGCAGCAACAAGAGTTTCATTTTTCCATTTGGTGGAAATGTGTAACTTAAACTACTGCATCAAATAAGTTGCACTTTAAGTTTTCAGATGGTTAAAAAGTTTATAATTTAAAATCTTGAGTACCCACAATTCTTAACATCCAAAGTAATTACAACAACTGTATCTCCTCTCATAAGCAATTGTTCTTTAATCATGTTATCAATGTAATTGAAACAGAATTCTACCAGTTTGAGTTTAAATTATGAGCTGACCATAATACTTCATATTTATGAAATCTGTTCTATTGCTTTTCAGAAGCAGGGACAATAAACACCAAAGGCAAGAAAAGCAACTAGCTTCAAAAGTGTATTTAACTTAAATTATTAAAATCAAATTGAACAAAAAGCACCCTAGCCAATGTTATGAATGTTCAGGTGGTAAAATGAATAAATCTGAAGTTGCTTTGTGCACAAAGACACAGAGAAACACTGTAAGCACAGATGCTGAAGAGAACGGTAGTAGGGAAAGATTTGGTAAACGTCCAAGGTTAATGTGGGAGTTGGTACTTCAGAGAAGAAAGCTAATAGATGACGATGTGATGGCAAATTGACCAGGTGCTTGTGTGATGTTTGTGTTCAGACAAAGAAGTTAGAATGCAGAGTACTGATTGAAGGCTAACCATAAAGTAGTAATAATAATGGAGAATTTAAGTAGCCAGATCAGGAGGATGCGGGGGATGCTCAGGACAATGGTGAGAAAGCTATCAGAGGGAGAAGTAGACCATTAATTCATTTGTTAACACCAGCTGCACAAGACTAGAAGCACAGTCCACATGGGAGATTAGATCCATACTGGCCTTTATTTCCACTGGTGCCCTGCACTCTTTATATTTTTCATGTGCATTGCCTGTTTCTGTCTCAACTAGAGAATGCTTTCAACAGCTGAGCTACAATAAAGGCAACACAGGAAATGCAGGAATATTAAAAGAGCAGCTTGATGAAGGAGCCCACAAACTCAAGCTGCATCTATTGGGCAACACGAGGTGTCTGAAATTACAAAAACAAAAAACTCCAAAAACTCACAGAAAGTCAAGGCGAAAAACAGGAGGTGAGACAATTAACTAGCTGAGGGGAGTGGAGGGTGGTAATGACAAAGAGAAAACAGCTGATTGGCGAAAACCCAAAGCAATGTGGTAAAATCGAAAAAGATAATAAAAATGAAAAAATAGAGGATGAAAACCCATAAACTATGATAATTCTCAGTTTTGTATAGGCCGCTAAGTAACAGCTTATAACTTTTAAGCTGTTGAGGCTGTCATTTATTCAGGGCAGGTTTACTTGTATGTCACAAACAACTCCAAAGGCTTCACATCAGACATCAAATGTCTTACAGCAGGTAGCTGTAGTTTAACAGGTAGTTTAACAAGAGAAACCAAAACAAACTGAAAAGAATAAATGAATGAAATATATAATATATACAGAACTCTAAGTAATTAGTTATTTTTACAAAGCCTTTTTTGGAGGAGTAATTAGTAACTATGATTAATTACTTTTGTAAAGTAATGTTCCCAACATGGACAGTCACAGCTACAAATGAGACCACAGGATCCACTCACAGATGAAAAGACCTTTATATCTGGGAAAATTTTGGCCACTAATGGCCACCATACATTCACAACAGTGCTTGGAATATGAAGTCATCTGAAAAAAAAAAAAAACACCTTTTTTTTTCAAATACCCATCTTTACCATTAGATGTCACTAATTCCCACATACTGTACCTTTAAGGTGAGCAAATGGAAAATTAGAAATGAATGAGTTGCAAAGATTTAGTCATATTTCAACCATAGGTATCTGCCCAGTATGATTTGTCAGCATTAATCAGGGAACAAGAGTAAATCACCACAATAAACACATACGCTACACAGTTTTATGCTTGCCACTTCTAGGGAGGAATTAAATGTATTTTATTAATTGTTAATGAAACCATTCATGAAGAAAGAGGTCAGAATTCATCTGAACAATCACAGGTTCATAAGCAAGTTATCACCTTAAGTAATAGGGGGTTATAATGATCAATTAGGAATGATCAAATTTATTTCCAAATCATTTGTTACTTCTCTCTATTTATAAACATTAATAATCATCAGTTTTCTTGGTAGTGATCCTGTCTGTGAGTTTAATCCTTTCTAAAATCCCATTCAGAGCAATGTTCTGGTGCTTCAGTGTAGATCAGTTGCTTTTTTCCTTCAAAAGGTGCATTATTCTCAATTTGCAATGTTAATGTTTCCACAGACAGACATTTCTTTGAATTATTGCATAGAAAAAAAAAGTGCCTATTTAGTACCAACCAACTCTGAATTTGCTGTCTAGAAAAAGAGGGGGAAAAGCAAAAGTGCAACATCTATATCATACATTCAAACACCCTTTTTTGCTAATTCCCTAAATCTCCATAAATCTCTTTGTTTATTACATAGCTGCATCGCTGTGTGGAAAAAGTCTGCGGTAAAAATGTTTTGTAGTACTTGAGGCTTGTCGCCGTGGACTGAGTGCTCAATCATGTCTCAGAGCATATGCACCTCATTGGTCCCCATCATCCACCTGCGTCACTCTAATTTTTTAAATGCAACAAAGCAATAAACAAGCTAAAATGGCCCATTGTGGGGAAAGAAAAGAAAAACAAAAGACAAAAAACACTCAGGAGAACATTAAAGGAAAAAAAACATAGTGACCCCGTTTGTGTTGGGAAAGGTTCTGGTACAGATTCATGTTGTGTTTTTGTTAGTTGGTTTGTTATAATTCACCCGTCACAATAATCACACCAATAATTTACATCCTCACCTCTGCAATTATTCAAACAGCAGTTGATTGTTTTGCATCATGCTGTTGCATCGCCCCCTTTATCATGTTTCGCTCAGGGCACCAGTTTTAAAACAAACGAAAAAGGTCAGTCCAACAACTGCACAAAAAGCAACATTCAAAGCCATCAATATCACTCATCTCAACAGATACTACAACTACTTATTATGGCCCACTTTGCAAAGAACGGAAAAAAGAGTTGCAGCTGTTGTTTATTATTTATTTCACATCTACTATGTGGAATTTTTATTGTCAAAGCTAAAAGGCAAAAGTGAAACAAATTTTTGTTTCCTCATTTCAATGGTCAATGTCAATAAAATGGCCCAGAAGATTTATGTTCATTATTAAACTATTGGCTTTTACTATCATAGTGGAATAAGGAAATCACCAGATTAATCACAATAGCTTGTATGAATCCAAATCATTAATTACAATTTTACAGTCTTTTAACCTCTCCTAAACATATACTGACCTTGACCAAGGCATAGTTGTGTTAAAAAAAACCAGTCTATTCAAAGGGCATCTTTTTTTTCAATAAAAGGGACAACACCTAGGACATTGTGACTAAATTACATATGCTCATGTGTGATTTTTGAACCACTGTGCGCAGTTTTTTTCCACTCTCGTCTCATTCCATGTTCCATGCATGTAACATCACACTGGCCCTCATTTATCAAACGATCGTACGACGAAAATCTGTGCGTACGACCAATTCCACGCAAGACTCGGCATTTATCAATTTGAACGTGAGCGTAGGATACGATCAAATCTCACGACAGCTCTGAGTTCGTGTACGCAAGTTTGAGTCAGTGAGGGTTTGCAGCGCAGCGCAGCAGAACATGAAAATATTTATTAACCAAACGGCAAACTGCCATTTAAACATAAGTATTCACATATCAGCACTAAAAATGAACCCATTTGCAAAGAAAAAGAAAAAGGAAAAAGTGAATGTAGAAAGTATTCCCAAAATTGCAAGCTGTGACTGAATTTAATTCCTCCATTTATCACAACAAATTATTAAAAATCTTTAACATACAGTTCTAGGAGACAAGTGTTTTGCACTGTTCGTGCATCTCCTCATCCCGCTGGTAAAACTGCCACATAGGAGCGGAGGTAGGCATCAGTACGCACACACGCGCAGGTGCCCAGGTGGAGCGCTGCTTCGGGCTGCAGGAAGGCAGGTGGGTGTCGGACGGTCCGACTCGGACCCGGCGGGATGAAACGCTGCTTTAGACTCTGAGAAAATCTACAATACACTCCTGTCCTGTGCAGTGCTGCACATCGCTCGGACCGCTGGAGAGTTTTGATACGCAGTCAGAGGAGAAGATGCGGCGGGAGCCGCCCTGCAGCCCCCACTGGGCTAAATGGAGGAGGCAGCAGCTGATCGGTCATTTCTAATAACTAATCAATACTTTAAAGTTGTGTAAGTGCTCAGTCAGACTGTCCCTTAGTTTTGCAAATGCAAGTAATCTTTTTCTGTCCTTGTCTGGTTCAGGCTCGGATCTGACCGGCATCCACCTGTCACCTGTTAGAGCGCAAGTTGGGGGGGGGGGGGGTGCAACATCTTTTGGTGGCGAGTTTCATATTGGACCACTTTTTTGACACATTGGCTAAAGAATTGTGACGCTGCCATCGGATGTGGGCTATTGTTAAATTTCAGAACTAATAAACGAATAAACCATATAAACCAGGCCTAGAATGAGACTTTTACTAACATCTCAGCCGGAGTCGTTGACACCGGTGGAGGCTGACCGATCCTCTTCCGTGTAGCGTTGTTGTGCACGTCTCTGACTTCGGTTTTAAACGGCCAAACGGGCACCTCTTTAATCTTTCCCACCTCACAAACGAGGAATTCTGTCTTGATCCCCCCAAAAGTTTCCTTTTTGGGCAGAATCTCTCCTCTCCACGGTTCAACCTCGCCGGGTGAAGCCTCATCATTATGCATGTTTAAGGGCGTAACCGTGGGCGTGACATTTAAATGACGATGGATTTCAGCTGTGGAATTTATCAAGACTCTTTTGTTCGTACGACGAGATTGGACCGATATGTAGGTTTTAATAAATGCACGTGGGTCAATCGTACGACCATTTTTACGATCAGATGTGCGATCTGGCTTTCTACGATCGTTTGATAGAAAGAGGGCCAGTGTGAAGCAAAAACCCTTATGACATTCTGTCAAGTGCCAAGCCATATCAAAAGGAGTAATAATAGGGATTTGTCTGCACAGAGTTCACAGTACAAAAGCTGAATTGACGGATCAGAACAAAGCGAGCTTCCATTTCTCCCATCTTGAGGGCTCCAGATAGATATGTGAGAAGCTCTCCAACTGACCTCGAGTGTTTTGGATCAGATGACATGAAGTGGCAGCAGATTAGCTTTTCCTGTTTCTCCGTCTTGCACATACACGTGGGGAACAGACTTTTCTCCTATCAGTCAGGAAAAATCCTGGATGAAGCCCCTGCCAGGGTTTTTCAAGAATGTCTCAGGAGCATGGTCTCAGATATCTTACAGATTGTAACCACATCTCCAAGAGACCCACTCGTCACTCAAGCCACTCATGAAAACAACTAACCTGTCACTCATGAGCAGCTGTAGGTTGAGATCAAACCTCCCCTTTTTGCATGATTTGTAGAGATTAGTCCAGAGACATTGCTGTTTGAGTCCTCCACTAAGACCAAGAAATGTAGATCTACAACTAGAGTTCTCATATCTTTACACTGGCTTCTTTGATTTCTATTTAAAATTTGTTAATTATGTACTTTTTAATGTTTCCTCTGCACCCTTCTGTAATTCTTTTAATATCTAAATATTTTAATAGTATTTTACATGAAATGTGTTATGCAAAAAAAAAAAAGCTTCCCCGGCCTTGTGTACTGCATGATGCTACAGTACATGGAGGTGACATAACAACATGATGAAACTACTTGTAATGCCTTGTTTGCAACACAATGCTGATAGAGAGTTTGAGTCATGGAGGGAAATTATTTTATCATTAAATTAAAGGTTTGCAGCCCTCAAAACAAAACAGCATAAACATAACAAGATAAACCTCGAATATTTATTTACATGACAATTTTGCAACCAGCGTCATAGGTTCATTTCAAAAGCAAAACACTCCTGTTATAAAAGAGCATTCACACAATCCACACAATTAATATGCAACTGGAATTCTTACTGTCTCCATTTATCTATTGCTACTTTAACAATACAGTTAAATCTCACTTTCACTATATCCATATAATTTGATTCCCTTGACTTGCCGTCTTCTTAATTCACTTTAAGACTCAGCTGTGCCTCGAGATGATAATCATTTAATCTCCTTCAGTGACATTTAACGCCGCATCATTGGTAAAGATATTTGCTACTGTTGCAGTGGCTTTTTGTTGATAAAACTGAGCAAACTGCTGGGATGATTTCATTAAAAGGTGATGCTGTGCAGCTATCTTTCCCACACCACACTGTAGATGAAATTACGCAAAGTTTGTGCAGAAAAATGATTTTTTTCCCCTGCTGTTTCGTTTGGTGCAAAATGCAAATCAGAAAAGCAATTCTATCAAATGTTTAATCATCTGTTTTTTTACTCGATTTGGATTTGCGTTCACATTCTCAGCGTTCAGAGCGATTAGATATAACTATGAATGAAATTTAGCTGAAATATAATGTAATATAACACATTGATTAAATAAATTCCCAACACAATTAGTATTTGAGTTTTGGTTGATTTTTGCGTTCACATTCTCGCAGATTCAAGAGCAGATTAAAAAGATATAACTATGAATGAAATTGTAGCTGAAATATAATGCGCAATATGAACACATTAAATTAAATAAATGTCCCAGCACAATTATTATTTGAGTTTTCTTCCCCAGCACAGTCTGAATATGTCAGGTCAGTACTGTCAGGTTAGTCGGAGCAGGCTCAATTTTTTGTATGATTTCCAGTGATCAAACTGGTTTTGCTACCTGGTGGCATCTGATGTATATTTTTAGCTAGTAATACGTAACTGTTGAGGTGCACTATCATTAAGTTACAAATCATCTACCGACCAAATATTTAGAGGGAAACTGACTGAGGAAACCTTAGGTCAGGGGTGGGGAACCTCGGCCCCCATCCTGCAGTTCTTCCACTTGTCCTTGCTCCTACATACCTGATTAAAATCAATGAGTCTCTGTGCAGAACTTGATGTTAAATGTTAGATCCATTTGATTTGAATCAAATGTGCTGGAGTGGGGAGAAAAGGGACACCAGCCCTTGAGGACCAGGGTTCCCCACCGTTGCCTTAGATCATTATTAAGAGGGTTAAAAAAGACACAGATGAGATTGATAAGAGCAGTGACACAATTGCTTATATTTGGCATGTGCTCCAGTGATGCTGTCAGTAAAACCCTTTGTTCTGCAAAAATAGGCTACGAAACTATAAAAAGTGAGCTACATGCAGAACTCAGAAACATTCAGCAAGAAGAATCGAGGAAGACTCTGTGATCTCATTTTAGTTTTACTCATTATCCCCAGTGGCAACAATGGGGTTGAATATGGTTAAAATAAAAAAAAGAAAATCAATGTAGTTACAGTATTTGCTTTTTATAATCATCTTTCAATTCTACCTGCACTAGGTTAAAAGTCTCATATTATGCAAAATTCACTTTCTAATGGGATTCGAACAGTCCTATGTGTCTCGGAGCATGTGGCCCAAGAATGAGAAAAATCTTTCACTGCTCCCTCATTGCCTGCTGCAGTACACTTCTTAGCAAATGTATGCTCCAATGGGTCTCTCTGAAAGCTTTCCCTGTATGACGTCCAACTGGGAAGTAACCACTCCCCACTCAGTGAGTACTGCCATTGTCCCGCCATCTGGTTATCTGAGCGTGTCCTCTAAAAATCTGGAAGTGATTTTACCATGTCTTTTTAAACATTTTAGCTCTGAGGCTAACAAACGTGGCAAGGTACACAATGGGGGGCCCGGGAAGGATTCGATCCCACGGACTCCCAGGTGAGAGTCATGCACGCTTACCAGTTAGCCAAAGACATATCCTTGTGGCCAAGTAGCCGGGGTGCATGATCAATCGGAGGCACGTGTGACAGGACCCCACACTGTCACACGTAGGTCAGTCACAGCTAATGTTTGCGTCCCATGTCCTTGTAGATATTCATCTTCAGATTTGTGAGGGCAAGCGAGAGTGAGACACTGGTTGGAGATGTGGATGGTTGTTTGTTTGGTTGGTTTGTACAGAGAAGCCTCTGCGCTCAAACTAAGGACCGATTTGACCATACCATGGCTGCGACAGCCCATTTCACTGAGATATTAAAAAATGGTTTTAAATTGAGTATAAAGTGCATAATATGGAATCTTTAAGGAACCATCATTGCACTCTGTTAAGGAATTCTTACTGCACTACAGTAGATTAAGGAATTCTCACTGTACTACGTTAAAGGAATTGTATTGGTTAAGTTGAATACTGGAAAAGTCATGTGAGAAATCGCTCCCCAAAATGGATATTGATTTGTCAATCCCCACTTTACCAACTGAACTAATGACAGTGAATAAGAGCTGTTTGGCCTCAAACTTAGCATTTTATGAGAAAGAGGTAAAAAAAAAAAGAAAAAAGAAAAACTAAGCCAAGGGTGTCCAGCTCCGGGGCCTCAAGGGCCACAATCTTGCAGGTTTTCTGTGCCTCCCTGCTCCAACATACCAGACTCATATTAATGAATCATTGTGCAGAACTTCATAAGCTGTTATATTCTTTTTATTTGAGTCAGGCATTGTTGGAACAGGAAGGGAAAGAAAACCTGCAGGACAGTGGCCCTCAAGGACTGACTTTGGACACCCCTGAATTAAGCATTAACATTTTTTCCCACTATATTTTCTCCTTTGTCTTCACAGTGATGAAGTGACTTATGTAATTATATACATCCACCATTCACCCACGTTTTGCCTCATTGCTCTATAATGGTGTTGTTGACCTGCGACATCTTGCTGTAGGCCAATACACACTGTTGATTTGTTCACTTATGAAGAGGATGGCAATAATTCATGCAGGACACCAAGGTGTCAAGATCCATCCATCAGTGCTTTTCCTTGCAGCTCTTTTTCAACTGACTTGTGGCTCCTCACTTCTCTTCTTTGCTGTCAGTCTCAAATGGTGAAGAGATGGGTATAGAACACAGTTAGAATAAATGCACAGGGTTTAGATAATGCTAAATACATGATTAGCGTTGAAATAAACATGTGTTTGATGGCTGCACATTCTAATATTCATGGATTCCTGCTGCAGTCGAGTCACGGACAAACTGCCTTACACATGAAGCTCATCAGGATAAAAATGTCTAAAAAGGTAAAACAGTCCAGCCCCCAAGAAAGGAAAATAAGGGAAGAGGCAGAGAAAGACAGTCACATCAGTGTGATGAAGAGAACTAGGTAAATAGTTGCTGGATCTGTTACTGTTGCTGGAGCAGTGTCAACTTGCTAGCTTACTGCTGACCAGTAACATTGTTTATAATCAGTAAATTGTTTGAGTTGATTTAAGTGCATGTTACCCCCACTTTGCATTTATCAGGGACATTTGGAAATAGTAACATAAGAACTATTCAGGTGTTATTTAAACCTGTTGGCTGTGTTTTCCTGCTGGTTGCTCAGTTTTCATCTCCTTTATGAGTAATGGATTTTTGCCTTTCCTTTTTGTGTTAACATTTAAATCTGCATTAAAGTGTAGGTATCACAGGTGTAAGTGTCGCTGGTGCAGCTGCACCAGGGCCCAGACGTATTCAGGGGCCCATGAAAAGGGGGGAAAAATAAGCAGCTGTCAGTCAGATTCAGGGGGAGGGAAAATAAATAAAAATGCCTGTGTCCATGTAGCATTACCTCATGCACACCGCTTTACCTTTTCTTTATCTCTACAACACACACACATCAAACCCTCTGAAACCCGAACAAAGCGGTTGGTGTCTGGATGCGTTTTAATGGCACCCACGCAGAGAATGCCCACGTGTATGGAAACAGCTGTAAGCACTCTGATTGGTTGAGTGTTTCTGAATGGAATACCTCAGGTGGGTTGGTCAAATGAGAGTAAACCATGGGCCCATTCTCTACTGAGCTGGTTCTGGTTCAGAGCCACTTGCTCCTCGCTCTCCAAACTGGTTTTGGGCAGGCACCAGTGCTTTGCTGGACCAGAGTAAAGCAAGAACCGTTGTACATAACTTGATTCAGCAGGTGGGGACGGAGCTTATGAGAAGGTTTAAATATGGACGTACCCTTCAAGCCAGCGGCGCAACGGATTATAAAACTGGTCAGAGGAGGAAACCTGGTGGTGGTGAGATTCGGAGATTACTGTACAAAGACAGTAGGATGTTCTCTACCATCCTGGTTTCAGCTGTTCTGCTCCTGCATCACGCCAGCAGCAGAAACGTCTTCATCACTGCTGGACGCTGGGGATGTGCGACGCAAAAAGTCACACTCACACCAAGTAAAACTCTCGTGTGCACGAAGAATTAAATAAAATTTCTGTTACCTGTTACCTGCATGCAGAATTTTTGGTAGAACAGGAATCCATCACGGTGACAACAGCAGTTCTCACAAGCTGTGCGTGTGCTAGTCCAAGAATGTGTGTGTGCGCGCGCGTGCGTGTGTGTGTGCACGCGCGCGTCCATGAGCAGGCATGCGTGCATGTGAGCACGAGCTTGTTTGTGTTTACAGGTGGGGCACAAAAAAATATTTGCATGGGGGCCTATCACCATCATGTTATGCTCCTGGTAGGTATGGTGTGTTACTAATCATTCATACTTTAGCTTTAGCTTTCGCATATCATTCAGAAGTTAAACCGCCAGTCAAAAGTTTGGACACAGTTTCACACTAGAGATGGATGGATGGATAAATTTCAATTTTTAGTCAACATTAGTCTTTTATATAGCCTAATTGGGATCGATCGATCGATCGATCGATCCATCCATCCATCCATCGATCGATCGATCCATCCATCCATCCATCCATCCATCCATCCATCCATCCATCCATCCATTCATCCATCTCAAGGATTTTTCTCCCTTTCTATTGATATGTAGCTTACAGTATGTAAGCTCCAGCTTATTAAAAACCTTCCAGAGATCTATGATGGTACACAAACATCTCAGATGGCTTTCCATCATAACAATATTGTAATGATGGAACATCAATATTTTCACAATATTGTCTCAAACCAGCTGTTAGATGATGAGATTAAAAACAACTTTGCATCCAGAAAGTCCGGAATAGTTAGACTGTGAAGTGGGTTTCTTGATGTGTTGTTGAGGAGTTAATTACAATCAGCATGTAGCAGCTTCCTTTGTTGGAATCAGTAAAAAGTGATATATTAGGAGGTCCCTGGTTTCTCTTTATAAAACTTGCTGCTGTAGTTAGTGTGCGTTGTGTCTATGCCAGTTCAGCTCAGACGATCTCACTTGTTTTCATTTGTCAGTATCTTAAAGCAACCCTTATCGATGTTGCATTGTTATCTTTTCAATAGGGTAAAATGCTATGACTGAGATAATGGTACTCTGAAATACAAGACACTATTAATCAAAATAAAATACTATTACAATCTCTAAATTTTCAATGAAAACTCCAACCAATCCTTGCAGTGGGGCCCATGCCCATGCAAAGGTCTGACCTGCCTGTCAGACCTTTGCTTTCGCATGGGAGGTGGAGGGAATGGTGGGTGGGTCTTTGGAATGAGGTGGGACTGCTTATATTCAAATAATTTTTATGTGCTCTCTGAAATGCAAGATTGGTAAGGGTTGCTTTTTCTTCAATTTTATTTGATGTTATTTTTTTACTTGAAAGAAAAGAAATCTTGAATACATACATGCAGCTTCTGTGGAAGTATATAAAGACTGATTGTGAAATTGACTGTTACAAAAGGGGGTGCCAGCTAAAATCTTGCCTATAGGGCATCAGATTGGTCAGAGAATGGGTACCACTGCTCCTTTCACTCAAAGCACAGTGGAGTGTTCATCCCAAAAATTTGTAGTAAATGCATGTCACTATCCAGGAAACAGGATCGTATGTGCAGGTTGAATACAGAAAGTGTGACCATTGTGAATTTACAAGCATCTTGTGCACACTAGGACTAAATCCTCCTCTGACCCTTGTGTGACTTACACAAGAGATTTATAGACAAGCCTTTGAAACACACATTCACACAGATGATAGGACACATTCTGCTGTGATGAAAGAGAGGTCACATTTGTATACTTGTATGCACATCTTGTCATGCACATACTATCATGTCTGACAAACAAAAGTAGTTTCTCGCACTGCTGCACTACCAACAGATGGCCATTACCATACCGATACACAGCTCAACTCTAGTGAGAGACTTTTCTCATTTCAGAAGCCAGACCTCATTCACTTCATAACACTACATCTCTGCTCTCCTTAACGTGGATAATCAAATACTGTAAATGTCCTCCCCACAACAGTGAAAATATATGTTGAAGTGTTCCACTGTTTATTACCCAACACAGTGTTCTGCTTCACCAAATCACTTCCTCAGCTTCAAGAAATATCTTCATAGGATCACTGTGTCTGCTAGCTTTAAAAAGTGGGAGGTGGTCAACTTTAATTATCAACATACCCCCAAACAATCTTCCTTTAAGGGAGCCAATGGCAGAAAACTCTGGGAGGGTGAACAGGCCACAGATGGTGCCACACACACGATACACACATATGCCTGGAGGAAAAAACTCCACAAGCACCATATGAACGCCTCTAAAGCTTAACCCGCCACCTTTTGACTTTAAACACATTGAAATTCTGTTCATAAAAATCCTGTGTTATCAGCAATTAGTTATCACCTTCAGGAGTCTAATTTCTATTGCCTGAACACTGCTGTGTGCAGCATGGCGCACTTGATCCCTTTACATACAGCTTTTCCTAATTTCTTCCCCTGACATATTGTTGAAAGGAAAGCTGATTTATGTAGTTGGAAACATGTTTAATTGTCTGAAGTGACCACAAATTTAAAAACAGTCCTGTCTCTATGGTTGACCTTGGGCCAGAAATATATCATTAGAAGTGTTGTGCAGATTTGCATATTTCTAGCTCCAGCTCAGGATCCAACTATCCAGCCTCATCACCTTCACTTCTGTCCAACTTCTCATTTAAATAATGCATTCATTATAAACTGGGAAGTTATGAAACTGTTTATCTCCTGCTATTATGAGCAAGTTCTCATCACAAGTTATGTAGTTCACTTAACCTAAGATCTGCATGCTCCCTGACAAGTGATAATGTTCTTCAAGGGTTATTAAGTACAACTGATCCCAAAGGAGAGCCTGAGGAAGAAAGGGTTGGAGTGGAGTTGAATGGGTCACTCCTCACCACAGTTGGATGGTGATTTGCTTAGCATAAAACCTGAAAGCTGGGGGGCAAAACTTGCAGCTTCACTCTGTCCATCTTGTTTGGCAAAACACTCCCTTACTGGTTTTCTTCATCTATAAGGTGTAACTGCATTCTAGTACAGTTTCTCCACCAAATTCTTTTTGTTTCTTTGTTTGAGACTGCAGTTTGTTTTCTGTTATTCCGTCTATTCTCTTTATCAATTTGTCTTCTTCCAACTGCATCTCCTCTCTAAGGTGAAACCTTGCCATTGTGACCTGTGCAAGGCTATTCATGCTTTTATTCGTGCCAGACTCTACTGTAATGCCTTTTTTGTTGGCCTGAATTAGGCTTCCATCGCCCGCCTGCAGCTCATTCCAAATACAGCTGCTCGATTTCTGATAGGAGTGTCCAGGTGGGAACATGCAACCCCCGTCCCTGCCCGGAGGCCCGCCTGCTTCCAAATTTAATTGAAATTACTCTTATTTGTTTTTAAAGAATTGAACGGCCCGGACACCCCCTTATCTTACTGATCAGCTAGTATGCCGGGACCCCAGCAGAATCCTTAGTTCCTCTGGCCAATTTCTTTTGGACGTCGCAAGGACTAAGTTCAAGCAGTGGGGTGAACGCTCGTTCTCAGTTGCTGCCCAGACACTGTAAAGGTCACTGCCACTGGATATTAACCATACTACTGACCAGGATCCTTTAAAATCTAAGTTGAAGACCATCTTTTTTTGTTTTGCTTTTAACTCTTCATTTTTATGTCTATATGTATACACTCTGTGCTCCCCCTGCACAGCCTTCTCTGATTTTATAAGTTCTGTAGGGAATGGGAGCACTAAGCATTATGGGGGAGGAGCGCCATAGTGGCATCTACTGCAGGGGAAACATTAGTTTCTTCCATTCATTCACAGCGAGTTCGGACACACAGCTGCTGAGGAAAACATGCGGAAATGCCAGAAAGGAAAGAGGATTTACAGGAAGACTCTAACTAACGAGGCCAGAGAACATTTTCTTCAGAAATTTGCCATGATCAACAATGCAGACACTTATTTAATCAAAACAAACATGGAGCAGAACAAACTCCCACAGGTTGCAATGGTGACATTTCTCTCTCTTTTTCATACCTGGCCTGTGGTGTGGTGTGTGGCGCTTACGCAGCAGATCGATTAAAAAATGACAAAACCCTGGGAAGCCTGTGTCTTATACCGATGGTGCAGGACCTGCAAATCTTTAAACTGGAAAATAACAACACGGCGATCTGCTGACAGGTACTTGAAGCTAAGCTTCAGAGGCTAGCTGTAGGTAGTTTACATTAGCCGTAGCAGACGTTGTTGTTTCTACTGCTGATGTTTCAGTCTTAATTCTAAAACTTCCAAATATGTTAACTTTAGTACCTGGATTTTGTAAGATTTTACTGTGACAGTGTGGAGTCCAGTCACAATGCATCTGATTGATCATGCGCCCTGGCTGCTTGGCCACAGAGGATATTCCTTTGGCTGACTGGTAGGCGTGCATGACTCTCACCTGGGAGTCTGTGGGATTGAATCCTGCCTGGGCCTTCGTTGCATACCTTGCCATATTAGCTTTTAGATGAGGCACAACATGATCATATTTACAGGAAGTGTCCTTAGAAGGCACCTGGGCTTTGGCTTCATACTGTAACTGACCCAATTTATGCTAATATAGTTAATCTAAGCATAACAGCAAAAACACAGAGCATCGGCTAAAAGAGATTATAAGACTGTTTAGAGAGAATTGCTGCCTAGTGAAATAATAATTGTGGTGATTATAAAGTCACGTTTTGACTTGGACTGACTTTCAGAAGAACACATTCTTGTTCTTTGTGCAACAAAACATGGCTGACTTTACCGCTGTGTAAATATTGGTAGGCTTCGCTGCGTTTATAGTTCCTCATAGCCAAACCACCCACACTGAGTGACAACAGAAAAATAGTTAAAAATTTCAGCATATTTTAATGGGCTATTTGCATGACTCCACTACTTCCTGAACTTCAGACAGCACCTTTGCTTTCCCGTCTTTCATGACTGGACAAACTGATTACTCCAGGTGTGTCTGGCCAGTTACTGAAGTCAGACACACCTGGGTTAATCAGTTTGTCCAGTCATGAAAGACAGGAAGCAAAGGTGCTGTCTGAAGTTCAAGAAGTAGTGGAGTCGTGCATATAGCCCATTGAAGGCCACTTATTAATGCCATCTTCCCACTCTGTTATGAGAATTGGGTGAAACAGGTCCCAGTACACAGTCCCTTGGAGGTTTTTTTTGTTTTTTTTGTGAGGTTTTGTCTCTTCCAATGTCATGTTTTCCATTTTCCAATATTGAAAACAAGGCTAACCGGAAGTGCTAAAAAAAAGCAGAAATGCCTCTGTTGAAAAGATAGACGCATCTGAATAAAGTGAATAGCTTTCAATACTCTTTCATTTTCCATTTGTTTTAACTCTGCACTTATGGATTGTGTTATGTTTGTATCATCACTTTCTTGTCTACCCCTACTATAAAGCACTTTGTATATCCATTGGTGACTGTAAAGGGCTACAAAAAAAAAAACTTGATTGTGTCATTTCTTAATTTGGACACACCTGATTCCTCCACTTTGCTGTTTGCGTTTTCATTCCCCCAACCAGAGATGCCAACACTACAGTTAAGGACAAGACACAACGGAGAGAGGAAGGCAGGTGACAGGTGTGCTTTACATTATTCAACAGATGTCAGCTAAATATGACAACAAAACAACTGCATTATCTAACCAGTGTAGTTGCAAAATAACACTTCATTGTTTCTGTCAGGTGAGCATCAAATCCATTTGAGACAAGGTAGAAATTTACTTGTAATTTAATTTAATGTGCAAGATCATCATGCTCTGCACCTTTCAGGCATGATGGGTGCCAGAAAGAAATTTGGCAGAGGATCCTTGGACAGTCTCCTCTCTCCTCCAGATATATTTTAAGACTTGAGATGTCCTTTAAAATATTTTGCCGTGAACAATTTCTGGGTCACAAGTAAGATGATGGGGGAGCGAGCATGAGGGAGGCTGAAAATGAGAGAAATGAGATGAGACTTAAACTTTCCTTAAATCCTTATGTGGACACATTTATCAGCATACAACACAACATCCCAAAAACTTTACAATAACAACAACAACAGCAAGATTCATTTACTTGTTAGTTTTGGCAAAATGTGGGTTGTTTTCTTTGTGCAACTTGATTTGTGTTAAGCAGTTATATAACTTGGCTACAATGTTGATTAGGTGACAAATGCTGTAGTTATTCGTTACTCCACTTCTCAGAGTTGTAGAGATGACATGAAAATGAAAGCGTAAAACAGTAAAGGTCATGTCGGCATGACATTACATTACAACTGCTTCCCTAGCCTCACTTCCACAGCTCACTCACTGTTTTTATGTGCTCGACCATTAGAAGTCTGAGTGGCCCCGTGCTGTAAAGTGCCATTTACTCTGATATGGCCACGCTGAGGTCAGGTCGAACATGATCACGGTGTTGTGAGGCCACTCAGCATCACAAGAGATAAAGACAGTCCAAGTGCCTGCAACTCTAAGCTCTTCAGCAGATGGGACGGGCCTACAGAGCATTATGGCTTTCCCAGTTTGTACATTTCACCCAATTTAACCACAATGCTGGGCCAAATTAATACAAGATTGACAGTGAGTCATGTTTTCTCCCTTGCAGACCATGAGCTGAAGTGGCTGTCATATCATTTCTCATGCTGTTAGTATTTCATTTCAATTGGAAAAAAATCTAAAGCAATCACTGTCTGAGAGGGAAAAATCAGCAAAGGGAAATACACTCACAGCTGTTTAATGTAATAATGCACGCATCAAGCTCTACTCCTCCATGCGTGGCAACCTCATTTGTGTAGGTTGATTGTTCGTGATTCAAACATTCTCTGGAAATGTCTTAAATTGCAGCTGAGTGCCCCTATGCACTTAAGTCCATGTCAGTATGTCTGTGTTTGTGTGAGAGCATGATGCCTTTGTGCATCTGTTTGTACAGCGTATTTGTGTGTAAGCGTAAGTGGATGCGGCTGTAAGGGAGATGAAGTATGAAATAAAGTCGCTACAAAACGGGAATAAAATGTAGAGGTTACAGCTACAGTAAGCTACCTTGGGGCTGCTGTGGTACCTGTCATCCTGGGTCAGCAATGTGTGAGAATTAGCCTCTAATTATACGAACGAAATTAAGCGTTAGTTGTAGTCTTCCACAATGCAACAGTCTAATGAGAAGCAGGTCAGAGAGACGCTGTCACTAATACCTGAAAAGCTCAGAAACCCATTAGGTACATCTCTCAGCTGAAAGCTGTTGCTGTGTTTTGCTCTGCTTCTTTATCACATCACCGTCTCTATTACACCAGCAGGCTGTAATCCATTCCCGAGGAATATTCTCATCACAGCGAAAATCTGACATGAGGTTGTAGGTGGACGAGCCTCTGTGTCTCAAAGCCTCTCTCTCTGGAATACATACAGGGAGTGCAGAATTATTAGGCAAATGATTTTGACCACATCATCCTCTTTATGCATGTTGTCCTACTCCAAGCTGTATCAGGCCGAAAGCCTACAACCAATTAGGCATATCAGGTGATGTGCATCTCTGTAATGAGAAGGGGTGTGGTCTAGTGACATCAACACCCTATACCTGTATCAGGTGTATTAGGCAAACAGAGTTATTAGGCAACTTAACAATAAACAAATATATACCCATTTCAATTATTTATTTTCACCAGGGAAACCAATATAACAGCTCAACATTCACAAATATACATTTCTGACATTCAAAAACAAATCAGTGACCAATATAGCCACCTTTCTTTGCAAGGACAGTCAAAAGCTGCCATCCATGGATCCTGTCAGTGTTTTGATCTGTTCACCATCAACATTGCGTGCAGCAGCAACCACAGCCTCCCAGACACTGTTCAGAGAGGTGTACTGTTTTCCCTCCTTGTAAATCTCATATTTGATGAGGGGCCACAGGTTCTCTA
>JALJCO010007004.1:0-143946 GCA_023101725.1 Atherinomorus stipes | reverse complement strand
TTCTGTTTCCAGCCTCCATGAGTCACAGAGCAACATGATGTCACCATATCAGCATCTTTCCATGAAACTTCTTCACTGTCATCATCATTATTGGAACATTTCACAGTATTTTAATGAGACGATTAAAGATGAAACATGATGGAAATACTCACCGTTAGTAACAGATAGTTGAATGAGAGAGTCTGTAACTATGTGTCCTGATGAGTCAAACTGTCTGCAGGTGTAACGACCATCATCCTCCACTGTGACCTTCTTTATAAGCAGGAAACATTTTGCTGTAACACTCAGTCTGTCTGATTTAGATCCAACATCTTCATTAACCTTCCCTTTTCAAACAGTGTTGCTGATTTAGATGAGGTACTGTAGATCCAGGTCGTACTTTTACAATCATCATTAAACTCTTTAAAATCTTCACAAGTCAAAGTGACGTCATCTCCAACCTTCACAGTCTTGTCAGAGAATCGTAGAGTTTCTGCTGAAAATGAGAAAAAACAAAACAAACTTAGAGAAAAGTTCAGCTGTTATGTTCAGACTTTATTCTTTATTTTAGATCCATGTTTGAAGAATAAACTCATCATGTTAAAACATCCTGCTCTCATGTAATAACACATTAATAACACAGCAGCTATGTTAAATAACTGTGAGCTGTCAAACTGTGAGCAGTAACATCAATACAGATGATTTTTCTTTCTATTTATAATCTACGTTATGTTTCCTTACCTGTAAATGAAAGCATCCATGTCAGAATCAGAGAAAATGCAAAAGATGGGAATCCAAACATTTTTCTCTCCTCTTGTTTTCTGTGACTTGTTCTCTCGCTGTCGACTCTCAAAGTGTCTGAACCAGAACTTCTGACAGACAAATGTGGTTCCCACGTCCTGTGTTTGACGTCTCCTCCTCACTGTGACCTCAGAGGCTTTAACTTTGAAAAAATAACTGTGATGTAATGAAATTATTTCCCAACAGTTGCTGTTTCATCATGTCACCTCTGAAGCAACTTCTTAGGAAAAGAGAAGCATTTTGCTCAGCGTGTAAGCAATGGTTTTACATTAAAACTGTGTAAAATTTTCCTTTGATGAAATTCTGACAGTTGATGGTTGTGTTGCTAAGCCTGATCATGTGATCACAGGGATGTCCCTTTGGCTGGATCGCTAGCAGGTTTGACTCTCAGGGAGACTTAAGTCCAAACCCCACAAAGGCCCTGTCTGTCTCCTGCTACATAATCTATCCACACAGATTCATATGAAAAACATGTATAAACTGTATAAAAATGTGAATTAAACATGTATAAACTATGTAAAACAGTCCAGAGAACAGTGGTTCTCTCTCCAGTCTGAGTTATCGCTCAGGAGCATGGAGGTAAGGTAAAGAGTGAGGCTGGTGTGTGAGAGAAAGCAAATGAGTGTGTGAAATGAAAAACTGAGAAGCTGTTGGAGGAATGAGGTGTGAGTTTGTGTGTAAGATGATAAGGTATCCTCAGGCATGCATGGGGGGGCGAGGTGTTTGCAGGTGTACAAGGGTTGGTGTCTGAGAGAGAATGTGGGAGGGTGACAGGAGGGAGGGCCGTGCAGGAGGGGAGGGGTGTGGAGGAGGTGTGTGTGGATGAAAGTAGGGAGAGGGCAAACATGAAGGAGGGGCTCGGGGGAGATGGGGAGGAGAGGTGTGCGTGTGGGGGCAGAAGGGGGCGGGTGTTGGGGGGGTGGAGTGATGTGGGTGCTTGTGTGAAGGGGTGGAGGAAGGAGGGTATAGGCGAGAGGGAGGGAGGAGTGTGTTTGTGTTAGGGGATGGAGGGAGGTGGGCGAGTGTGTATGGGGGGAGTGTGTGGGGGATGTTAAAGGCGCAGGAATGTGCGTGTGTGTGGGGGTGGAGGGAGGAGTGTGTTTGTGTTAGGGGATGGAGGGAGGTGGGCGAGTGTGTATGGGGGAGTGTGTGGGGGTGGAAGGAGAAGTGTGTCTGTGAGAGGTTGGAGGGAGGAGTGGGTGGTTGCATATGTGTATGGGGGGGAGTGTGTGTGGGTGTTGGGGGTGCAGAAAGGTGTGTGCATATGTGTGGGGGGTACAGGAAGAAGTGTGTGTGGGGGCAGAGGGAGGCATGTGTGTATGAGGGGTTGGAGTGAGGAGTGGGTGGGTGCATGTGTGTATGGGGGTGTTGGGGGTGCAGAAAGGTGTGTGCATATGTGCGTGGGGGTACAGGAAGGAGTGAGTGTGGGGGTGTGGTGGCAGCGGTGGTGCCCTACCTGTGTGTGGGGCAGGGGCATCGTGGCGGGTGCTGGCCCGTGCTGGGGGGCGTCAGTGGACTGTATAAGTGTATGTTTTTTCTTTCTTTCTTCTCTTCACTCTTCTTTCTGTTCCACTCCTTTTTTGTTTCTTTTCCTAACTTTTGTTTCTCTCCTGTCAGGCCTGATAATAAGATGTAAAATGCAGTTATAAACAAATATTCAAATGAAGCAAATCTGATCAACATAATAAAGCGGCCAAACCATCATTCTGCTTGCTACGATGCTGGACCGGACTAGTTTAAAATATATATATATATATATATATATATATATATATATATATATATATATATATATATATATATACATATAAAAGAAAAAAAATTTCCTAACATTTTCTTGAGTCATTTTTAAGATGAACGTGTCCATCCCAGCGGTGCCTCGTTGCAGCAACAGCTGAGGGAAGTGTTTGGTGAGAACAGCAGAAGTTGCAGGTTTTCTCCTTTAATGGTGAACAGATGATCAGATTGACTCAGACTCAGAGGAAATGACTGAAAAACATTTCTGTTCTCTATATTCTACTTTTAACCCAGTGATGTTGTCACATCTCTTTGTTGAGATGTGACAACGTTGTACTTCATGCAACGTTCATGAAGTGCTGTATGCAGTTTTATGTTCTTTCTACTTTTGATTTAAGATGACTTTAAGCAGCTAATTCCCACTGAGACTCTACTGAGAAAGTTTGACCAAGGTTTAGATGGACGGACAGGAGAGACGGGATGTAAGACGGATGCTGAGTTTGTCTTCATCAAAGAACATCACAGAGAGAAAACCTGTCAGAGGTCAGTGGGGTTTCATTGTCACTGTCAGACACAACTGAGACCATGTGGCACCAAATTCAGCTTCCAGCTGGGCGGGACTGGATCCCGGTCTGTCTCAAGGTGACTTTAACCTTTTACTGTTAAAGCTTTTAAATCACTTTTCACCTTTTTTGTCTTTCTGAGCTTTCAGCTGCATCACTCCTTCCTTGCAGACATTGCAGAAGTTCAAACACAGAGTAACAGAGCTTTTTCTGTTTCCCTCCACATCAGGACATCATGTTATCTTACAGAGACTCTCCTCAGACTGAACACAGTCCACTGCTCCCATCTAGTGGCCATAGTTTCCTCTGAGGAAGCAACAGGAGGAAGCAGAGAAACCCAGTAAAGCAGCAAAATCATCCAAGATCAGTCGTTATCAGACGTCAGACTGATCATCTGGAGTTTTACTGAGTGTCCACACTGACTACTGATCTGATAAATGCAGATGTCATCAATAAAGTGTTTAAACAAAAGGAAAGAAAAAATAATCTACACATGAAAATAAAGTCTGAATAAACCGACCAATCGTGGTTCTTCCTCTGGTCTACATGACTGTAACGGCTACTTACCGAGTCCAGTTCTTCTTAGTTTAGATCCTGGAGAGTTCGGCTGCAGTGCAGAATGATACACAGAATACCAGATCTGTCTGAGCATGCAGTTTATGATGGGAACTGAGAAAAAAAAAAAAAAGCGATCAAGAAGCATAGAAAATAACCCAGAAAATATTTGGAAACTATGAACTTTGATTGAGCTTCTGTGCAGCTTTAAATTTAAAAAAATGAGACTTCTGGATGTGAATCAACTTGTTTATAACATTATTCACAATAAAATGTTTAAATCTGAACAGAAAACATTCATATGAAGCAACATAGCAATTAAAAATGATTAATTACAATGTAATAGATGAAGTTTGAAATAACAGATCAATGAGGCTTGTTCTGGACAAAATGTTCCTCACAGTAGACAAAAAAAGAATTCATTAAGTTACTGTAAAAACATAATAATAATGATAATAATAATAATAATGTTTATTTCTTGTAAACTTTTCAAAGCAAATGTTACAAAGTGATTTACATGTCAATAAACCCAACAGATCAAAACAAACAATGTTGGTATAAAAGGAATCGAGTCTTTTTAACTGCACGTGAATAATAAGCTTGTCAACAATAAAAACTCAGATACTGGAAGGTGGGTACGGGGTGTGGGGCCTTCAGGGGTCGGCTATATGAGAGAAATAGAGGCCATTCTGCTTTTAAAGTAATAAATAAAATGTTTAAATGAATCCTAAAACATTCTGGCCAGAGTTATGATGCTAAAATGATGTAAAATTATTAGGGATGCACCGATTGTGAAAATCTGGGCCGATACCGATGTTTAACATAACAACTTGGCCGATGGCCATTGTTTTCTATTTTTATTTATTACTTCCTTTGTGCCACAGAAATTTACAAGTCTTTCAGCTCTTCATCAGTCTATCCTTGATGAGCACAAATTCAATCAGACCAATTTATGAAACAGACACAACCTTTAATGTCACTGTGTGGTTGACATTAGTTATAACAAGCTCTTTTCTGAAAACTTTTAAAAAAAACCTGGGACTGATAATCACTAAAAAGAATGCTTCAGTATATTGTCCAACAAAATTAAGTGGTTTTAGCCTAATAAACAAAAACATACTCAGTGAGAAGATTATTTTCATGGCCCAATAAAAAATATTTGTGGAGCATGTACTGCAAACTGCGTAACGCTGATCTTTTTCTGAAACGGTAAAATATTGCCACACGACCGCCGCCATCTTCGTTTCTCTACTGAGGAAAGTGCGCCGATGCCTTCTACCAATATCTCCCCCCACCCGCCCAAAAAAGAGTTTTTCTTAAGAACAGTGTTGATGACACAGATAGATAGATATAGGCTATATAATAATCGGCCACTGCCATCGGCGAATGTCATTTCTATTGGCCGATGGCCGATATCAGTTAACAAGGCAAACATCAGCCGATACCGATGTCCACCCGATGCATCGGTGCATCCCTAAAAATTATCCTTTTTCTTTGTTCTGGCAGCAGAGTTGTAAACTGTCTGAAGTACAGAGAGTTTTAGACAAGACGAGTGACAAAGTTGATCCAGTAATCAGCCAAGATTAAACACAAGCATGCAAACTCACCTCAGAGTTTTATAAAGTTTACAACAATCTGATCTTTGAAAAGTTTGAGATGATAAAACATGACTGTGAAAATTTTATGTAATGATTTTCAAAGTTCAGCTTGTTGTGGAACCAGAACTAAAACCAGAACCACAATGATGCCTGCAGCTGGTTTTACAATTCATCTTAAAGTTTAAGACGTGCAGCGTTTAACAAGTAAAACAGTCATGTAAAGCTCTGAACTCACCAGGGTCGGTTATGTTTAGCTGGTGAATATAACTGTGCATCATCAGCATATAAAGTAAAAATTCATTCGTGGTGCTGATTCTCTCCCAAATACAAGCTGCCCCCCTGCCTGCTGAGGATGGTCACTGAATTAGTTTTTTTTTTTTTCATCTAATCTTTAATTTGGATTTGGATGGGACATGTGTAACATTTCCAACCAGAACCAGAGTCCAACCTCCAGACCGATCTGACTTCCTGCCACCACGTCTGCCTCCCTGAGTGCGTCGGGACCGAACGGCCTGAAGGTTCTGATCCAAAACTCCCATCAATTATCTTTCCCAGATTCCTTCATCCTTGAGAAGGTTGAGAACCAGACAGCAAAACATGTTCTTCCCACTTTCACCTCAACTCCACACTAAAAGAAAAAAAGCTGTTCAGTAACATCACAGCTGCGTTTCTGCAGGTAGATCTGCCTGAACTTCACAAACAGTCAAATCTCAAACTCTTTCAATGTTAAAATGGCACAAAAACAGAAACTTAAAGCTTATCTTGTAATTAAATCAGCCATAATGACTCCAGATGTGAGTCTTTGTCTTTCATCTGTATTTTTGGATGGTAGAATAGAGGTCGGGGGGGTCAGTGGAGGCTGCAGCAGGAGCTTTAACAGTGCTGTAGGTCACTCTGTGCTCCTCATGGTCTTTACTACGAACCTGTGAAGCAAAGAAAAACAACATCAGGATTCATCCTCCAACATCTGCAGCTGCATTCCTTCCCAGTATAAACCAGTCAGCTTACCCGGGTCCCAGTGATGCTCATGTTGATGCTGCTGATGGAGGCGTAGTGAACTACATCTGCATGATCAGCCTGCACAGTGATGACAGCAGAGGTGGAAACCAGCACATGAACACACTCACATTTGTGCTTTAAAGGAAACTAAAACAGCTGGAAATATTTTGTACTTAAGACATAAAATATTTTTAAATTCTAAAACAAACTGCACAAAACTCTGAACACACCACACTTTTCTAAAGCTACATTCAAAACCACACCTTTCCTTTTCACAACTCAGAGTTTCACACCAAAACAGCAGCTAAAAGCTTGCAAAGTTAAAGACTAAACTGCACGCATCATTACACACAACCACGAAACCAACTCAGAACACAATGTTCGTGTGTGAAGATGTTCTTTTTACATTTTTCACAAAGCATATTACGATATCTGGTATTCATAGATCTGTGTGTTTCACATGAACAGTATGTAAATCTATAGAAAATACAGTTTGTACATGACTGGACTGTATCAGGGCATCCACTGCACACAACATCGTTCAGGATGAGATGCTTTATGTATTTATATTGTGCTACATCACGTCATCCAGCTGTGTCGGGACGTAGAACCTCATCTAAATCACAGGCAATATTGTCGCTGCCAGGCGAAGTGGGAAAAATGCCCGGAATGGCGGATGTAGCTTCAGAAGGTCTCTACAGGCACATGGTCACAGGCCAGGTCCACAACCATGAGAAGATTCTCTGGTACCGTATGTAAGGTTGGCGGTCAAACACCTTCCACCTCCATGTGGCATTCGTTCAACTCTACAGAAACAAACGTACTAAGTACTGACTTGTATGTACTCTGCTGTGAAAAATACATTCAGAATGTTGCAAGGTACACAAGGGCCGGGCGAATTCGATCCCCGGACTCCTGAGTGAGACTTAAGCGCACTAACCAGTCAATGAATGGGATAGATACACACCACAAAACTGGATACGCCCCCAATACATCACATCTGTTCAGGAAGTGGGGGACACCTATTACCAGTCACCGTTAGACCACAAGAAGATACCGGTCCGTGACAAAAACATATTTGTCTGCAGGGTGTCAGTTGTTGAAATATGTCCGTAGATTGTGGATAAGGACCTCTGAAAAATGCCGGCTCAGTGTTGGTTTGGATGGCAGTCGCACTGCCCCCCCCTCCTGTGTATCTATGTCCCTGAGGCCAGCTATCCACGGCACATGATCGGAGGCATAGGGGCAGGACCCCACACATCCGGAGCATGTGGATGTGCTTGGGGAAAGAGGGGGAGAGATGTGACAGTATGGGGTCCACTCATATGACCCTTAACTGGTAAGTGCACATGACTCTCACCTGGAGGTCTGGGGATCAAACCCACCTGGGCCCTCCTTGTACCTTGCCACAGATAGAAGCATCATTGCACGTGTTTTGCTGAATAGTGGACACTGAGATGAAACCAGTTACTCCACTTTTCCTTAAAAATTTATTGTAGACCAACACAACAATAAAGTACAGTATACTACAGTATCTGCTGTCTTCTCTCAGTGCTGGATAATGAGGGCTTCAAGGGTGCGTTCACCGCTTCAAACGGACCGTGGTCCGATTCCACGCATAGCCCCTTCATTTGGCGCACCAACTGTACTCTGGTGCACACCAAAGAAGCGGACTCTGGTCTGCCTGAATGCCGTGAGTCTCCGTTCACTTGCAAACGGACTATCGGACTATCCAGCGCACCTGATGGGACTGATGTTTACCGACCGAATAAAGCAGAAGAAGAAAAAGAAGGAAGTGGAGCAGATTATCGTCTGTGTTGGAGGGAAAAAAAAGCAAACACTTCCTGTAAGTTCAGTACTCTATTTGGGTCAGCATTTAGCGACAATAGTGTGCACAGACGGAGTACACAGTACGCACTGTGCACTGAGTTCCAGTGCACTCGGACGAGTGGGCGATTTGAGACACGGCTGCAGAGTCTGAGCTGGTTTCCACCTCCAGACAATGATTGTGTGAATTCCCCTTTAATAAGCTGTGCAACAAAACCCTGCAAACCTCACGAGAAGGGTCTATCTGCGGCTTGCAAGACAGGGGCGTGTCGTAGTGTGGGCGTGTCGCAGTGTGGGCGTGTCGTAGTGTGATGTTACGCGACGACACGCCCACCAGGCCAATGAGAGCACGGTAAAATCTAGCCCTACCCCTGACCCTTCCCCTAAACCTAACCAGACCCACCCACACTACGACACGCCCACTGGGTTGCAAGCCGCAGATAGATACACTTGAACCTCACTGAGTGAAGACAGCAGTGTGTGTGTGTGTGTGTGTGTGTGTGTGTGTGTGTGTGTGTGTGTGATCTCACCACGTCCTGACTGGTTTCTGGACCAGACCCTGCAGAGTTTAAGCTCCACTCCTGAACAAACACAGTCTGATTAAAGTTTTCTGTTTATAACAACTTAAAGAAAAACTGTCATGAAAATATTTAACATTTCAAATTAGTTCTGGAAACTATATTTAATTATTCAGTTTAAAAACTCACAGCTCTGTCGTCCATCAGCGTTTTATTCCCTAAAAAGATCAAACAGAGTCAGATTTATGTCCAACACTGAAGATCCAGGTTTAACTAAACCTTAAATGTGGAACTTTCTCACCTTTAGTTTTCCTCCATCTGATGATCATCACTGCAGTTATGCAGAGAGCTGCTAAACCAGCAGCTGCACCGACCAGCGATGGCAGAAGAAGATCTACAATCACGACATGGACGGAAAGTCAGGAGGGACAAAATGTTTCCTGTCCACAGACACTAATTATTATTATTAATTCTGCTGTTCTCTTTATGTTTGTTAAAGTTGTTGTTTAGACAAAAAACCTGAATTTGGTTCAGTTTCTGCAGCAGATGATGTTGTGACTGATGTTTCTGGAGTTGTGGGTGATGGTGTGATTGTTGATGAGGTCGTTTCTGAAAAATGTTTGAGAAAGAGACAAAATACCGCATTAACAGCAACAGTTATGATGCCCAACCCCTGTACACCCGTCACCCATCCGTGACATAAAATACTCGATGATGTTTCCTGTGTTGGTGGTAGGGGAACAGCACTTTGCAAGGTTTTCAGTTTTTATCAAGCTTTTAAAATTCTAACCTTGAACCCAACATTTGGGTCGAGACATTTTTTTCCATCATTGATTTCGGTTATATTGGATTACATTGGACGAGCAGTATGGAGGAATATTGACAAGTTTTTGTGGATTTTTATGGACCTTTTTGGCTCGGACCCCGGCAAACTCCATTATATGACAGTTGGGGGAAAACAAAAATCTGTCAGATCTCTGGCTGCATTTGAGATATTAAAAAAGTGCTCCAGAGTCTTGCTCAGAATGAGGATGAGGAGAAGATGAAGGAACATCATTCTGTGGGTGTACCATTCGTTTAAACTTATGGTTAATATTTTAAACATCTAAATATTTTCTGTTTGTGCTTTGAGCTTTATATTTATGTAATGTGTCAAAATATAAAATAAAAATATTATAATCGGTCCAATGTTTCCTCGTGTGGTTCTAATAAGTTCAAGCAGGTAAACGCTGATTGTTTTATGATACTGTCCAGAAGAAAGTGATGCTCCAGTGTTTTATCAGTGAGGTGTTGAGTTTCCAGCCTCCATGAGTCACAGAGCAACGTGATGTCACCATATCAGCGTCTTTCCATGAAACTTCTTCACTGTCATCATCATTATTGGAACATTTCAAAGTATTTTAATGAGACGATTAAAGATGAAACATGATGGAAATACTCACCGTTAGTAACAGATAGTTGAACATCAGAGTTTGTAACTTGGTGTCCTGATGAGTTAAACTGTCTGCAGCTGTAATAACCTTCATCCTCCACTGTGACCTTCTTTATAACCAGTGAACAGTTTGCTGTAACACTCAGTCTGTCTGATTTAGATCCAGCAGTTTTGTTAACCTTCCCATGTTCATACAGTGTCACTGTTGGTTTTCCTGATTTACTGTAGATCCAGGTCGTACTTTTACATTCATCTTTAAACTCTTTAAAACCTTCACAAGTCAAAGTGACGTCATCTCCAACCTTCACAGTCATGTCAGAGAATCGTTGAGTTTCTGCTGAAAATGAGAGAAAAACAAAAACAAACTTAGAGAAAAGTTCAGCTGTTATGTTCAGACTTTATTCTTTATTTTAGATCCATGTTTGAAGAATAAACTCATCACGTTAAAACATCCTGCTCTCATGTAATAACACATTAATAACACAGCAGCTCATGTTAAATAACTGTGAGCTGTTAAACTGTGAGCAGTAACATCAATACAGATGATTTTTCTTTCTATTTATAATCTACATTATGTTTCCTTACCTGTAAATGAAAGCATCCATGTCAGAATCAGAGAAAATGCAAAAGATGGGAATCCAAACATTTTTCTCTCCTCTTGTTTTCTGTGACTTGTTCTCTCGCTGTCGACTCTCAAAGTGTCTGAACCAGAACTTCTGACAGACAAATGTGGTTTCTACGTCCTGTGGTTGACGTCTCCTCCTCACTGTGACCTCAGAGGCTTTTATGCAGCAAACAAACAAACTTCTGTCAACATTTCATCATTTTAGGACCAAACTGAGACTTTTAATCTGCAACAACTAATCTGAGTGTAAAAATCCAGATTACAGACGTTAAATAAGAGGAAATAAACAGTGTTAGTGGACGTTACTGGTATCAGCCCAGTCTCACCAGTAAACACGTCTCCACCCGCTGCTGGAACCACAGAACAGCTCAGTTAGTGGAATTAACTGAAACGAGAACAGTTTCCGCTCTGAAACCCGCTGTTTCATTATCTCACCTCTGAAGCAACTTCTTAAAAAGGAAAGAGGAAGTATTTTGGTGAGAATGTGAACCCGCTGCTTTGAAACATAGATGTGGTTAACACATTGGTGGGATTTATCTTCACAGTATTATTTTAGCCTTTTCACAAAACAGCATCAAAATTCATGTTAAAAATATCTTTCTTTAACGAAATCTTTTGAAATTTTGGCCTCTGCATTGATTCTGTTGTTTAATATTTAATAATACCTGAAACCTGTGACAAACAGGTTGTGTGTGATGTCACCACCTCAGATTTGGTTGGCAGCTTCTCACCATTTGCTCGCTGAGGAGTAATTAGTTCCGTTTTTTTTTTTTTTGCAGTGAGATTTCAAAACATGCTGGTGTCATTTTTAAACTTGTGTGAAACCCACGAGCTTTTCGTTGGAAGTGCAGCAGCGACTGAGAGGGAAGTGTTTGGTGGGGACGTGAAAACAGCAGAAAGCTACAGTTTTTCACCTCTAACAGTGAGCGGAAGACTTTCAGGGTGACTACGGCAGTGGTTCTCAAACCTGTTCAGCCACGACCCCCAAAATAACATGTTGGTGTTCGCAAACCCATCCCCACCCCCTCCCATGATGGCTGAGCGGATAATTGTGTGGTATACTCTATCTAATGGGTCATCTGTGGCCGTCCTCTGTGAGGCTTGAAAACATTCAGAATCTCCATAAATAAGGAGGATAAAGTGGATTTAGGTGGATTATGTTAACAGCTGTGGAAAAAAAATCACCAAAATGCCAAAATTCAGCTTTTCTCACTGAGATGGGGCCAAATTGGGATTTTTATTGCAGCAGCTGTAATAACTTTGTTTCCGGACACTCAGTGATAAAAATTCTACATGTAAGGCTTAAAAACTATAAGAAACCTCAAAAACACGGAGGATAAATGTTTTCTGGAGGATTCGGTTCACTGCTGTGACAAAGCACCAACATGCCCCTCTCACTGAGATAATACCAAGGACCCGGGAACAGTGAGGCTACTTACGGGTGTCCCAAAATTTTTAGTTCTTTCTTCATCCACTAGGGGCACCAAAACAGAGCAAACAAACATGTTTACAGCAGAAATAAATGTGTTTACAGCAAAAATAAACATGTTTACAGCAGAAATAAATGTTTTTACAGTAGAAATAAACATGTTTACAGCAGAAATAAATGTGTTTACAGCAGAAAGAAAGACTTGTTTAAAAAAAACATGTTTACAGCAGAAATAAACACGTTTACAGCAGAAATAAATGTGCTTACAGCAGAAATAAACATGTTTACAGCAGAAATAAATGTTTTTTCAGCAGAAATAAACATGTTTACAGCAGAAATAAATGTGTTTACTGCAGAAATAAACGTGTTTACAGCAGAAATAAATGTGTTTACAGCAGAAATAAACATGTTTACAGCAGAAATAAATGTGTTTACTGCAGAAATAAACGTGTTTACAACAGAAATAAACACATTTACAGCAGAAATAAATGTGTTTACAGCAGAAATAAACACATTTACAGCAGAAATAAAATGTGCTTACTGCAGAAATAAACATGTTTACAGCAGAAATAAATGTGTTTACAGCAGAAATAAACGTGTTTACAACAGAAATAAACACGTTACAGCAGAAATAAATGTGTTTACAGCAGAAATAAACACATTTACAGCAGAAATAAACATGTTTCCTGCAGAAATAAGTCCTGCTACAGCACTGCCCCCGCAGTCTACAGTGGTGATGCTACGTTTGCTACGAACAGAGCCAACAACATTTTACAGTCGGTGCTCAAAATTACTTCATATTGCCTGGGGGGTTTTTTTTTTTCCAGTTAAAGAACGAAAAATTAAATGGGATCAGCTGTCAGTGAAATAAGTTGAAATTGACAAAATAATGAATAAATATTCTACGAAAATCGTGAGATTTTTGCATTGCGTTTTGAAAAGAATATTAAAAAAAAAAAAAAAAACAAGTAGACAAGCATGATGGGGCTCTGAAGCAAAAATTTTGTTGAGCGACACCTTGAGGAAATCACTGCAATCAGATGTTTTCTCTCATGTCAAAAAAGACGTCTACACCTGTTGACAGGTAAGTTGGTCCACTGTTCATGGAAATGTGCTCTAATGTGTCTGGGACAGTTTTTTATTATTATTATTATTTCCAGCCACATTTCAAAACCAGTATTTTATATCACCAAATTATAATTTTATAAATTTTAATTTATTATTAGTTTCTTGTTATTTGAATTACTATTGTGAATTTAGCCTTTTCTTTAATTGGAGGGACTGAATAATTTTGCAGACTGCATCTGCTCTTCAGATGTGTTGGTGAATGAGGCCTGATGTACGTTGGACAGAGACTAAAGTGGAGCTGCTGGGTCAAAATCTCCAGCAGTAATCATGAAGTCCAGTCTAAGTCCAGAGCTCAGCCATGCTGTGATGGGACTGAAGGAAGCTGCACGTGCACGCTCATGCAGCGTTGTAGAGAACAGAGTTCACGCTCATGATGCATCTCTGCTCAGTTTCTAATAAATACTGAAACCTTGTTGCTGCTCACATGAACATCTGCTTTCCTCATAGATGGAGATATTGATGTCTGTCTGGACAGCTTCATCATCATCATCTGAGTGCTGACTTGCAAAGTTTAATCTGTTTAAAACTGCAGAAATCATCAAACAAACAGCAGACACATTTAAAAATAGAAATAATTTATTTACAAACTGTAAACTTTCCAAAAAAAACAAAAACTGGCAAATAAATGTTCAAAATATACATCCTACCCCTTTAATTTGTTTTCAATAAACAAGACTGGGGGTCTTCACTGACGATGCTTCTATTAAATTATAATTAATCTGATGCAGGTTGAAGTCCTCGGAGATCTTTTACTGGTCTGAACGGGTGAAAATACGACATGAGCTCATGTTTAAAACTCTGCAACTCTAATCTGCGGAAGCGCGAACATGATGAGGATTACAGCGAGAACAGAAGCTAATTCAGATTTGGCACATTATGAATATTTTTCCCCGGTCTTGAGCCGTGTTTTCCTGTATGCAAACATTACTGAAGTAAAACATTTTAATCTGCAGCAACAGAGTCAAAATTCAAGTTTAAAAACTACATTTAACGTCACTCAGTTAAAGATTTACAGGCTGAATAAAACTCTGAGGCTGGAAGATCCTGTGTGATATTCTAGGAACACGAAAGCCTCCAGAGATCCGTCACTGATGAAGAAAAGGGACTTAAATAGTTCATTTTTAGCTGCATAAAATAAACCAGCGGGTAGAAAAGTTAGAATGTCTTCCATACGTGTGTATTTGGAGGCAAAAGTGGTCGATTTCATTTTCTGTTTGCTTTAGTAAACTGAAGACCGATGAGTGTGCACGAGTATGAGCTCCATCTGCAGGAGGAAAATAATCAAACCCTGAAAAGAACCTTTTTTTCCTCCAGCTGACGTCAAATTTCCCTTTAAAGCAACAGAAAGACAAGAAAAAAATTCCTTTTCTCATTTTTTGTAAACATAATTAAACAGTTATTCAGGTTTCTGTCTGAGATCACAATAAAACTTTAAAGTTTCTCACTGGGAGCTTTTCTTTTCATTTGTTTTAATCTTTACCTCCATCATATGAGTTACATCATTTACTCTGAAGCACTTATTTGTCATTATTTAAGTTTTATGTAAGAAAACAGAATGCTGTTGTGGCAGTAGTGTTGCCACAGGAGCTCCTCTGATTGGCTGGTCAAGGTCACGCGGGTCAGCAGCGGAAGCGGAAGCTCGCGAGGAGAGGAAGATGGTCAGAAGAGTGATGCTGATTGGGCAGGCCGTTGATTTCCTCCAGCTCAGACTGGCCGACCAATGACAGCCTGCCTAGCAGCTGGAGGCTCCGCCCACCAGGAAGCGAATCCGCCGTGTAGAAATCTTGTAGAGAGGAGAGGAAACGAGAGCAGCTGTGACTGATGAAGGGTGAAGGCATGTTTTAACGTTCAAAATACTGAAGTTAATAAAAATCATAACGAGACTTTATCTAATGACGCAACCTGGACCCAAAGAAGCAGCTGGGAGTGGACGTTTGTGTAAAAACTGCAGAGTTTATGGAGGGATGACGTGGAGGGAGGACACGTATGGCCCTTTTCCACCAGCACAGCTCAACTCAACTCAGCTTGGTAGCTTTTCAGTTACAATCCATGACCCCGATCACAAGTGGGCGGGGTCAAAACAGAAGTTTAACGACAGCAGCAACAGTTCACACTCCCCACCAGCAGGTGGCGGTAACGCACTTCATGAACAGCCGCCAGTAAAAATGGCAACAGAGGAAGAAGATGAGAAGAAAGAAGATGAGAGGGACGGAGGATATGGTTACTTGCGCTGGTTTTGGAAGAGTTCAGGGAGCACATTTACCTTTTAACCTGAAGGTTCCAGGTTCAAGTCCCTTTTCAGGCGAACAATGTTTTTTTTTTCCTTCACATTCTTGTTGAGAGTCTGAAATCCTTCCCCCAAGAGCTCATATCTATCTATTAATTAATCTACAACGAAATTCTGTTTACTTCTTGAGCAGCGACAACGTCCTGGTCGTAAATAAAACAATATAAATCATAAAATATTAAAACTAAGTGCATTTAAAACATTTACAACTGATACAGACTAGTTTTGTTAAGAAAAAAACCTTTTTTCGTACTTCTAATACTGTATTGTGATTAAACCAGTGATTAACAGAACTAATATGCAGTAGGGCTGGACGATTCGTCGACGTAACCGATACGTCGACGCAAAATATGCGACTGATGCGTCGTCACCAAAACAAAGTGGCGCGCCATGCGACTTCAACTAAAACAAATGGCGCACTCCGCGAGTGGCTCTTCCAGTTTCCTGAAGACAGTGAAGGCCCACACTCGTTTATCAAAGAAGATAGCAACCAAGCCATAACATACACTTCCATGACGCCATGTCTTCAACACGTCAGGCCTGTTTAGCGGTCAGCATGAAGCCGAGCTCCATCTGCTGGCCGTGGGTGGAACTGCAGCTGATGCTGAGCTCCATCTCTGCCGTGGGTGGCTGCAGCTATGCTGAGCTCCATCTGCTGGCCGTGGGTGGCTGCAGCTGATGTCGGGAGCTGTCTCGTCCTACTAATATAAAAGCCGTCTCAACCTCATTTCTGTTTCATCTTGAAGATTGTGTAATCCATTCTGGATAAATAAAGCATTTTTGATTTCATTTCCAAGTGATTGGCACCCGTATTAAGCATTAACAGACTAAAAAAATCACTTTTCTGGAGCTAACCCATGTTCAATATAATGTTCAACTCTAATGTTTATTTATCTTCATTATCTTTTTTGGAAAATAATATCTGCTACTAAATCCTCCAAGTTACATATCATATTATTTCAATAATGACTTTTTTATTATTATTTTCACATAAATAAATTAAAAGCCTGTTTTCAGTCCGCTTTTCAACATAAATTTTACATTCTGTTGTTCATAAAAACTCCATACAGGCTGCTCTCCCACCCTTTATTCATCTCTTTTTACATTTTAGATATCTAACAGCATATATAAATTGCTGTCTGTCAATTTATAGGGAAACGAAATCGAATCAAATTAGTCGTATCGAGCAAAAAATATCGTTAGATTAATCGTGCATCGAAAAAAACGAAGATAATCGTTTAAAAAAAATCGTAACACAGCCCTAATATGCAGGAATCCTGAAGTTAATCTCAATACCTTTTTAAGACTTTTTAAAGAAAAAAACGTGAAGGACCTCATCGCCACTTCAGCAACACATCTTTAACTTAACAGTCGATTAACTGCGATTAAATCCATGAAGCAGAACCACACAACAAAATTCAGACAAGGTGGAAAAGAATCATTTAAACCTCCGTTTAGTTCAGTGTTGGAGGACGTGTACGACCCTGAGACGATCTGGCAAGCTGAGCGCAGTTCTGCTTTTATTTGCCAGGATGAGGAAATAAATACACTCATGGATACTTTTCACAAAGAGTTTAAACACCAATGAAATTTAACACTTCACAAAACTGCAGTTAAGACTTTTTAACTGATATATCAACTTTTAATACTTTAAGACTCCACAGGCAATCTGAAAACGTGTGTGTGTGTGTGTGTGTGTGTGTGCGCGTACCAGGGCTGTATAGGATGTAATCCACCGTCAGGGCCGTGCGAGAGTGACACGTGGTGATCTCAGGTCTGCCATCGGGCACCAGGTGATGTTTGTAGGAGGACTGCAGCTTCAGGTTGTGCTCGATCCTCGCGCTGCACACACACACAAACACACACATACAGAATGTGTGTGATGGAAAACACTGCAGTCAGATCTGAGTTTCTGTTCCTCTGGATTAAATCTAAACAGTGAAAGATGAGAGTCTTTTAGATTTTTAAGAACTGATGCACCAATTTAAGTTTTCCTGATTGATTCCCATTTTTCTTCAGGTCTGTTTCCTGATTTCCAAACTACTATAATCCCTGGAAATTAAGGAATTGCTCAGAGATCCTGGATGGAGGCGTCTGAACAAAATCCAACAGAAAAGGAACAGCAGCGTAAATGGTGCATTCACTGGCAATACATAAACAAATGCACAAATAAATGAACAAATATGGGGAAAATAACCCAAAAGGCTGGGCAACAGTGCAAGCTGGTCTGACTGAACCAGGCATCCTGGATGCCACTCAAAGCTGATATTTTTCACATAAAGACACAATTTACAAGCATTTTGTCTAATCTGAGCCCACAGAGCAGAGACGTTTCCAGTCTCTTAGAGGAAAAGAGCGAAGCGTTACCTGTTAGAGGCAGCGGTGGCCGGATCCTCTACGCTCAGATTAGAGATTCCTCCTTCAACAGCTGACAGACACACACCTGTTAGATTTGATGCTCGACGCGCCGATTAATGAACCTGATCTCACAAAAAGACGCGACATGAGCACGAACAGCCGTACTCATTTACATGTCCCCGATACGCAACTGCTTCACATTACGTGCCACTGACATGAAGTCGGTGAAGCTTTTCGTGTCCCCAGACACGAACTGTTCTGCTTCAAATTACCTGCTGACACGTAAAACTGTGCAATGTAAAAGCAACAAGTCCTCTAAAACATATCACACCCATATTAGGTCGTTTGTGCACAAAAATATGGACTATATTACGTTCTTAATATCCACTCAGTTTATATATATGTTTGCATGTAGCCTGGAGAAACCTGGACTCGATCTTCCGAGCTTCTGGATGACGGACAGCTGCTCTGCCTCCACGTCTACTCCTCGAGAGCAGTTTTCATGAAACAGCCAGATGCATTTCTTCCCCAACGTCACCTGAAAAACCTCATTCAGCTCAGCAGAGGAAACGAGCCAAATTGCATGGTGGCAGCTCTGGAGGAATAGACTTGGACACAGAGCAGTTGTCCGTTCCTCCAGGCAACATGCAACCAAAAAACCTAAAAGAATGTAAGCTACGTCACAATGCAAAAAACTGGATCGCATATATAAACTGAGTGGATAATAAAAACGTAATTTTGTCCGTATTTTTGTGCACAAACGACCTAATATGGGTGTGATTTTTTTGGAGGACTTGCTGCTTTTACATTGCACAATTTTACGTGTCAGCAGCACGTAATGTGAAGCAGTTACGTGTCTGGGACACGTAAATGAGTAAGACTGTTCGTGCTCATGTCGCGTATTTCTGTGAGATCAGGTTGGATCAATAAACTAAACTCAAACAGACAGATGAAAACAGGTTTTATTCCACATTCATTAACCAGTCTATCTGAAACTAAAGCTGTAAATGTGTCGCCTGGTGCGGACGGTTCTGAGTCGGTCCTGATGCTGCAGGTAAGGCTCACCTGTGGGGCTGGCGGGGGAGGGTTCAGCTCTGGGTTTGCTCTCATACTGACACTGAGGGCTGATTCCCAAACTGCGAGACCAGATGGGAGGCGTGAGGATGCGGTGGCCTCTGGGATTGCTTTCCTGACCCGACACCTGCACAGACGCACAAACGAACCGAGCTGAGCTCTGATCTGACGTTCAGAGAGCCTCGGCGCAGAAAGATGACATCACAACGCCTCACCATGCTGATCTGCAGCCCTTCGTACTCCAGGCAGCCTGTGGTCATGAAGCTGTACAGCGGGCTGCAAGGCGCCGAGTTGAAATCCCCACAGAGCACCACCGGATTGGCCGATCCATCGGGGAGGCGGGACAGCCGGTTTATCTCAGCCAATAAGATGGCCAGCTGGGCTAGCTTGATATCGCCCCGGCGAGGGTTGTAGAGGAGGTGTGTGTTGGCGACGCAGATGAAGGAGGACGACTCTGATTGGCTGATGCTGTTCTTGGGCTGCAGCAGAACAACCAATCCCACGTTGTCCCGGTCGAGGAGGGCGTCGCCGTGGCGGAAGAACTCCACGGGATTGGCCGAGAGGAGGGAGAAGCGGGAGGTTTTGAAGACAACAGCACAACCGTCCGGTTTCCTTCCCGTTCGCTTCTTAAACTCACACTGGTATCCTAACACAAACACACAAACACACACACACACACACACACGAACATAAGCTAACATACACAATGGTAAAATATTAATCATACCAGACGGACAAGTTCTTCTTTTTCTCTGTTGGTTTTAGTGCTGCAACACGACTTATAATGCCGAATAACAGGGATTTCATATCAATGATTATTGGAGCGTAAAGAAAAAAAAAGATTCTTTAACTTTGAGAAAGAAATCTATGACAGAGTATTAAAGTCACATTATGAAAAATTTTTCATAGACTTTGAGAATAAAGTCAAAATATTACAGGAAAAAGTCACAATCTAATGAGAAAAAATCAAAGTCATAAACATTATCAGAAAACGTCGTTATATTATGATAATAGCTGTGATATTATGAGAAAAAGTACAATTTAATGAAAAAAAAATCACTTTCTGAGAATAAAGTCATTATATTAGAAGAAGTCATAATTTTACAAGAAAAAAAATTATTTTATGAGAATAAGTTGCAATTTTACAAGAAAAGTCTTTATTTTATGAGAATAAAGTCGTAACATTATGAGAAAAAAGTTTAAAATAAAGACAATATGAAAAAAAGTTGTAATCTTATGAGGAAAAAGTCTATTTTATAACACAATTTAGTAACAATATCATGAGAAAAAAGTCGTAATTAGTAGTAATTTAATATGAAAAAGTTATTTTATGAGAATAAAGTTGCACTATAAGAAGAAAAAAGTCAGAATTTTACAAGAAAAAAGTTGTTAATTTATTAGAATAAATTTATAATATTACAGAAAAAGTTGTAATTTTTATGAGAAATAATGTTATTTCATGAGAAAAAAAGTCTATTTTATGAGAATAAAATTGTATATTTACAAGAATGCAGTTGCAATTTTAAAAGAAAAAGTCATCATTTTACAAGAAAAAGATATTTTATGAGAATAAAGTTGTAATATTACGGGAAAAAAATTTATAAATTATTTTAAAAAAAAAAGTGTTAATTTATTGGAATAAAGTTGTAACATTTGTAGCATTGTAACAGAAAAAAGTTATTTTATGAGAGAAAAATGTTATTTTATTAGAATAAAGTTGTATATTTATGAGAATAAAGTCTTGATATTTTAAATTTAGAAGAGGAAAGCTGATAAAATGAGAGTGGTGGAGCACCGGCAGATCCTCAATCTCGGCACATCAGCACCACATTGTCATTAGTATCAGAGCTTTGAAAATAATCTGCAAGATTATGAATCTATTCTGCAGAAAGAAGCAGACGGACTTGGAGGAGGGGGAACTGGTTGGAACCGGTCGACTGCAGGGTTATGCGTCAGCGGCATTTCAGAGGGACTTCCAAAAGCATCACAAAGACAGAAGACGGCATACATACTGACACACCAGCAAGGATCCGTACCTAGAGCCTGCAGCGCAGGTTTAATCTGCTGCTCATAGTGGTCCTTCTGCACTTCCTGGAGACACAGGATCTAGAAAAATGACATTTCTGTTAATTCACACTGAAAACAGACAAAAATGCAGGTCTGAAGCCTTTTAGAGGATTTTGATTGGCTGCTGTGTCTCATCTGCTCACATCGGCGTCGTGCTGCTGGATCTCCGCCAGCAGGTTGGGCAGCCGGTAGTCCCAGGGCAGGACGCCGGGGAGGCAGTGCCGGTACAGGTAGGCGTTGTCCTGCAGCAGCTCCTGGGACAGGATGTTGTAGGACATGACGGAGAAGTCAAACGCCGCGCTGTCCCCCGGAGGACGAGGCTCAGCATCACACGTCTCCCAGCGTCTCTGAAGAGCTGAAGACAGGAGGAAGATGAGGATGAGGAAATGTGTCTGGCAGGAACTGGTTTTAAAGCTGGAGTCGGCTTACGTTTGACAGGTGGGGGGATCCCAGGTGGAGGAGGCGGTCTGTCTGCCCCAGCGACCTGCCACGGGTTCGGGGGCTGAGAGGGCCAGGGGGGGCTGGGAGTGTTGTAGGGGGGTCCAGTCGTCTTCCTGCCATCCTTTGGCTGTGGTGGTCCCGCTGCGCTCCTCTGGAACCCGCCCTGCTCTTCAGCACCCCTCCCTTTCAACCAGGGTTTGGGTTTATGCTCTGAAACCGGATCCATCTCAGGTTTGAACTCGGGGACCTGAGTCCTGGATCCGGCAGGGTGCGAGTGATTTGGATCCCTTTCCCTGTCGTCGTTCCTGTGCCAGGCCTTCCAGGTTTTAGTCCTTTCTGCGTCTTTGCCGCTGCTGGCGGTTTTCTCTGCATCCGTCCTGGTTCTGTTCCCGCTTCCGTCTCTGAAGCGGTGGTTTGGTCGAAGGCCGCCGTCCCCTGTGGAACCAGGGTGATGGCGCTCTCTCCTCGTCTCCTTGCCTCCCGTTGCCTTTGGTGGTCCTCCTCTGAGTCCTTCCTTTTCCTCTCCACTCTTCTTTCGCTTGCTGGGAGGCTCTCTGTCTCGCTCCATCATCCGGCCTTCAGAGGTGTGGAAACAACAACTGCAACTGCCGATGCTACCAGGGCTGATGCTGAGAGGGTGATGAGCTGATGGGTGGGAGCGGGGGAGTCGAGGAGGCCAGGGTGGAAATCCCTGAACAGACCACCATGGAGGAAGAGTGGGGATGAACTGGGAGAAGGAGGAGGAGGCGATGCTGCTCCTGAGGCCGGCCTGGTAGAGAGCAGGATGGCCTCGGGGGCAGAAGGAGGAGCAGAGAGAAGTCAGCTGGCGAAGCAACATGGGTTGGCTGGAGGGAGAGATCAGAAAGGTCAGAGTGCAGACAGGGAAACACGATAATTATCAGGCCGATAACTGGAAATTATTACGTCATCCTAATAAGTCTGTCATGAAAATTTGCCCTGATAACAAACAGTCGTGCTCAAGATTATTGACACCCTCCAATTAAAGAAAAGGATAAATTCACAATAATAATTCAAATAACAAGAAACCAAAGAAACTAATGATACATAAAAATTTATAAAATCATAATTTAATGAAATAAAATATTGGTAAGAAATAATTTAAAAAAAAAAAAACTGTCTCAACACATTCGAGCAACTCGCCTGTGAAATGTGGACCAACATTCCTGTCCACAGGTGTAAAAGTCTTTTTAAGCTTTACAGAAACCACCTGATTGCAGTGATTGTCCCAGAATGTAGTTTAGCTTCAGAGCCCCACCATGCTTGTTTGCTTGTTTTATTTTTTGCGTGTTTATTTTTTAATATTTCTTTTGAACCACAATTCAAATTCAGTGTTATGATTTGCATAGAATTTTTATTCATTATTACTTTTGTCAATTTCAAATTACTTCACTGACAACTCATTTTTTCCTTCTTTGGTCTTGTTTGGTCAGACAGACAATAATAAGATCATTTATATGATCAGATGTGCGCTCATTTCCACGCTTGTTTGATAAACGGACCACTGACTTTTATACACCTAAAATGGCGTCTTAGCAACAAAAGTCACGTGTCTGGCAGAGACCGATTGGAGGGTGTCAATAATCTTGAGCAAGACTGTATTCTTTTTTTATGTCTGCACAACAGTGCTCTGCTCACGAGACTGGAATTATTGTTGTTTACAAATGCACTGTTTACATAGACAACTCTAACCTGTCAGTCATCATTATTGTTCGTAAGTAAACTTTTCCACTTGTCAGTGCATCATTTCTGTTTTTTTTTTTACTTCTTGATTGCAATTTTTCAGTTTGTAATCCTGATGCATGTATTTGCATCAGTTCAGGGAGCCTTTATTTTGTATCAGTAAGCAATGCACCTTATTGAAGTTGATGTACATTTGAGATATTTCATAGTTTTGTTTGATATCTTTTAGAAAATGTTTTAGAGGCATGCTGACATTCCTTCATTTAAAGATTGAAAAGTCTTTTTGGGTTTGTTAATAGTATTTATTGTCATGATTAGGTATGCTATGATTAGGTCATCCAAAATTTTTCATACCCTCACATTCAATAGGGGAAAAACTAATAAAAATATCTATATCAGTTAAATAAGATGAAATTGACAAAAGTAATAATAAATAAAACTTCTGTGAAAAAAAAAATCAAGTAAGTAAACCAGCAGGATGGGGCTCCTACAGTAGTCTAAAATGATGTTAAGAAACATTTTGAGGCAATCACTGCGATCAGGTGTTTTCAATAACGGCCAATCATACGTCTGCACCTGTTGACAGGTATTTTGATTCGCTGTTCTTAAGCAAGGTGCTCTGTGTTTAGATCAGTTTTGTTTTGTTTTAAATATTATTTTCAATTATAATTCACAAGCAATACTTTATTTCACTAAATTATAATTTTGTGAATTTTTATCTATTGTTACTTTTTTATCGCTTTTTCAAAGTTTCTTGTTATTTGAATAACTATTGTGAATTTATCCTCGTCTTTAATTGGAGGGTATGAATAATTTTGAGGAAAACTATGCGTCTTATCGGTTATCAGTCATCTGTATCGGCCTTTGGGGGCTGACATTTATAAGTATCAGTTTTTTTGTTTGTTTTTTTTAGGTTATCGTGCATACCAAAGTACAGATAAGTAACAATAAAAACATCAATTATCTGGTATCATCTTCCGGACTGAGAATTTAATACATTAATTTTAACACGTGATCAACGGCCTTTGTTTTCTGATTCGTAATATTTAAAATTTCTACCAAATTCCATGAAAGTTGGCGGAAAATAAGTTTGGTGAAAGACAAAACACATAAAACGTGAGCTGTTCAGCCACGGCTATTAAAACTGAACTCGACAGCCGCCGTAGTTAATCTGGAGCCGCCAGCTCACATCAACTTACTTCTCTTCATGGAATAAAAGTCCATCATTAATATTCCAGCTTGGCCACATGTTGACGATAAATCGTAAACTAACATTTTCGAATTGTTTTCCCGACTATATCCAAAACAAGCCGCACTCACTGTCCCCTCAAAATGACGTAGGCATACGTAGAAATCAGACGCGAAACCAATGTCGCATTCAATGCTATGTTTAAAATTAACATTTTCTGTTTGTTAAAAAAGTAAAGTAAAAATACAAAAGCTTTGATTACAGTCATTTAATCGAATAGATTTCGTTTACTCTTTATGTATTACAGATTAATCACGAACTATGGCTAACAGCACAGATTATTATAATCAATTAAACATGATAAACGATAGATTTTCGACATTTTCTGCTTAGGTAATTACACATCTTCGTTTTAATTTATATCTTACCTTCAATAGGCTTTAACTAAAAAGTCCCAAGCTAAAACACGCTTTTTTACTGTAACTACAGATTGCTCATATTTTTCTTACATGTGGTTAAAACGCCGCATTGCAACAGTTTCTAGAATTTTAAAGAATTTCCGAGGATACACAAATGCACCGTCTGGTCCTCTAACCTCCCTTCTTCTGATGCTGGAAGTTGTAGTCCTATTTTCTGCTGCCAAGCTTCGCATTAAGAGGATTATCTGAAAAAGCGGACTACAACATTGTCGGTACGACGTCGAAATACGTCCGACTGAAAACACTGCTCACCTCGACATAACCAAAGCTTTACACCAAGTGCGTCGGCCTGAAATGTTAAGATGTCTTACAGCAGTGATAAAAACGACACAGCTTTTAAAAAATGTATATTTATGCTAACTTTAGAAGCACTACAATTTCTACAATTTTAAAACATTAATCCAGCGAGAGTGAAAGAATGGTGAAAAGGTCATAATACTTACGTAAAAGCGAGTCTCTTCTGGAAAACAGCGGTGTCGTTAAAAACAACTCTTACTGATAAAATGTCAGCTTTTAATGTGCGACATGTTCCGCTGTTCGGCGTCGGTAAAGGCCGGAGTGAGGCTGTCCGGGGCGGATTAGTGATTCGCTGAGCCGGTAAAAAGCACAAGTGGAGCGGGAGAAGAGAGGAGCGGGCACATACTGTACTCTGTGTTCCTCTCAGTGTGCGTGATACACCCCCCCTCACATCACCTTATTGTGCATCAGTCCGTAGAAAAGACATGTCATTTCAAGTAAGAGTTTGCTCCAGAGTAAATACAGAAAACACGCATTTTTAAAGTCCCATGACTTCAGCTAGCTTTTTAAGAAAAGATGAAGATTGTTATTAGAGATTAATAATTTAATAGTAAAAATGTAGGGTTTATTTAACAGAAGATGCCTTTGCAAATGCTTAATATACATGCAATTTATCCATCCATTAAAGCACAACAGACATAATAGCCTCAGTTGTGAATCTTGATGAAACCAAACAGCATGAAGTTAACATTTAGCTCCAAATGACAGTTTACCTTCAGTCTCTAAGCATCATAGCAAATATTCTGCGTAATTAATGAATATAACCGTTCAGGAGCATTAATGGGATCTGGGTGCTGCTGCAGCCAGGCAAGATTAATTTCACTGTTTTATACAGTTTAACGCAGTTTCATTCCCACACGTGTGCCAAAGATAAGCAGGATATTTGGGAAAGTCTGAAGTTCAAGAGAGAAGCTGTGATGAAGCTGATTTTAGTTCCTTGTTCAAACGGTGAACCAGATCCACCAAAACCCACTTTTTCCTCCTTATTTATAAAGTTTCTGATCATTTTGAAGCCTTAGATTTAAGTTTTTATCATCCAGCGTCCAGAAACAAAGTTTTTACTGCTGCTATTTAAAAATCCAAATTCAGCGGTGAACCAGATCCATCACAACACCATTTATCCTCCTTAATTATGGAGATTCCGACTGTTTTCCGAACTTACATTTAGAATATTTATCATAAGAACAAAGTTTACTCTGCTGGAAATGCAATTTTTTTGAGGGGTGGGTTGTATTTTTGTTGTGAAAATATCAACAAAGTAAAGTATGGTTTATCTAACATTTTTCAAGTTTGTTGAAAAAGCACATAGTTAACATATAGATATATATTAAAAATCTCTAAAATTTGAAATGTGGCTTGACATAAACATTAAACCTTTTTAAAAAGGTAAATTAACACAGATATAAATGTGCTTTATATTATTTATTAACAAATAAAGTGTACATTAGCAGTAAAAAGGAATAAATAACACTTCTCTGCTCTACGTGAGGTCGTAACCAGCCTTGCAAACATCAAATTAAAGTGACTAGATGGCTGTAACTGTATTGCTGAGAATGATATTAATAAAAAAGAATTAGTCCAGCTAATTAGTCAATATCGGGTCGATATCCCATCCAGATATTGGATCAGTGCATCTCTAATCTCCACTTGTTTGAGTTCAGTTCCTTCCGTGTGGATGCAGATGTAATCTGACAGGATGAATAATGAATGAATCACATTTCTGCTACTTTCTCCTGTTTTGTGGTGTTTGTTTGCATGATTGCTGAGAAAAACGTGCCAGAAGTGAGAGTTTGTGGAGTTATAACAGCTGCTGTAATAATAGCAACATAAAAACAAAAGCTACAGTCAGGGTCGTTTTATTTTCATATGAAATAAAAGGATTCTGAAGTTGTTATCCTGTTATTATTTTGAAGAACATAACGAGTGCTGGTGTGGACAGATGGAAGTCCTTTGCTATTTCATTAAAACTGAAGCAGCATCATAAAACCTTTATTACAGAATCAGACGGGACGTCAGAGCGATGCAGCCGAGGGAGAAACACTGAGGTTCATCTCTGCTTCTTGTCCCAGAGAGTATTCAGCCGTGTTCAGGTCGGCCGTAAGTCCGGCTGTTTTTAGACACTTCTGGAATCTGAAATGGAAACTCAAAGAACGAGGCGACACGAAGGCCGTGTGGTGCTGCAGAACAACAAACATCTCAGGTATGAGACCAGAAACAGATTCAGTTACGTCCCAGATTCTGGAACAGTGGAGATGTCCGACAGTCACACTGGGTTTCTCATAGGGATCCACCGATATCAATGTTTTTAAGGGCCAATATACCGATATTTTCTCATCAGCATCAGCTGATGGCCAACACAACCTGCCTATGTTTGGGGCCGATACTGCATTTGACTCCCAAATTAATATTGTTAGAGCCATATGGAAATTATGTTTATTCTGTATACATCTGATTAGAATACTTATGAGGAATATATTGTTTTGTTTTATCGAGAAGTATTTGATTATTTTTTGTATTGTTTAAATGTTTAGTAGTTATGTTTTATTACTTAAATAAGCTCCTTCAGAGTCCTGCATTTAAACAAGGTTAGGCACATAGTTTTGTTTTTGACAGTACGCATGCTCAGTATATAAAAAAGAACAAGTTTGGCCGTCACTGCAGGGTTTGTTGATGTGACAGTACCTTTTTTGTGAACTTTGTAATAAACTGAAGTTATTTTTACGCCCATTTTTGCTTCAGTTATTAAAAACCAGGTTGACGAGTCAGAAACTTCACGTCCTGCAAGAGTGGTAAGGAAAGAATTTCTTTGTATTTTTTGGAAAGATGTTTTGCCAATACAAATATAATGAAGGATACAATGAAACAACTCTTTTAATATAAAAAAGAACAAAGAGTTTCAAATAAATATATAAAGAAGAAATTGTGCAGCTGTAAACAAATATTAAATTTAAACATTAAACTTGAAATAAACAGATTAAAAAGTCTGTTAATCATGCTGAGTGGTGGTATCAGCCACCACCCGGCGTAACGACCAATGCCGATACCAGCAAAAAACGCAAATATCAGCCTAAAATATCGGCTGGCCGATGTATCGGTCTATCCTTAGTTTCTAAATCTGCAAACTGGGATTAGGACTCTGAATTACCACTGAGATCGTCCCCGTTAATCTATGAGTGCAGCGGCTGGAGACGTTAACTTTGCTCCTGGGACGACGCGGCCTAAAATCTGACTGGAGATCTGCTCTGATGTGAGGAGCCTTTGAAGGAGGATGTTGGTTTGGTGAAGTTCACGGATCTGTTTGCGTTTCCGGGTGCTGTCGAGTCACCCACAATCCTTTGCAAACATCAGCGTTGGTGCAGAAGGAAGATGGATCATGATGTTGGACTTTGTCGTGTCCACCTTAGCTGGGGTGTGTGTCCAGTCCTGAAAGCTACTATCTTGTTACCGTGAGAGCAGTCGTGGGGAACTGTGGTTCTGGAGGGCCACAGTTCCCCACCAGAGGTCCCCTCAGGTTTTCCATGTGTCCCCGCTCCAGCACACCTGAGCCAGATCAAACAGGTCCAACAGCCAATCAAGATCTGCAAAGTGACTCAATGATTTTAATCAGGAGAGCAGGAGTGAGGACAGACCGATATATCGGCCGGACGATATTTTAGGCCAATATTTCTGGTTTTTGCTGGTATTTGCATCAGTCGATGCATACGAAACTTTTATATATATATATATATATATATATATATATATAAATATATAGATGTAGATATACATATATATATACAGTCGTCCTCAAAATTATTCATACGCTCCAATTAAAGAAGGAAAAAAATCATCTGTCAGTGAAATCAGATTAAATTGACAAAAGTAATAAATAAAAATCCTATAAAAATCATGACATTGATTTTGAACTGTGGTTTGAAAGAAATATTAAAAACAAACACACAAAAAATAAAACAAGTAAACAAACATGATGGGGCTTTGAAGCTAAAATTTTGTTGAGCAAATCTTTTGAGCCAATCACTGCAATCAGGTGTTTTCTGTAACGTCCAATCAGACGTCTGCACCTGTTGGCAGGTATGTTGGTCCATGTTCATGGGAAAGGTGCTCTAATGTGTCTTATTTTATTATTATAATTATAATTTACAATGGCAATTCAAAAGTAACCTCTTATTTTATTAAATTATAATTTTTAAATTTCTATGTATCATTGGGTTCTTTAGTTTCTTGCCATTTGAATTACTATTGTCAATTTAGCCTTTTCTTTAATTGGAGGGTATGAATAATTTTGAGGACTCATATATATATATATATGTATATATATATATATATATATATTACATTTTAATTTTTCTACCTAATATTTGTTAACAAGTGCACTGTTTCTTTTTATATATTTATTAGAAGTGCTTTGTTCTTTTTTTTATACTAAAAGAGTTGTAGAATTACTTTTTATTGTATCCTTCTCGATACCAATTTGGGAGTCAATGCAGTATCGGCCCCAAATATCAGCTTATGCTGATGAGAAATTATCAATATCGGCCCTAAAAAAAAAAAAACCTGTATCGGTTGATCCCTGTGTAGGAGCAAGGACACGTGGAAGACCTGCAGGATGGGGGCCAACGCCCCCCACCACTGCTGTAGAGCTGTGGTCCTCAACCTTTTTTCCAGAAAGTACACCTTGTGAAATATATTTTCAGCCAAGTCCCCCCATCTACCCCCTCAACTGTTTAGACAGCAGACAAAGATAAACAAGGACAGAATAAAGAACAATTTCATAACAAGATGAGTCAAACTATGTTGGTGCTTCACTGAATTCAGGAAGCAGGTTTTTTGTTAAGTTACAAAAATAATTAAAACTAAATTTAAATGTACATTTATTATAATCTTTATTGTGTAAATTTTATGGAATATTTTTTTTAAGTTTTAAAAATTATACATGGATGTTAAAATATTTTGCGTACCCCCTGCAATACCTTGAAGTACCCCCAGGGGTACTCATAGCCTCATTTAAGAAGCGGCGCTTTAGTTTAGAGAATCCCGCACCTGAATCAGATGATGGCTCGTTACCGGCGTCTGCAGAGCTGAATGCACGATGTATTAGGAGCTCCCCTGCTGCAACACACCTGACTCTGATCAATGGATGATCAGCAGACAAGATGCTGCAGCAGGGAAACTCCTAACACCTGCAGGATGCTGACTGTGCAGGACTGGACTTAAACGCCCCGGCTGTAAAATCATCATGTTCAAAGAGAGACAAGTATTAACTGTTATATGCATAATGTACGTCACATTAGAGATGGGCAACACCGAAATTTTTCATGTCGATACGATACCAGTAGTTTATGGCACTTTTTCAGGGATACCAATTTCAATACTTTTTGTCCTTTAAAAGAAAATCACATGATTGTACATTTTGCATTAATATCTTGAATGCAAGGACAATATTAGATATAAGTAAAACCTGAGAACAGAAGTACTGGAAAGAAACGCTTTTAAAACAACAATTAAATATAGTGATGATAAAATGAAACAAAAATAAATTAAAAACGTCTTTCAATATTAAATAACATAATATATACTAACTAAAATAGTCAAATTTATTAAGTGGAAAATGTTTAAATAGAAAATGTGATAGTAATATTACAAATTTACCAAAACATAATGTGCAATAACCTGTATTAAACCACTGAATGACAACAAAACATCATCATCATCATCACTAACAGTAGCAGCATCATCATGACATCTGATAGGCTACCACCATCATGTGACACAGAAGCTAGAATCTGATAGGCTACCACCATCATGTGATACAGAAGCTAGAATCTGATAGGCTACCACCATCATGTGATACAGAAGCTAGAATCTGATAGGCTACCACCATCATGTGATACAGAAGCTAGAATCTGATAGGCTACCACCATCATGTGACACAGAAGCTAGAATCTGATAGGCTACCACCATCATGTGACACAGAAGCTAGAATCTGATAGGCTACCACCATCATGTGATACAGAAGCTAGAATCTGATAGGCTACCACCATCATGTGATACAGAAGCTAGAATCTGATAGGCTACCACCATCATGTGACACAGAAGCTAGAATCTGATAGGCTACCACCATCATGTGATACAGAAGCTAGAATCTGGCTGTTTTCATCGTTTCATTGCCTAAAACTCTCAGAAGTAGACACAAATTGCATGTTTTGTATCTGTACATTGGTATCACGATACTCAAAGTATCAATTCCGATATTTTGTCTGGGTGGTATTGAAGTATCGACTCCAAGGTATCGATATGCCCATCCCCAACTGGCATCAAATTCAAAATAAGCGCACGTTTTTATTCAAGAAGAGGAAATAAATGAATGAATTGCCAGTTTCTTGGTTTTAAAATCATTTCAGTTTGCTTTTATTTTGCTTTGAGGGTCCCAACCTTGAATGTCAGGTGGAGTTAATCAACATGTGAATAAGGATTTTGTGCTTTTTGTGCTGATCAGTCAGTAAAAAAGAAAAAGGCTGGATCCTGTTTGAAAGCGTCTACTGCAGAAAGGACGATGACAGATTCCCAACCACGCAGACGGGAAACAGATTTGTGCTCCAGCTTCAAAAGCAGAAGCTTTCATCGGAAAAGATCACAGTCTGGTCATGATTTCCTCCTTAAAGCAAAGTTTCTCTGCAACTTTGACAGTTCAGGGGTTTAAGGTGCACTTGGTTTCAGTTCCAACCAAACTTCTGGAAGCTTCAGAAACAGCCAGCGCGTCTTCCATGCATCGTTTCCTGCCGCCATGTTCCCATCATCACCATCTAATGTTCTGTTTGTCCACCGAAGAGTGCTAAAGACCCGATTTCTGTCCAGCGTCCCCGACGCAGCGCCGGGACTCGGCCGCTCAAACGTCTCCAGTCTGTGAGCGGCGCTTCCTGCCCGGCTCCGAGGTGAAGAGTGGGGGTGGAGGGTCACGAAAAAGGGACTTCCCATCTCTGTGTGTACGCGCTCAGCTCGCAGGGGCTGATGACCAGCATCCGGGACGAGTCCATCCCGTCCAGAGCCATCTCCGAGTCCAGGCAGAACCGCGAGACCAGGTGCTCCAGGTGAGTCCCCGACTTCTGCCACCGCTGCAGGACGAAACAAGGACACGGTCACGGCCCAGTTTACCCAACACGAAACCAACAAACATTCCTACAACAGAGTCACCCTGCAGCGAAAAGACAGATTTAAGAAATAAAGAAGGAAACCTGAACTGAAATTGTAAAAATCATTGTGGTCTGAAACATTTCGTTCAGTAAAACCTCGTCATTGGAAAGATTTTCATGTTGTGAAGCACTTTGGTCCACAAGTGCTGTATAAATAAACTGTATCAAACTGAAAGTTCAGCATCTATTTTCAGTCTCAGGAGGATCAACAGCACTGAGATCAGTCCTGACAGACGGACCGGAGACTTACTCAGTGTCACGGCTAATCTTACGTCTTAAATACGCAGATCACTGCAGCAGTCAGAGTTTAACAAGGTTTTCATTGTTTAAAGTTAATAAGAAGTCTCATTCTACAGATGGGCACTTGTGATGCTGCTGAACGGCCACTAGATGGAGCCGTCTTCATGGTCATATTTCCACCTGACTGTTCTTTGACCAAACTTTCTACAAGCGTTTGCTCGAGTGTGTGTGGTCCAGGTTTTACTCATGTTGAGGGGATTTGTTTTTTAGGTGAATTCTGTTTTATTATTTTCACTTAGTTTAATTAACCCTGCAACATTGTGGTACTTTCAACTTGTGTTTTCTTAATTATTTGATTTGTTTTTATTATTTGATAGATTTGTGTACCTTTTAAGGCTTTGAGTACCACACTGCAAAAACTCATAATCTTACCAAGATTATTTGTTTATTTTCTAGTCAAAATATCTCATCACACTCAATATAAGACGTGATCACATAAAGAGAAACATTTCAGTGAGAGACAGTCGCCCTCCAATTAAAGAAAATGCTAAATTCACAATAGTAACTCAAATAACAAAAAACTAAAGAAACTAATAATAAATAAAAATTCACAAAATTCTAATTTTGTGAAATGAAATGTTGCTTTTGAATTGTGGTTGGAAATTATAATTAAAAAAAAAACAAGCTGTCCCAGACATAAAAGAGCACCTTTCCCATGAACACTGGACCAACACACCTGTCAACAGGTGCAGACGTCATCACAGGAAACAGCTGATGGCAGTGATTGTCTCAAAGTTTTGCTCAACAAAATTTTATCTTTGGAGCCCCATCATGCTGGTTTACTCGTTTTATTTATTTTGTGTGTGTTTTTTATAATAATATTTTCAAACCACAATTCAGAATCAATGTCATGATTTTCATAGAATTTTTATTTATTATTAATTTTGTCAATTTCATCTTATGTCACTACCAATCTTAAGTCTTCTTTAATTTGAGGGTTTTAAGACAATGCATTATAAATATGTCTTATTTCAAGAAGTCCTATCAAGAAAATTTCACTTGTTCTTTAGGCAGATTTTTTTTTACTCATTACAAGCAAAAACAAGTGAAATTTTTTTTGATAAGATTTCTTGAAATAAGACATATTTAACTTAAAACAAGTTCCTGCATCTCAGTGAAATGTGTCTTTTTAGGCGAGTATGTTTTATATTGAGTCCGATGAGATAATCTGACTAGAAATTGAGTTTTTGTAGTGAATGTTCTTATCGTAAAGAGCTATGCAAATGAAATTTGATTGATGGATCCGTTTACATGATGACATCACGAGGACGGACGGGTCCTCTTCAGGACAAAAAGAGTCCCAACAGCAGAAATCCTTCAGTGTGCAGGTGAGGACATTAGAGTTGGTTAAACAGTAATTACAGAGTTCGAGTTCAGTCTTGAGGAAACTGTTTAAAACCCTCCGACGGCATGAAGAGACATCCGTGTGTGTGTTTGTGTGTGTGTGTGTGTTGTGTGTGTGTGCGTGTGTGTGTGTGTGTGTGTGTGTGTGTTTGTGTGTGCATATGCAGCAGCAGATATGATCAGACATGGAAAGAGGCTTTTATCTTGAAGCTGGTCTGAAACCCAATCAGAGAAGAACAGATTGGCAGATAAAGGAAGAAAGAAGAAGTGAGCATTAAAGGGCAAAACAGAAATAATGCATCTGTATCTTAGTAATTTGAGAAAGTATTTGTGAAGTATTTGTGATGTATTTGTGTGTCTGTGGAGCCTGTGAAGCGTATCTTTGTTGTATCTGCTAATCTCAGGAGGCTCTGAGACAAAAGCGCCGGCTTTGTTGTGTGAAACTCCGCGGTGGTTCTGCGGCAGCGTTGTCGAGATGACACGCTCGTCACGGTGCAGCGACGGCCGCGGAGCTTTTAATTGGAAAAAAAAGAGGGAGGGATAATTAAAAGTAAATCAATTAGTATTCACCTCATTACTGACTGCTGCAGCGCTGCGACTTCCAGCAGAGGAACATCGCCGTCTCTGCTTTAAGTGTGAGATCAGGAAGTCTGCGGGGAGATGAGGGGTATCCCATCATGCTCTGGGGTCGGCCTCCAGTCATCAGGACCTGAAACCCCCTCCTGGGAGGATTCTGGGGGTATAAAAATTTCATGGCTGCTTCTTCAGAGTATGTTTTTTGTCTCAGGGTTTTGCTTTTACTCCATCTGGAGCAGAAACCAGCTGTCAGACCTACAAGCCGACCGTGTTTCTGCGAGGCAACAGGGTTGGTGAAAAAGCTCATCCAAAAATAAAATGCAGAAAAATCTTCACCTTTTCAAACATTTTCCTTCCAGTCTTTGTTGTAACCTTTAGACGTGTTCCTGAGCAAACAGCTCTCCAGCGTTTCCGAACGTCGTTCTCTCTTTCTGTGGCCAGTCGCTGATGCATGACGGATAACTGAGAACGAAATCGGATTTAAACGTCGGAGAAAACTGGACACGTGGACGAACCAGGACTGAACCGTCTCCAGCAGATGAGCAGGAGCTCAGAGTGATGTCCCGAGGAAACAGGAACAAGTCCCGCAAAGATCTGAACCAGGACCTGAAACGTGCATCTGGATCTATAGGTGGTCCATCTACTGTTGGCAGCAGCCTCATCGGGAATGGTTTCCATGGAAACGTGGATGTCAAGAAGTGCCAGACCCAAGAACTGGACTGAAGATCAGTGGGGACGGGTCTGATGGAGGGACAGATCCTCCTCAGAACCTGGACCTCAGCAGGTCTGATGGAGGGACGGATCCTCTCCAGAACCTGGACCTCAGCAGGTCTGATGGAGGGACGGATCCTCCTCAGAACCTGGACCTCAGCAGGTCTGATGGAGGGACGGATCCTCCCCAGAACCTGGACCTCATTAGGTCTGATGGAGGGACGGGTCCTCTCCAGAACCTGGACCTCAGCAGGTCTGATGGAGGGACGGATCCTCTCCAGAACCTGGACCTCAGCAGGTCTGATGGAGGGACGGATCCTCCTCAGAACCTGGACCTCAGCAGGTCTGATGGAGGGACGGATCCTCCCCAGAACCTGGACCTCATTAGGTCTGATGGAGGGACGGATCCTCCCCAGAACCTGGACCTCAGCAGGTCTGATGGAGGGACGGATCCTCCTCAGAACCTGGACCTCATCAGGTCTGATGGAGGGACGGATCCTCCCCAGAACCTGGACCTCAGCAGGTCTGATGGAGGGACGGATCCTCCCCAGAACCTGGACCTCAGCAGGTCTGATGGAGGGACGGATCCTCCTCAGAACCTGGACCTCATTAGGTCTGATGGAGGGACGGATCCTCTCCAGAACCTGGACCTCATTAGGTCTGATGGAGGGACGGATCCTCCTCAGAACCTGGACCTCAGCAGGTCTGATGGAGGGACGGATCCTCCCCAGAACCTGGACCTCAGCAGGTCTGATGGAGGGACGGATCCTCCTCAGAACCTGGACCTCAGCAGGTCTGATGGAGGGACGGATCCTCCCCAGAACCTGGACCTCAGCAGGTCTGATGGAGGGACGGATCCTCCTCAGAACCTGGACCTCAGCAGGTCTGATGGAGGGACGGATCCTCCTCAGAACCTGGACCTCAGCAGGTCTGATGGAGGGACGGATCCTCCCCAGAACCTGGACCTCAGCAGGTCTGATGGAGGGACGGATCCTCCTCAGAACCTGGACCTCAGCAGGTCTGATGGAGGGACGGATCCTCCTCCAGAACCTGGACCTCAGCAGGTCTGATGGAGGGACGGATCCTCCTCAGAACCTGGACCTCAGCAGGTCTGATGGAGGGACGGATCCTCCTCAGAACCTGGACCTCAGCAGGTCTGATGGAGGGACGGATCCTCCTCAGAACCTGGACCTCAGCAGGTCTGATGGAGGGACGGATCCTCTCCAGAACCTGGACCTCAGCAGGTCTGATGGAGGGACGGATCCTCCCCAGAACCTGGACCTCAGCAGGTCTGATGGAGGGACGGATCCTCTCCAGAACCTGGACCTCATTAGGTCTGATGGAGGGACGGATCCTCCTCAGAACCTGGACCTCGGCAGGTCCGATGGAATGACAGATCCTCCTCAGAACCTGGACCTCAGCAGGTCTGATGGAGGGACGGATCCTCCTCCAGAACCTGGACCTCAGCAGGTCTAATGGAGGGAAGGATCCTCTCCAGAACCTGGACCTCAGCAGGTGTGATGGAGGGACGGATCCTCTCCAGAACCTGGACCTCTCAGAACTTTTTCTGAGAGGAATGATGGGTGGAGTAGCCGTCATCTTCTAACCAGGTGCTGGAAAAGTGCACTGCTGGTGACATAAACAAGCTAACTGAACCGCCGATGCTACAGAGGCTTTTTGTTCTGCTTGCTCAGAGTCAACCACATCTGCCAGCATCCATGTTCCTGTTCAGGCTCCTCCATTCTGGACCAGTAATGTGACTGAGCTGGTTTCATTTACTGGACCATCAGACGAGATGAGATCAGATGAGACGAGACGAGACGAGACGAGATCAGATGAGATGATAAAGTTGTTACAGAAAGTGAAAAGTTAAAGTTTTAAAACTGATTCTAGCATAACTAAGATTTTATGTATGCAGTGAAATCAGGATTTCCAGCATTCACATGGATGGAAGATCATCTTAAAATCAGAATAACAGTCCTAAACAACATAATCTAACCCTGCTCTCTCTCTGACATCATTAATCTTCATCCTGTCTTCATCTTCCTCCTCCAACCAGCTGCAGCTCAACAGTTCAGTTAAATTCACAGCTTTTTCTTCGTTGCATTTTTGAATCTTTTCTGTTTCCGTCCTCATTTTAACCCCTGTGTGCCTCTCTTCCTCTTCCTCTTCCTCGCTGTGCTTCTACCTGTCTGGACCGTTTCTCTGGTGGATTTTTGTTATAATTAGCCTTCATCGCCATCATCGCCCTACTTCCTGCTGACACACACACTCAAGCGACCCTTGCAGCAGCTCTGTGTGTGTGTGTGTGTGTGTGTGTGTTAGTACAACAGTTTACAGGGTTTAGTTACATGACAGAGATGCGCTTCAGTGGCTCTGCTACAACAAACACACACACAGTGTTCACAGACGCTGGTGTGTGTGTTTGACAAGTTTGGTCCTAATGTAAGAAGAATCTGAATCTCCTCCAGGTAGGAAACACCGGCCTGTCTGAGCAGTCCCCTCCCCTCCCTTCATCCCTCCTCCCTGATTCTGTTTTCACTCCAAGTCTGAAATAAAATAAAATTATATCCTGTATGTTTGGTGGCTTTTATTTAACATGCTTCTGTTGTAGCTGTGAGTAACATACATGTATTATTCTAGTACAGCTGTGGGTTACCGATGTTTTCACGTATGTTATAATGAGAGGCTGAGATGAGGCACTTCAGGTCCAGTAATCACTGGACCTGAAGTGCCTCATCTCAGCCTTTCATTATAACATATGTGAGAACATGAATCCACGGCTACAAAGCAGCATCATGCGCTGAAGTTCAACACGTCCACCATGAAGATCCACAGACGACAGCAGCCACGACTTCACACAACACAGTTAAACTATGTCCATGCATGCAAGGACAAAAAACAAAACGTTTTTCTTCTATTCTAACACTGATAGATGAAAAATAACTCAGGACTGAGAACATCATTTCATTTTATTCTACTTTAGTTTTATTTATTCATTAATTTATTTTTTCTTTTTGACCGTATCAAATGTTTACAGCAGGGATCGATGCGGTCATGGCCAGCATAACAGTCTGTGCTCGTGTCAAAATGACTCGGTGTTTCATGACGCTTCGGTTTTTCCGTCCCTATTGATGTCTATCATCGATGGATGTTGGAAACTCCTGGAAATGGATGTAACACTGATTCAGAGCAGAAGACAAACAGCCCGGTGCTGCAGTGACTTCTAGCTTGATACGTTGTTGTTGGAGGTAAAGATCCGTGACGGTCGCATATTTCTGGTCAAACAACAAGGAAGTGTAAAAGTCTCTAACAGCGGATGCTCCCACAGGCCCCTCCCTTCTTCAGAAACACAGAGGTCCTCCTGAAACGTTCAAAGACCCACAGCTGGTCTCATCCTGGCTCACTGTCACATATCAATGCCTATTAATGAAGAGTGGACTAAATAGATTTAAAATTACTGCAGCAAATTGTGGACTGTTGATTGAACACCAAACTCGTCTGTTTGCTCTTTTCTGACTGTATACTGACAAAGCAGAACTTTGTTTGCAGAAGAAGAAATATTTAAATCTATTTGTGGAGAGTTAAAGTGTGAATGTTCATGCTTTATTCATGCATGGATGCAACTTATGAAACATTTCTAAATGTTTTGTGATTGTTTTTTCAAGCCATATTTTGTCATTTTATTTTCTCAAATGTGAAAATATTGTCTCGTCTCGTGAGTCGAGTGCATTGTCACACCCGTAGTTTCTACAGCATGAACCTCCGTCCTCATTTCCAGCTTTACTTCTCACAGCTCGGAGCCTCTTTTCAGACACTCCAGATAAACAGGGACGACATCTTGCCGGATTCTGGCCCTCGGCTGGATCTCAGCTTCCTGTCAGGTTGCTGCCGCGGGGGGAGCTCACTGGCCGAGTCGGAAATTATTCAGACCTCTAGAAGCTGCAGCGTCACGATTACGAAGCAAAATGTTTACATTTACTTCCATTTATTGCTGAGTGTAACACACACGTGTAATATGATGCATTTCTTTGGACTTCTTTAATTTATTTGTTCTAATTTAGCTTTAGCTTCCTACTAATTTCCCGCCACCTTTAAATCTTCTCTCATTTCCTGTAATTTTTCCTGTATTTTTCCACACAGATGACTCATCGCTAACAGAATAATCCCAGCAGCGGCTGAATCACACACCGCGCTGCATCATATCAGCATGTAAGAACAAAGAAACGCTTCTCCACGTCTGATCCAATCTACACGTCTGAATTAGTCTCAGATTGAGAATCCAGGAGGGATTAGCACGAACGCGTTTCCCGTGCACGCTGAACAGTTGGTGAGGTGTAATGAGAAAATCTTCTCCCGGCTCTCCATCCCTTTACCTCCTCGTTCCCCGTTTTTGCCTTGCTTCATCTCTCCTCCTCCCCCTCTTGTTCTTCCTCTCCTCTCTCAGGTGATTTATTGGTTGTCAGGTTGTTCTCCGCTGCAGGGGCTTCTGGGACGCCGTCAAGGTGCCCAGTGGTCAGGTAATGACAAGTGTGAATGTTGTGTGTGTGTGCATGTGTGTGCGTGTTAAGAGTATTCAAAGCTGCCAGTGGAAAACAGTCGAGCATCCGGCCTCCACTGTGTGTGATGGTGTGTGTGTGTGTGTGTGTGTACAGCAATCATCTTTAGATAAATCTATCTCTGGATTAATTAACATTTAAATTAATTTATCAGCCATATGATATACGGTAGTGACTCGCCTGCAGCTACACACCACCTGTCTGCCGGAGCCGTGTGCACATGCGTGTGCGTGTGTGTGTGTGTTCAGACCTGCTTGCCGTCCGCCATGTTGCAGGGCAGCAGCAGCACCTGGGAGGCAGGGAAGGTGGTGGACAGAGACAGGCAGTGCTGCTGCTGACGGATCTGCTGCCCGTGAGTGTACACCCACTCCTGGGGAGAGAAACACACAGTTCATCATCGTTTAAAAAAGAAGAAAACTTCGGGGTTGGAGAGATGACATTTCCCAGAGCTGTGAAGATGAAGTCATTCAGGGTGAAACAACATTTAGCTGTTTTACTTTACTGGTGATTAATGGTGAAACTGTAGGAACACCAAAAACACGTGGAAACAAACTTGATGCACGAGCAGCTTCAGCATCATCTGCCTGGTGGACATGATGAGTTACCGACGCGATCGCTGGAAAAGCTGTGAGAACGGGGTTCCAGTCACTGGTCTGAAATGGATGAACTAATTATTTATTTAATTTTGAGACATTTGAGTCATCAAAAGTAACGTTTTGTGCTGAATCAGGAGAAACCACTTGTAATATTAGCTGTGTTCAGCTATTTAAAATATTCTTGTTTGATTTGTTTGTAGCAAAAAGTTGCTACAAAGTGCAGGTTGAATCATTTAGATTGCAGCTGTACGTTAATATAAAATTGTTTAAACGCATATTAGGGCTGTCATTTTTTGTATTGCAAGTTTTCTGAAATTTTATGTTTAAATATGCAAATGAGGTGTTATATAGCCAAAAATGGGCTAATTTGCATACATTTCTAGGAAAAAAATCTAAACTCAAAGTTTAGATTCAAAATTGCTTTTGAATTTTGTTCACATATTAAAGCCAAAAGTTTTTAGAGAGGGAGTTTTGGATATCTCTAGTTATCATTTCCCTCTGCAGGCAAAGCGACTTAAACCCGAATTCTTCGTCCACCTGTGACCCACATCTGATCTTTTCCTTACAGTTGTGTTACGTTACATCCGACTTTTACGTCACTGAAGTGCGATAGTCGTCATGACTCCGTGCATCCGCCTCCAGGAACAGCTGGGATCTTCAGGAATCAGGGATGTCTGGTCTTCTCCGTGTTCGGACTCCTCAGCAGTCTGAGAAGCTTAATGAACGAGTCATTTAAAAAAAGATTTTCATTAGTTAAGCGTTTAGTGGCTTTTCAGTCGATCATTTTGCCTTAACAGTGATTCAGAAGTGCTTATAGGATATCCTCACTTTTATGGCTCATTTAATTAAGAATAGACAAATCATTATTCGAAGTGATCAGAAATATCATCCCACTGAGTTGCTGATACCTTCATATGAAACACGGACGGTGAGAAATAGTTGAGAGGACAGTAGGACGTCTTTTTAAAGCAGCTCCATGTGACTTTCTATCTCCAACATCTGAGCGCTGTAGGGTTTATTTCACCGCATGATTGATTTATTGAAGTGCAGCAAGTAGAATGACATCAGAGGTTAATTGGTCCTGTAGCTCAATATATCTTCTCTCTGCTGGAGCCATCAGAGCTCAGCCAGCAGCTCTGCACATGCAACATTCAGTCTTTACACAATTAAGGCAGCAACCTGACTGCTTCAGCTGTCATGTAAACATCTGATTATCCAGTCTAGACTGCTGCTAATCTGAGTGTCTTACTGGTTACTTTACATCTGTCTGGGGTTTTATTTATTTCATTTTTCAAGACCATGATTGCACAGAGCATCACTTCAACAAATGTATTTATAGATGTATAAAACACGTTATGCAAACAAGTAAGAATACAAGCAACCTTCAGCAGAATGAGATTTCCTTAGCAACACCAGTGCTTAACTTTCACTGGTGATTGGTCATTTCATCGTAGGGATCGAAGTTAATATAATGAAGGACACATGAAAGCACTTCAAATAAGTATATAAAAGAGAAACAGTGCACTTGTACACAAATATTACATACAAACATTAAACTTGTAATATATACACACTATATTGCCAAAAGTATTTGCCCACATGCCTTGACTCACATATGAGCTTCAGTGACATCCCATTCCTGATCCAGAGGGTTCAGTATGACGTTGGTCCACCTTTGCAGCTAGAACAGCTTCATCTTCTGGGAAGGCTGTCCACAAGGTTTAGGAGAGTGTTTATGGGAATTTTTGACCATCTTCCAGAAGCACATTTGTGAGGTCACACTGATGTTGGACCAGAAGGTCTGGCTCTCAGTCTCCGCTCTAATTCATCCGGTGTTCAAAGGTGTTCTATGGGGCTGAGGTCAGGACTCTGTGCAGGCCAGTCCAGTTCCTCCACACCAGACTCTGCATCCAGGTCTTTATGGACCTGCTTTGTGCGCTGGTGCACAGTCATGTTGGAAGAGGAAGGGGCCAGCTCCAAACTGGTCCCACAAAGTTGGGAGCATGGAATTGTCCAGAATGTCCAGAAAGTGAGTTCCTTTCACTGGAACTAAGGGGCCAAACCCAGCTCCTGAAAAACACACCCACACCATAATCACCCCTCCACCAAACTTTACACTTGGCACATCCATCCACGCTTTGCATTGCATTTGGTGATGTATGGATGGATGCAGCTGGTCGCCATGGAAACCCATCCATGAAGCTCTCTGTCACTGTTCTTGAGCTGATCTGAAGGCCACATGAAGTTTGGAAGTCTGTAGTGATTGACTCTGCAGAAAGTTGTCCACCTCTTCGCACGATGCACTTCAGCATCTGCTGACCCGCTCCGTCAGTTTACATGGACGACCACTTTGTGGCTGAGTTGCTATCGTTCCCAAACACTTCCATTTTCTTATAATCCAGCTGACAGGTGACTGTGGAATATTTAGGAGTGAGGAAATTTCCCCACTGGATTTGTTGCACAGGTGGCATCCTATCACAGTTCCACGCAGGAATTCAATGAGCTCCTGATTCCCATAATTTGGATGGGCGAGCAAATACTTTTGGCAATATTGTGTATATATGTATATAAACTGCTGCCTGTATAGATGCCTGTCTTTAAATTATGCTGAGGGGTGCAACATACCCGACATATTAGCCAATGCTGGTACCAGCAAAAAACACAAATATTGGCCTAAAACATCAGCTGGCTGATGTATCCGTCTATCCTTTATTTTATAGACTGAATGTAACGCACTCATTCATTTGCATTACGTGTAGCTGGTTTCCATCTAATGGTGTTGCTTGAGTGATTATTTTTAAACTAAATGGGTCACAAACTCAGAAAAATACTATTATTGTATTAATTTACACTTTTTAATATGCAGAGTGATGTTTGCATGAGTCATACTGAATTGTATTTGGCAGAGAAAACATCAGCATTCAAGTCAAGACACATTTAGGGTTAACAAAAATGTGCAAAAATGCAATCTTCTGCAGAGAAGTAGCAGCTAACTTGTCCTTGAATTCTTGCATTGGTGACCCTCGAAAATGAAAGAGTGCTCTACTGCATAAAAACTTTGCATGCGCACTCACTAACTGAAATTTTCACGGTTGGCTTGTAAAACGAATAATAATAAGGCTCACAAACACAATTAAATCATATTAAATCCAGTTTTTGTGTGCATCATCCTAACTATTCAATAATATATTTGAGCTTTTCTACAGAATCAAGATATCTTGACATTTCAAGCATTTGTCTTGGACCCCAAACTGCCGTTGAGTCTGTTTTTTGCATCTAAAAACTAACCAAGGAATTGCTCTGCTGGTAGCGACGCTTTACTCGTTGCTTTTAAGAGTTGTTGAGCAGCCATGTGGTTTTCGTTTGTTCAGGAGAAAAGGACATTAAATTGCAAGCAGCAGCACAGATAAACGTGATGCAGCGATGAGAGGCTGAAACCTGAGGTCTCACTGTTTTCTGAATTAGCAGCTGCAGGTAAACACACTCACCGGTTGCTCGGTTAAACATGAAGCAGGGCGGTGTGGAGACAAAGTCTGCATGCTCAGCAGAAGTGCTCCCCGCACGAATAAGAGGTTAAAAGCAAAACGCACGGGCTCAAAATAACGATGACACCTGCAGCTCTGTGCAAGGCTGCGAGTTGAAGCTCCATTTTTCTGTTTGCTGAGCTGCCTTCTGTTCCTGCACATTCCTGTTTATTCGTTACATCTGGAGTCACTAATGTTCAGAACCGTGCTTTTGTGGCTCAGCGAGTCACATCTCATGCTGTAATGTACATCCATCCACCGTCGGTCTAATGCAGAAGCATGATGGATTCACATGATGACTGACACTGCGAGCGTTCTGCGCTGCTGCACGATTACAAATTGGTCTCTTTGCTTCTTCTATCGATTTTTGCCAGGATGAGAAACGCATCTGTTTCTGAGGGAATGAAACTGGAATCTTCACGTTTGCAGAGGATCCATCAGCTCGCTTACACAAAATCTGCATGTCTCACATCTTTTATGTGTCAAATTTCATGTCAAAATGTCTCCATCAGGACTTTTTCTGTACTTAAAATGGGAAAAACCCCAAAACAGAAAGAGGATTAGCAACTGACTGTTGACTCCAAATAATTCCCCAGCAACCAGTGACTCTTCAATCATCTATTTTACCCCATTATTCTTTAAAGTCTTAATTGTTGGTTCAAATTACTATTGTAGGTCCTCAGTCCTCGTCCTCAAGGACCATGTCCTGGTTTTAAAGTTTCCCTGCAGCAACACACCTGACTCAAAATCTGTTGACTTACTGTAAACTTCATTTTATCAACTGGTTACATCACTGAGACAAATGAGGTTAACTATTTGAGCCATACTTGAGAAGTGGGATAAACATAAGAGATCTCATAATTGTACTGTATGCTCCTGATCTCAATTATCTCACATAGTTATCTCAACTCAACCTTCTTCGGTCTCAGAGATGTCTTTTCACTTTTTCAGCTCACCTCTTGCTCCTGAGGAACCCTCAGGAGGAGTTATTCAGAAACAAATGATCACAGAATGATACCACGATGAGAAACTCAAACCGATCTCAGAGATGAGATAGGTCAGTCAGCAATCACACACACTGATGAAAGCTGAGCTGTTTCAGTGTGTTCAGACCAAGCGCGATTTGGGCGTCAAAAACGCGCCCGACGCCAAAAGTTGGACGCCGTGTCATTAAAAGTCCGACGCCTGTTTCCCGGCGTCTTGACGCTCTGACGCGCGGCGAGAGATGTCCAGTCAAGCAGCGCTCGCCGCGCCGTGGGAGGAGCCTCTCCTTTCTCTTTTTCCTTTTACCGTCTCTCTGCACCATGGCAGGTGCAGGAGAGAGAGCGGCTCGGCTTAATGTGATAAAAAAAAGCAGGGAACGTCGTCGTCGGACATCTCTGCTCTGTGTCCGGTTCACCAAATGATTCCAGGTGTTCTGACTGTGATGAGTTTCATCATTTACTTCAGGAGCAGCTGGCGAGCGGCACTTTCAGTCGTCTGATCCGGCCCAGTTTAACGTCCCGCTGTCCCGATGCGGGGCAGCATTATCAGCCCAGTACATCCCATCAGGACAGCAGGTCATCAAACCACCGTTCAGACACCAGGACCGGACACAGATCACAGTTTATCCTCCTCTGTCTTCAGATAGAGAGGAGATTTCCCTGGTTTTTCTGTGTGTTTCCTCTCCTGTCAGAAAAAGTGCGTCTGTGTCATGACTCGCTCTGATTGGTCGACGCCCCCGCGTCAAGACGCCAAAGTTCAGATTTTCCAACTCCGGCGTCTGACGCCCTTGACGCGCAAACGCTGAACATTTCAAAACTCGACGCGCTAACGCCCTAGACGCGCCGCGCCCGACGCGCGAAACGCGCCGCAAGAAAGGCCGACGCTCCTTGACGCGCGTCGGCCATTGACTTTGCATGTAAACCTGACGCCCTTGACGCCCAAATCGCGCTTGGTCTGAACACACTGTTACACCCTCGTTAATACCAAACCAAAGTGAGTTGAAATGTTGAAAGTTGACAGTGCAAAAATGACCAGCATGACAGTTAATATGCGAATACTGCTCCAGTCCCCGAGGGCCGGTGTCGGGAACAGATGTGCTCGGGGGCCTGCGCTTGGCGACGACGTCACGCTACGGTAGCTGAACTTGGGTGGAGGGAGAGGGCGGGGGTCTGATGTGAGGTATGTAATATTTTAGGACTCAGGATTTTCAGAATTACACAAAAACGATCTGAGTTGGCGATTTCATCCATTTTATTCATCCTTTATTCATCCCACTCTTCCTCACATACCCATAGTCACCTCTCAGAGGTATGTGCGCCCTCGTCTGTTAAGGGGTGGTACTACATGTAAAATTAAGGGACATCAGGAATACGTAACACTGCAACGATGTCTACTGTACTGCCTTTGTTGTCTGCAGTGTACATGTTCTGTATTCGTGTTTCATGTGCTGTAATTAAAAAGAAAACTGCACTCGGAGCTCATTTCATAGGAGATGTGCAAAGTTATCAGCTTCACCGTTTCCTTCATCTCTGTCTGTAGTGCGTTTATGCTGTTACTTCGGCTCTCAGGACATTTACAGGAGGTGATACAGCTGTTGGATATCTCTTATGATAAATAAAATATTCCTTGTAAAATTCCTCCATGTTTCCAACAAAAATCTCCCGTAAAAACCGTTCCTGTAATTTGTCCAGACATCCTGCCAACTTTACACTGATCATGTAGCATGACGGCATCGGCAGGTGCAGGACCCGAGCCGACCTGGTAACCCGAGCACATCTGGTGCCCGCACCGGCGTCCTGCAGGCAGGAGCTTCTTTTCTGCAACACCTTGTGACTTGTGCAGTTTAACATCAAACTCTGCACAATTACCCACTGACTGGAGTCAGGTGTGTCGCAGCAGGGAAACCCCTAATACCTGCAGGATGCCGGCCCTCGAGGACCGGAGTTGCCCACCCCTGATTTTCATTTAACAGATATTTTTTCTTTTATGTGAAATATTATTTACGATCATGCAGCCTTCGTATGATTAATTTTATCTATTTGAGGGTCCATCTTTTGTCCATTATCACCAAAAGTACATATTTTATCCAGCTTTTAGGATCAACCAATCACAGCCTTTGAAATGATGCCTCATACCTAGCAACGGGGTCAACCACACCTCCTCACTACGACAGGAGTTTCAGTTCTTTCCTTGCTCAGAGTTCTCTGAGACTGTTCTGGAATCACTTCTAAGCTGAGAATCCATGCTGGAATTTTAGGAATTCTCTGAGAGGATTCTCAGAGTCTTCAGGAATACGAGCCCAGAGCCATAAATTCATGCTTAGCTAGTCTTTGATATGACCGAAACATGTTGCACACATCTAACTAAGACATCAGGAAACTGGGTCAGCTTGGTTAAGTTTAAAACTAGGAAGACTGTTAGACTATAATTTCAGACGGTTTTATTATCATTTTTCAACATTCTTCTTTCACTTTTGCCTCTGAAACGAAACACTTCTGGAAAAACATGGAAATCAAATTAGGTTTACAGCAAGTGAACAGATTTTAGCTGTTGTTCATTTTCTGGTGAGAAAGTATTAAAGACGCGGTTTTAATCATCACTAGTTAGGAATGACGATCAAACTTATTCACAGTAACATGAAGAAAGCTAATTTCCTCCATTACGGGTTCTTCTTTTAATTAGATCCAGTACAGATGATATGCAAAACCCAGGGGGGGTTGCACATTATCTGCGGGTTATTTATGTATTTACTTACTTATTTATTTATTCACTTTACAAACTGACAAAGACGTTAAGTGAACTGCATTTTAGTTCATTGACACTTCAACCTCACAAACGGAGGCTTCCTCGACCGCTTAGAGATTTGAACCAGCAACCTTTCCGCCATGAGCCGGCCCCTCCAGCCTTCAGGCCTTCTAGCTGCTGACACGTCGGCTTTCTGGGAGCCGACTTGTTAGTGCGAATCACAGCCTCCACACTCGCTCTAAACCTGGAATAATGAGAATCCTGTGGGTATTAATTATAGCTGAGAAAAGAGTGAATGCACACACACACAGACACACACACACGCACACACACACACACACACACACACACACACACACACACACACACGCACACACACACACACAGAGGCGGTTTGGGGTTGCTGTGCTCAATAAGAAATGAAAACAGAGAAGAGTAGAAGAGGAGTAAAAAACAAGTGGCCTGCACAAACACACACACATACTTGTACTTCTATCTTTGTGAGGACATTCATTAATGTAATGCACTCCCTGGCCCCTGACCCCTAACCCTAACCATCACAACTGATTGCCTAAACCTAAATCTAAGTGTAACCTAAACTCTAAAACCAAATCTTGACCCCTTTTTTAGTGAGAATCGGCCAAAACGTCCTCACTTTGTTGGTTAATAGTGCAAATGGTTGTCACAATGTAGCAAGTACAGGAACACACACACACACACACACACACTGCTGCATCTTCAGAAGCACATGCACCACCTTAATGCACAAATCCTTCTCCATCATCATCATCGCTCTCACAAAAGATGAGAGAACCTGAGATGAGATTTAATGGGAAGGTTTGAGGGACGACTGGGAACAAAGTCCAGCTCATCACAACCTCCCAGTAACTCCAGTCAGGAAAATAAAGCTAAAAAGCTGCTTATTTTACCCAAAAGAATAAAACTTTAGTGAAAAACAGCTGCTGATGTGTAGAACGAGCCGATCTTTCTTCACTGCGGTGTCTCTGATACTGTTTCTGAATGCTCAATGTGAGAGTTTCGGGTACGGAGCCTCTAGGGGGGGCTTGTGGGGGAGATGAGCTGCGTGTTCTCGTTCGTCTGGCTGCACCGGTGTCGTGTATTCCACCACCACAGGTCCGCACATGTCGAGACAACACTGCTGCTGCTAAAAGATGGAGAACAGGTGTCTCTCAAACTCCAACTCAGACTCCAGGAAGACAAAGAAGAAAAGTTTTGTCTTGTGAGACGAAGAGAACCAAACTGGAGTCTGACCGGCACCGGAGTAAGACGGGAGTAAACAACCGAGCAGCTATTTTTCTTTCTTTTTTTAACTGGAGGGAGCTCTGATCCAGTCTGGGAATAAAACAGGACCCACAGTTGGCTTTCTTCTTACTAACAAGGTAAATGTGATGTATGACGGAAATCAGGATGCATAATAATGCAATGCTAGGTTTTTAGCATGGAAATGTAGCAGTATGACAGACATATGACTGTTCCTGGGGAAGACATACACTCTAGTCACTTGTTAAATTTAGTTGATGAGGTAATTTTATAAGGTAATCGTGGTCTCAGCCTGTGAATTTGATTATTTGATCTACAAGCCAGTGTTAGCCTGTTGCTACCGTTAGCATACAGTTTGTCAGTTAACTCAACGATCAAACTGTAAGCAACTTGCAGATTTATAACTATTACTTCAGTAGACATCGTGTCTCTAACTCTGGGCTCAGACTGAGTGTAATGTGGGTTAAATTAGAGACCAACGCAGTTCAAGCAGCTCATGCGTGTGCACGACATTAGCTTAAATTTTTGGTTTAGATTATTTTGTTATATAAATATACTTTATTTCTCAACCCCAACATGTAAACATATATGAGCCTGAATCCAGTATGGACCCCTTTTACACTTCAACCATTAGACGTCCTTTCAAGCCCCCCCCCCTTCCTGCTATGACAATCAGAGGTCACAGTTTACATGCTAGCTCTCCACGTATTGGCTGAGTCTCTGTCCAACCACCAGCTGGCTCAGAGTCAGCTCCTGCACTTCAGTGCTGCTTAAAAAGAAGTTAGTTTTGTGAATTAAATGAATGAAAATAATTTCTTCCAGGACTCAGATGCAGATATTCCTGCTGAGCCGCTGCAGACGACTGAGGTGAGAACGCTGGTGGTGAAGCAGCACCTGCTGCTGATTTAGCAGCTGATGAGGGTGCAAATGGAGACGAGCTGATAATGTACAGATAATTATCTGAAGTTTGGATTCACCCTCAAGGAGACAGATGGTGTGAATCACCAGTGTGTGGCTGGTTTGTAAACGACGTGACTCCACAGCTGATCTGGATGCACGGCAGAGACGTCAAAGACTCCAGTACTGGACTGTCAGATGTGATGGACTTGCTCATGAACGGGCTCAGTAATGTTAAGAAGAGGGTTAGTAAGCGTGTTTTCTCTAAACTCTGCTGAGGGAGAAGAGACCATGAACCACTCTGAGGTTCCACGGTTTCCATGTGGAACATTATCTGCTGGATTCTAAGTATCTAAGTTCTTTTTTCTGACGAGAGATTTTTTAAAAGGGGTTTTAACTTGACATGTTTCCACTGTCAGAAGTGCCGTTTGACATCTGTCCTGATGTGTCTTTATCAGCTGATGGAATCCAAAGGGTCTCTGGAGGGCGTGGCCGGCCGGGCAATCTGACAGATGCGCCCAGCAGGCCACGCCCCCTGCCTGAATGCCCCCCAGCACGGTTGATGGTTTCCTTGGCATGTTCCTTGATTTCTATGGTCTCCATGATCCATCGTTTGCATTTGTTGCTCTCTGATCCGATGATTCCTGCCTTGTCCCCGAAAACTGATGCGGCTGACTTCAGGTTTGTTTGTTCTGCATTTTTTTGTGATCCTGTAAGTCGTCCTGATGTTTCTTTGTCACATTGTTTTTTGTGTTAAAGACCCACAACCGAACTTTTAGCAGTTTTCTCAGTGACGTGCCCCCCATCGACCACTAAACTAGCATCTATCTTCATCATACCTGTACTGTGATTCACTCCAGCCAGTGAAAGAGTCTTATCTTGACTCTTGTTCTGTCCCTTCCGGTAACATTTGCTTGTGTTTCTTTGCTGAATCCTCCATGATGCGTTCACAACACCTGCTGTTTTCATGTCTGGTTCATATCCATTTGCTAGTAAGTGTGCAACCAATAGTTGGCTGCATGTTCATGGCTGCTTCCCGGATGCAAAACTTGCATAGTGTTTCTGAGCCCCGGGACGCTTCTGGGCCGTGACGGCTCGAAAATGTGCAAAACTAATGTTGGTGTGCCATCAAAACAAGTCAGAAATGCAGATTTTTAAGGTCTAAAAGTTACGTTGTGTGTCTTTAAAGGGATACAACTAGGGATGTATACCGAGTACCGGTATCGTTTGGTACCGGTTCCTAATCTTAACGATACCAGGGTACCGTTAAGATTCTGGACTAACGATACTCTTAATGATACTTTTTGTACATCTACCTAACCATCGAGTTATCATTACGCAGTCAAATAATCACAATATGGACTAAGACAGACACATTTCCCTTATTCTCCCAGCTGTCTCACCCACTTTTATGTCAGGCTTCTTCAACATCATCTAACAAATATTTTCCACCGCTGATCTTGTAACATCTTTTAATGTCTTTATTATTTACTCCAAGTATGTTATAACAATAAAAATCGAAAATACCGATCAAAGAGATCGATATTGGTATCGTATCGAAAAATCATAACGATAACATCCCTAGATACAACACCCACAGAATGATGTGCCTTCATTTTCTACTCACCCTCATGCTGAGCAAGACTCTGGAGCACTTTTTTATTATCTCAAATGCAGCTGGAGATCCGGCAGGTTTTCGTTATCATTTTGAGTGCCGGTTTTCGAGTTCACCGGCACTCAAAACAAAAAGGTCCATGAGAGTTCACGACACTACGGAAGCCATGGCAGACGAGATCGCACGTTCTTTCTTTCTTTGTTTTAAATCAACATCCAACCCCTCTTGTGTTTGTCCGCAGCTCTGTCGCTCTTAGCACAACGTAAGCAGCAAATTTCTTCTTCTACACTTGCATTATCGGCAGAGTAGGCGCTGAAAGCCACGGCTTCCATAGTGTCGTGAACTTTCATGAATGCGCAAATAGGAAGTACGATGTTCTACTGTTTAGGCTATGAAAATCTACTAAATGATGTAGTTTTGAGGAAATTCTGGACACTACCCAGTCAGGACACTTATTCCACTGAACGAGCAGTATGGACGAATATTGACAAGTTTTTGTGGATTTTTAAGGACCTTTTTGTCTCAAGCGCCGGTGAACTCCATTATATGAAAGTCTATGCATAACGAAAATGAATGAATGAATGAAAATGAAGCTAATTACGCTATTATCTGCTGGAATTATAAGCATCTATCCGGATGTTTTCACCTTTTCATGAGCTCACAGAGCTGCTGCACAGCGACAATGTCTGGATCACCATGCTGCAGATCCTACCGACATCGTCACTGAGCTAAACAAAACTTTGTCCTATGTGAGGTTGCAGCACGTCTATCAGCTGTATGATGGTCTCGGCTCCGTCTGAAACTGTTCGGGGTCCTTGGCCTGGAAAATGTTGCAGGCTTCTGCTCTAAACCATCAACTCCACAAGCAGCAGGAGGGGAAAGTTTCCACATGTCAAATGTTCCTATAACGAGCCACAAAGCTTCTCATGAATCCAGTGGAGACGTTTAAAGGCATGAAAACATGCAGCCCTGCAGTCATGTTGCATCACCGCAACACCTGCATCAACACGTATTTCCATTTCCAGGTTACATGGAGGCGACAGCACGTTTAACATTTTATCTGGTGAAATCGTCTGAACAAATGTCATAATTACCACTATAACTTCTTCTTTGCAGCTAATTAGTAATTATTGCTTGTTGCACAAGGAGCTCTACGTGTGTGTGTGTGTGTGTGTGTGTGTGTGTGGGGAGGGGGGGGGGGTCTTTTGGGAGTATTTCCTACCTGTCATGCAGAACCACTGAGTATGATCCACAAAAACAAGATATTATACATAAATAAATGAGTCAAATGACTAATGAGTAACAGCAGATTTAGTTAGCTGATCTGTGAGAGGGGATTTTTATGCAGGACACATTTCTGTCCCTCACAGCTGCAGTTTGTTTACAACCGAGTTCAAATAAATACTTTAGAGATTCCTGATTTTTTAATTTTAAAATTGTTGTTCATATAGAAAATCATTCACGCTTATTAATTTGATGGATGGAAAACATGCACTTACAACTGTCTTATTGCTATTTTTTCATGGATGTTCTGCACAAAATTTGGGGAAAATCCAGCCAAATTAATAAGACTTATAACAAAAAGAAGATATGGGAGGAAAAAGACTTCCCCTCTGCAATGTTTCATGAACTTATAGCTGATTTTTCATACAAATATATTTACCATTAACCAGAAGAGTAAGTGAAGAACAATCTTTTGATTGAAGATGCATAAATGAAACAATAAATATCTCTTTGATCATTTATTTATCATTGTTAAATATTTGAACAAGTTCATGTGAAATATGAAAATCTTAAAGAAAAAGAAGGAATGTAGCAGAGAAGCTTCCTGGAATCAAACCTGCGGGAGACTAAACTCATTTCTTAGATAAGAACGACTTGTTAATTGTTCAGCCATCCCGGTTCCCTGCGAGCCGACAGGAGAGAGGCCGTCCGTATGACGAACCTACCTGATTGATCGCAGGGACCCCTTCTGTTCCGATGCAGGGGGCCAGCGTGAGGACGGGCAGGTCCTGGCCCTCCACCCTGCGGGACTCCAGGCAGTTCTGCCGCTGCTTGATGACGCCAGACTGCGAGTCAGAGTCGTCCGGGACCCTGATGAAGGAGAGGACACCTCTCAGTTAAGAAGGTCATCGTTAGACGAATACAACCTGAATTTGTAGAAAATATTTTTATATTTTAAAAATATAGTGTGATTCGTTTTAGCTCGTCAGGCTTTCTGCTGGTGATCCGGACTGTTTGTGGGAAGGTTTTATCTTCCCTGGTTAGTTTAAATGTTTTTTCCCATCATTATTCTGAAAGATGACATCAGCATCACCGAACCCTTGAGAGCTGGAATAAAAAAAGTGTCCAAAATGTCAAAGTCCAGCTGTGGAGGTAATGACAGCCGCCTCTGCTTTTCCCTTCAGCTCGTCATCTTTCCGTGCTTCGTTGGATCTGAACCAAACCAAAGTGTCAGCATCATCTGTCGCCCAGTGGTTGGTTCATCACTGACACTTCCATCCCGTCATCTCTTCAGACTCTGTAACTCTTCTGTTCAGGTGGTTTTCCGGCTGGAAATCCCAGTTTGCTTACAAACACTGATTCCAGAGAATTTTATTTCTTTGGACATTTTCCATTTCCAGCATAATGCTGTGAGTTTTCCGTCCCGACACTTCGAAATCGTCTTTGCTTGACCTGTACGTCTCCCTTTTACAGCCTTCCCATTTGGTTTGTGCTGTTGTTGTTTGAGAGTTCAGACAACCAACATCTTCTGACGCATTCAGAGACATTTTATTTTACAATTCGGTTATGTTTTAGGGACCCTGGTGGCTTTTAGCTGAAATTAGTTAGACAGGAAGGGAGACATGCAGCTATAAGGGTGTTTATATATAACACAACTGTTATACAGCTGTGTGAAAAAGTGTTTGCCCCCTTCCTGAGTTTGTCCCATCAGATCATCAAACAAATTGAAATATCAGGCCTGGGTGTGACTAGAGAAATTGGACTCAGCTTTCCAAAAATGTGATAAACCACAATTAATTAATGTTTGTTATGGGGCAATCACTTTTTCACACAGGACCATGGAGGTTTGGATCCCCCCCCCCGCCCCTTACTAATAAAAACCTTCATTTAAAAACTGCATTTTGTGTTTACTTTTGTTATCTTTGTCTAATATTTAAATTTGTTTGATGATCTGAAACATTTAAGTGTGACGAACATGCAAAAAAATAAGAAATGGAAGGAGGCAAACAATTATTCACACAACTGTACATACATATATAGTATATAATGCATTAAAACCAGAAGGGAAGTTGAGTATTTTGCCTGGCCCTGCACCGACCCAGGAGATGATGAATATACATATGCACATATATATATACATACATATATATATATATATATATATATATATATATATATATATATATATATATATATATATATATATATATATTTATACATATTCTTATTTGGATTCCAGAGCCTTTTTGATGCTTTACTAAAAAATAAATCTTGATGGAATCACATCCAGAGTCACTTTTTCACACAACTGTATTGTAATCTTGTGTCTACAGCATAGTACTCAAAGCTATGTGTAAAGAATGATGCATCCGTGTGATTCATTCACTTAAATAACTCTTTCATCAAAGAAATTAGGTTTCAAAGGCACATTAAACATCAGCAATGCTGCCAGATATCAGATACTAGCAGGTATTAGCTAACATTTGGCTAATTCTAATGTTTCTGACAACTTGGTAACTTAACCAACAACTTCAAACCAGACATGTTATAAACAGCTTCAAAGCAAGTCAGTCTGTAGCAGCAGCAGCTGCACTGTAGTCACATGACTCTGAAAGGAATGCTGGGAAAGTTCTTCTAGGATAACAGCAACTCTCTAACTTGCTAGATGGCCCCAAAAAGAACATCTTGCAAGATCTTGTTGTCCCGTTACAAATTTCATTGGTAAAAATATCGAAACAGTGCTTTATAATATCAATATGATGTTGCTAGTATCAATATTTTCTCTCACCCCTATGCAGCAAAGAGTCCAGGATGAGACTCATCACTGAATATCACGTTTCCATAAGCTCCTTCTCCACTGCAGTCCTTGGTGCATTTGCAGCGACATGACCCGGGTAAAAACTGTCCCTGAAAAAGCCCCTGCAGCTCAGGACTGAATCCAAGTCCAGATCTGATGCAGTCCTTTGGTCTCCTATCATACTACGAACTGGCTTGCATACTGATTGGCTCAGACTGACTTGTCCTGGGATGATGTCCTGGTAAACTGGCGCAGTATTGAACTGAATTCCAGTGAATCTGTTATTCACCCCCCTTCCTCCCCTCCATAGTGGTGGTCAGCTACATGCAGCCACAGCTGCCCTGGGCTGCAGGGGCAGACTGATGGAAACATGGCGCCCGCAGCCTCTCCGACCACCATCAAACATTCACGCACCGGTGATGTCAGCACTGGAGGCGGGGAGGGTCACCTTGCTCGGCCGCCTGAGTCACTGCTGCACAGATTATATAGAAATATTTGGATATATTAAAAATACTCACATTCTAATATTAAAAGGTAAATTATCAAATGTGATGTAAAAAATCAGGTCTTATTTTTTAAATTCACAAAGAGTTGAGTTTGGATGGAACATTAAGCTGTTATTAACTACGTCAGCACGAATGTGACGGTGATTTATCTGCAGGTGGAAAAAATGACACCTGCACCTTTAAGAAATGTGCTGAAGGCCTCGACTCTGAAGTTTCCTCGTCTTCCTCTCCGATAAACTTTCCTGGTATTTCTTGTTAATTTCGGAGCTGCGCCTTAAACTCGGGCGCAAGTCCTGCAGCGTTAATTCGATCTGCTATCTCTCTGTTTTAATAACCCGTTAAAGGTTATTCTGCGTTTTAGGGTCAGGTCTGTCATCCCCTGAGAGCAAGCCTGTTAATTCCATTCTTGGGGATTAACAGCAGCCTCCAGTGGATAAATGGGTCTTTAAGATTGTGTGTGTGGGTGTGTGAGTGAAGGCAAGAGGAATCTTTATATAGGAGTGTTTATGTGTTTAAAAGGTGTCTGTAAAGGCAGGTTTGTGTGGTGTGTACTGTATATAGAAGGGTCTAGTGCCTGTGCTTAATGCTATGAACTGTGATTGTGTGTTTATGTGTGTGTTGCGTGCAGATAGGGGAGCATGTCTGAGCGAGCCAGGACTCTTGGGAGCTTACCCAATCAGGACAGAGGGAGAGATTTTACACACAAAGGCGGTGAATTAGCTGTTGAAAAAGACAAAAATGGAGCTTGTTTCTGAGTCAGGCTGGAGGTTTGCATCCAGCCACGTGCAGTTCCAGGTTGTTTTATGCTCCTCTACATGCAGCAGGGCTGCCTGCTCCGCTGAGCGAGGATTGTGGTCTTTGATTAAAAAAAAAAAACTTGCACAACTTAATTTCACCAGATAAAAGTTGCTTCATTCCAACCACCTGCTTGGCAACAGTCAGTTACAGCAATCATGATGTGATGAGTCTCTCACATCGCTGTAGACGAATCTTGGCCCGCATTTGTTCATAAACAGCTCCGTTTTAGTCTGGTTTGTCCAACATTGTTCCAGAAGTGTTGAGGTTTGTTGTGCAGCTATTTTATTTTAAAAGACTTCTCCAATACTACCCAGCTGCAGCCCCGGAGCGGAAGGCCCTGATGTGCCCTGAAGTAAAGCATATGTCCTGTGTTCCTGTAGTCTGTGAGATGGATATTCTCGCTTATACGTTTTCCTTTTATTACATAAATATAACCAATAACAAAAAAGTGTGTTTAGATCAGGTTTAGCTACTTTAAAGATCCACAGGATCATCAAGAGAACTGAGCATCAGAGAATCAAATGAAGGAATTTTGTGATAAATTTACCCACCAGACATTCAAGCTAACAGAGGAACGTTCCACCAACGTTGCTATAAGGTTGCGGGAATGTTTCGCCGAATGACCAGCAGCCAACGTTCTCTTAATGTCGTCATGGAAAGTTTTCAAAAGGTTCTGGGAACGTTCCCTAAACATTACGGCGACGTTCGGTGAAGGTCATCTGCGAACGTTCCCGGAACCTTTAGAAAACTTTCCACGTCGCCGTTCAGAGAATGTTGGCTGCTCAATGCGATGTTTGCGTTTGTGAAACATTCTCCAAACGTCTAGGCAACGTTCACTGAAGGTCGCTCTGCAACCTCCCAGCAACTTTTAAGGAACATTCGCAGAACGTTCTCTGGACGTCCCCTAAGTTCCTTTGAGGTCACAGCTGTGCAACCATTAGGGAACCTTCAGGCGATGTTCGTCACTGTTTGTTGGGATTGACCAAACAGGAAATTTGAGTCTGATTACTTATGAAAATCCAGATTGCCAAATTTATGAGGACAAAAGTCACTAAAGGACCTCCGTACTGTGTATATATATATATATATATATATATATATATATATATATATAAAAAAAGAGAAATGATAACATAAACAGCGAAAGAACAAACTGTATGGTCTACTTCCGTCACGCCAGAGGCTGCAGCTGGATAGTACTCAACTTTTCTTTCTACTTGTGCTGTCATGAACTTAAACATTTACCGTGTGTAAGAATTACTGACATCTAGTGGTAAAGATGTGTATAGCAACGACTTCATATACAAGCACTGTTGTGAATGTACGGTGAAGAATTACTCAAAAAGCAAAACAATGACTCAGTCAGTGGTGTCGTCCTGAAAGTGTCTTATTTTCATCTGCATAGTCAGCAGAAGCCTTCCCTGCACTGATGATGCACACACACAAACACACACACAGGTATTTCCTTACTTGAGCTCCGGGTAGACGTTGTCCAAGTACCATTTAAAAGATTTGCAGTTGAGCTTTTTCCGAAGTTCCAGTCTGCTCTGAACACTGTTGACAGACAGAAGCCAGCAGCCGTCAGTCAGACAGACGCTCAGCGATGGAGAGGCGACATAAACTTAACACAGATAATGAAAAACTGAGACACGGGCTGAAGAATAATGAGGGTGAATGATGTGGAAATGTCAGCGCTCACACAGATAAACTGACATTTATGATGGTGGTGTGGTTTTCTGTCTGCTTCTGCTCTAACTGGAATGTTTTATACTAAACGTGTCGACCATCTCAGCCAACCTGGGACAGAAACAAATCCTTTATTTTAGGACGAGGAGCTTTAAGTGTGAGCGTGTTCTTACTCTCCATAAGCTTTTCCTCGAGCTGCAGGACGGGCCGAGTAATAAAAGAGACGGAAGTCATCCATCCACACTTCGGCTGTACGTCGCGTGTTCCTGTTGAAACACACACAAACACACACTCAGTGCAATTCTGTTATAGTTTCCTACAACTTATCTTCACTAATAGTTACTAAAATGGTGCAGGGGCCTAGTTCTGTGTAAAATCTACTTATTATTGGCCAGCTGTGACTGGAAGAAGAAGTGTATTGGTGGAAGTTAACAGAAAAGTGACTTTTTGCTTAATTTGTGACATCAGCCATCAGTTATTAGACTGAGCGTTGTTTGTCCAACACTTGTGGAGGACAGTGTGTGTGAAGGAAAGTCTTCTCCGTTCAAATCAAAGCTGTGAAACCATTTTATTCAAAACTGATGAAAGAAACTATCAAGTTAAATTTATTTGTATAAAGCACCAACTCCGGACCTGTTGGGCTGCAGGAACGCAGGTTTTAGATGTTTCCCTGCTGCAACACAGCCGACTAAAACCACAGCTTTGACTCCAGCTGCTGCAGCAGGAAACATCTAAAACATGCGGGACAGTGCTAACAGGTCTGGAGCAGGTGGTGATCTTTGGTATGACACGTTTAAAAAGAGCTTGACAAGCTCAGAAGCAAAAGGAAATAACACAATAACATGTTTACAAAATCAGCGAAGAAATACAAAGAAAAAGCTTTAAGAAGATTAAAAACATCCAAAGGCTTTGGAAAGCAAACTGGATTTAAAGCAGCCTCACAGACATTTATGCACGGTAAAATATTTAACTTAAAAATGCAAGTTAAAGAGCTGCCTTAAAAGTTTGAATATGGAGCATTTTTTTTGTGTGTGTGTTTAAGATGTGTTTGATTAAGTATTTCAACTGATAACATACCAGAAGCTTGTTAATTTGACATAAAATAATGTCAAATTTGTCAAAAATGCAGTTTACAGTGTGGGAGCGGAATCCTGAATCCAGAAATGTAACGGGGACCTGAACCTTTACAGGAAGAAGTGTGAAACTATTTAACGGGAAGCCGGTGGAGTGATGGAGCGCAGCCATCCTCACCAGACTGCAGCGCATCATCCGGTCTGCACTCTGCCCGGTCTCTCCTGGACCTGGACTCCTCCAGGTCTCTGAGGCGGGCAGGAAACATCACCGCGGTAACAAGCTCGTCATCCGTCTCCGCTCTGCAGGAGGCGGCGGTCCATCAGGACCAAAACATCACGCCACAGAAACGGTTTTCTTCATGGGGCTCCCCATCCTCCTCCTCCTCAGAACTGACTTTATATTCTTCTCCTATTTGATATTTATCTATTTATTCCTCCCTGGTTCCATTTCCTCTCCATTTCAGTACAAACTTAATATTCTTATACACAGATAAACGTTTATTTACATTTATGTTGTTCATAGCTCTCTTTTTCATACAGATATGCTTTTTTAAAAATACATTTCTATACTTAGCTTTGTAATACTGTTTTTTTGTCTTGTGTTATTTTTCTTCTCTCTTATTTGTTTGCACCAGCACCCAAAAACAAATCTCTTGTACGTGCAAACTTGTTAATAAAGAGATTTTCTGGTTCTGATCATTCAGTCACTGTCCAAATTACCCAGCAGGGTCACCGGTGCAGAGAACAGAGCTGTTCCTGAGTCTCTGGTAAAGCACAAGCTCATCATTATCTGCAGGCCTGCTTGTTTGCAACTTTATGCTAATCTGTGCGGCTCCTGGTCGGCTGTTTTGGTCATTACTGAGACAAACCAGCGGCGGCTGTTTGTGCAAACGGGGGCCGTTTGAAGATCTCACCCTGCAGAACTGCATACTCTCATCAGCTCCATTAATTCTTTACCACTACATTTATTATTTGTGTGAAAGCAAAGAGTAATTTGGGGCATTTATCTCTGGTTTAATGTCATATTTAATAGAACGTGGTCTCCCATTTATGACTGGCAGGCTGTTAGCCGGTGGAAACGTGTAGTTAACGCGACGGTTCAGTCTCAAAAATGCTGGAATTTGTGTGGATTATTCGTCACGCAGCTCCTACTGCTCACCTGCCAACACTGAATACAGCCAATGATTTAATGATCTCCCCATCACACCTGCTTTTGCATGTTTACACCTGCCTCAGATGCAAAGACAGAGCTCATCATGTGCAAATGGAGTCACCATACGAACCAAAACCCCTCCAAACGTGACCCAGCTGATCCAATCCATCACTGATTGGAAGTTTCCTGTTTGCATGAGAGCAGATGGGATTTTAATACACAGAATCACGTTTATACCTGCTGTAAATCACGTCGTCTGCTGCGTCTCATCAGTTCATTTCCACCCAACTCGCTGCATTTTCTCTGCCTCTCATCCCCATTTACCCCCTTTTGTCTCCTCTCTTTCCCTTTCTGTAGTAATTAGCTATTAGCCGAGTTTCTGTGAGCTGTGAATGATCTCATTGAAATGACAGAAACCCTCCATTATAGGCGTTCCACGCGCTGGCTGTGGCAGTTTAATGGAAAAGGAAGAGCGAGAGGACATGCGAGGCTTGTGGGCGTATAAACATGAATATATGTCACGCGCAGGCTCACAATTAAAACCTCTAATTGGACACACACTTCCACACAAACACAAGGTCACAGCGGCAGGCCGCCATGAAGGAAACAGCGTAAATTTTGTAATCAAATTATTAAGCAGGGCTTCTTTTTTCTGTGGAGCAGATTCATAAATCCTGAGTGCCAACACAGAGACATCCTGCTGATTAACCAGCCGAGCAGCACAACAGCAGCTTTGTTTGGAGGATGCTGTTGATCACAAACATCTTAGCACAAACAGAAGTCATCATCCTCCACGTACAGCAGATGTTGCCTCGGTAACAGCCGAAATGAGCAACTACAACGTCGGGCTGAACAGAAACATGTCAGTGCTGCTGTGAGTTAGATGGTTGACACAAAACAATAAGTTTTTACGAGCCGTTCGGGCCGAGTCGAGCTCCAAAGTGCCGTTCAGGAGCGGGAGAGCTCCTGTGGGGGCTGAATCCTCCATCCTGGCATTTTTCTGGGCCAGAAGAGTTTCCGCCTGCTCTCACACTGACATTAACCAACTACTGAGGTGTTAAAGGAGTGATCTGTAAGATAAATCATCAGTTTGTGGCATTTAGTGGTTGCCGGGGGTGACGTGGTGATGGACTGCTGCAATTCCATGTTGGTAAACTCAATCTTCTTCTCTTCTGCTTCATCATGTTCAGTTTCTCCCAAGATGCATTTCAAAACAAGGATAGACCAACAGATCAGTCATACGATATGTTACACCGATATTTGAGTTTTTAGCTGGTATCAGCATCGGCCCATACGCGTTGGCCAATAACCCCCCCCCCAGCATAATTTACAGACAGGCATCTAGTTGTGCCTGAAAGCCTGCATCCTCTTCCATTAAAGTCAGAAAAAATGAGCTGCCAGTGAAATAAGTTGAAATTGACAAAAGTAATAATGAATAAAGATTTTATGAAAATCATGACGCTGATTTTGGATTGTGGTTCAACAGAAATATTAAAAACAAACAAACAAAAACTAAAACAAGTAAACAAGCATGATGGGGCTCCGAAGCTAAAATGTTGTTGAGCAACCTTCTGAGACAATCACTGCAATCAGGTGTTTCCTGTAACGTCCAATCAGACGTCTGCACCTGTTTACAGGTATTTTGACCCACTGTTCATGAGCAAAGTGCTTTAATTTGTGTGGGACAGTTTTTGGTTTGTTTGTTTAGATTGTTTATTTGAAACAAAAATTCAAAATCAATATCTCAGTTCACAAAATTATCATTTAGTCAATTTAGTACATTTTTATGTATTACTTTTATCTTCTATAGTATATACTAATATTTTCATGTATATCCTTTTCAGTTTCATGTTATTTGAATTGGGGGGGGGGGGGGGGGGTTTATATATATATATTGTAGGCGACCGGCCAGCGGTTGTTACACCCAAAAATCCGGGGGTTATTATCCTATAATATATATATATATATATAATGATTTACATGTGTTACTATTGTGAATTTAGCCTTCTCTTTAATGGTTGGGGGGGGGGGGGGCGGTTGGTGGCAGGCATCCTCTTCCTCCTTATTAGAGGGGGGCGGCGGTGGTTTTTTATTATTATTTATAGAAAAATCTCACGTTTCTGTAATTTCAAGTTCCATATTTATTATTTTTTTTTATATGAAAATAAATTTATTTTTTTTTTTGTTTTTTTTTTTTTATTAGACAAATCATTGTTTTTTTTTTTGAAAATATTTTTTATTTTTTTTTATTATTAATTTTTGTATTTTTTTTATAAAAATTTTTAATATATTATTATTAATTATAACAACCAATTAATTTTTTTTAATGTTTTTTTTTTTTTTCTTATTTTTTTTTTATTTGATTTTTTTTATTTACAGACATATAAGATAAAAAACTTATAAATTTTTATTTTTCATAGAAAAAAAAAATAAAAAAATAAAAAAAAAAACCTCTTCCTCATCTTATTTTTTATATCATCATTATTATCATCCCCCTTTCTTCCACCATCTTCCCCCATATTTTTTTCTTTTTTTTCATAATTTAAATACCACAATAATAATAATAATAATTATTATAATTTTTTTTCTAAAAATTTTTTTTATAAATTTTTTTCCCATTTTTCCCCCTATTTTTTTATATTTTTTTTTTTTTTTTTTTTTTTTTTTTTTTTTCTCAATTCACTTTTTTTTTTTTATTTTTTTTTTTTTAAGAGCTTTTTTTTTTATCTTAAATTTTTCAAATTAGTTTTCATTGTGACCTTCATTATATCAATTTGGGATCAAATGCAGCATCGGCCCTAAATATCTATATGTTGTATCAGCTGAGGCTGATGATAAAATATCGGTAACGGCCTCAGAAAATCTGTATCGGTTGACCCCTAGTCAAGACTTTAGCATAGCCTTAAATTTAGCAAAGAAGCTTCATCTTTCCCAGTTACTTACAGTTTTTCTGATGGTTTTAACACTGCAGGGAACAAATCATACACAGTCACATTGACCCAAGTCTTGCTTCTGAAATCTGAATAGAAAGTTAAATCTTATTATGGGCTTGATTAATCTATTCATGCAAGATCAATTGGCATGTGTTCTGAGCACATTAGCCCTGTTAATGGATTACTGGACTGCCTGTAAACACGTCTCTGAATGGCTTGAAAGGGGCAGAAAACACAATACAGCTTATGCTAATGGGATCATATTGTAGTCGCAGCTCAAAAGCTTCCAGGCAGCTGTAAATCCACTTTAACAATGATGCGAACATTGTTTGGTGACTGCGACACACAGCTCAGAGTGGAAACACTGCACGTCTGGTTGCTGTGTGTATTCAGCCAGCCAGCGGTTCATTCAGGGGAAAGTTAGTGTGGCTATTAGATGCACACACACACTGAAGGATTATATAAACTTACAGAAAAGTCAGACAAGTCGTTTGGTAAATCAGCTGCAAAGTTCAGTGCCATCAGCAAAAAGATGAACCTGACAACCAACGTGTAAGCCGTTTCCCACCACAGTATCTAACGCTTCAGTTTAGATGTGTGTAAAAAGGAAAGATGGACGACTGCAGTGACGAAGTGAAGTTGGTAAACCAAAGAAATCTAGCAGAAAAAAAAAAGTATCCCCTGCAGCCTTTATAATCCTTGTCATTTATTGTAAAAACAGCAGTTCAGTTCCTTCAACCTTTTAAAACCTGAACTCCCCAAATTGTTGGAAGAAGAGAACAGATGGTGCAAACTGGGCCAAAATGGCCATTTCGGAGATCTGGCCTGACCTGCTGAACGAAAGCCTCTCTAGTTTTCTTCTGCCTCTCTTTATTAGAGTTGACCTTGAATGAGGTTTAGAGCTACAGCTGCAAAGAGAATTTCTCTTTTTGGCAAGCCTGAAACATTTATTTGCTCCTTGTTCCATCGTAATTTATTTTCACGAATGACAAAAATACCAAGATTTCACATCATAACAAATCTCACAAATGTTTCCTTTACTGTGACTTCAAAAGGATGCAAACAGACGGTGTAGTTGCAGAGGTATACTCATCTTATTATGGATATGCAATGTTGAGCAGAGGCTTAAAAAACAGGCACAGGACTCAAAGGTTACGGTTTTCAAGCACATTCTCACTGAAGAAGCTGTCTTGCCGTGCAGTGAAGAAAAAGAGGATGCAGTTTTGTTGAGCTGCATTTCATTTTAAAGAAATTTTGCAGATGTGCAACAGAGAATATTCAAATCAGACTGGACACGCTGATATTTAATCGTTAATTTACAGATACGAAAAGGCAAGCATTTGTCATGTATCTCTCTCTGGCTCTGTGATAAGAACAGTGGAATATTCTGTATTTGAATTGTTCCATGTGTGAGGGGTTGTACAGTTTGTGGTCCAGTTGTGAAACAGTTTCTGACATCTAAGGCTTTAGGTGTTGATGACACAACCTTGACTTCAAGTAATTTTGCAATACAACAACACAGCAAGACCAAATAAGTAGTTCTGTGTAGTTAACAGCCAATCAGACATGTATTCACATAAATATCCAAAGTTTAAGAGGTGCAGCTTGCTAGCAGCTAGCTTTTAGCTAAAACCCCTCTACATGACATGACATTAACGAGATAGGCAGTCACTGTGAAAAAGTTTTTGCCCCCTTCCTGATTTCCAATTTTTTTTGCATGATTGTCACACTTAAATGTTTCAGATCATTAAACAAATTTAAATATATTAGACAAAAATACCAGAAGTAAACAGAAAATGCAGTTTTTAAATGAAGGTTTTTATTAGTAAGGGGTTCAATCCAAACGTCCATGTCCCTGTGTGAAAAAGTGATTGCCCCCTAAACCTAATAACTGGTTGTTCCACCTTAGCAGCAACAACTGCAATCAAGCGTTTGTGATAACTGGCAGTGAGTCTTCTACAGCGCTGTGGAGGAATTTTGTTCCACTCATCTTTGCAGAATTGTTGTAATTCAGCCACATTGGAGGCTTTTCCAGCATGAACCGCCTTTTTAAGGTCATGCCACAGCATCTCAATGGGATTCAGGTGGGGGCTTTGACTAGGCCACTCCAAAGTCTTCATGTTGTTGTTCTTAAGCCATTCAGAGGTGGACTTGCTGGTGTGTTCTGGATCATTGTTCTGCTGAAGAACCCAAGTGTGCTTCAGCTTGAGGTCACCAACAGATGGCCGGACGTTCTCCTTCAGGATTTTTTGGTAGAAGCAGAATTCATGGTTCCATTTACCACAGCAAGTCTTCCAGGTCCTGAAGCAGCAAAACAGCCCCAGACCATCACACTACCACCACCATATTTTATTGTTATGATGTTCCTTTTCTGAAATGCCGTGTTACTTTTACACCAGATGTAATGGGACCTACACCTTCCAAAAAAAATCACTTACTAATAAAAATCTTTTTTTTAAAAACTGCATTTTGTGTTTACTTCTGTTATCTTTGTCTAGTATTTAAATTTGTTTTATGATCTGAAACATAAGTGTGAAAAACATGCAAAAAAAAAAAAATAACTGTACACGTATAATCAAAGCAGTGGAAAATGAGAAAGATGCTTGAGAGCAGCTAGACATAAAAGATCGTAAAAAGTAAGGTGAGAGTCAACATCAGACTGATGTTCACCGGCTGGAGAAACCTCAGAGAGAAGGCAGGATGAAGATGATGCTGCTGGATTCATACTTGCATGGCGTTTGTGTAAGGTTGGTTATAACATCTCTGCTGAGGTCCGCAGAAGCTTGGCACACGTCTCTTCCAGACCCGATGTGCAGCCTTTTACAGACAAGGTTACGTAGAAATATGCCCTTGTGATTGGTCAGTTTGTGTTTCCAGATTTCTGAAACTTGTTGCTGAATTTGTACAGGAACTGGAAGAGAAACTGCAGCATGACACCGTGACTGTATGTTCAACTGTGAGACCACATTTTTCACCAGCGTCAGCTTTGCCGGTCCCACCGTATGCAGATGATGCGCAAGTATAAATCCAGCTTTGACTTTTGTAACTGTGTAAAAAATCTGCCAACGTTCAGTGGAGAGGTTTTAAGAAGTAAGTTGGTAAAACTGAGTCAAGCTTCTGTCCCCCAGACATTAATTTGAAGCGTGTGAAGTCTTTCATTCACTTACTTGATGTATGTGTTGGCGTTGCCCTCAGGAAAGACATACGGGTGTTTCTTCCTGAAGACGTGGCCCACTCTACTGCAGGGCAGGATCTCTAGACTGCCTCCACATTGCCACACCCGGAACGAGATCTCTGCACACACAAACATTTGTTGCATTGAGATACCTGATACAACCTGCATGGACTTGGCAATTACAGTAATCACATTTAATCAGGGTTAAATCAACCAAGGAAACCTGGATGATTCAGTCGGATCGCAGGTAGCAGCTGTGTGTGGTGGTTTTGTTCCAAAGATGCTCCAACGGCCGAAGGTTGCTGCACCCTTGAAAAAAAACTTTTTCTGCTTTGTTCAATTGCTCTGAAGTTTCACCTTTGCAAGCGTACGGTGGAAGATGGAGTTCAACCTTTAATGCAAATTTAAAGGTACAGTTTGTAAAAATTACTGACATCTAGTGGTAAAGAGGGGTATTTGACAGAAAAGGTGTTTTCTTTCAAATGACTTCATATTCCATGCACTGTTGTGAATGTATGGTGGCTGTTAGTGGCCAAAATTCTCCCAGACATAAAAATGTTTTCATCTGTGAGTGGATCCAGTGGTCTCAGGTGTAGCTATGACGGTACTATGATTAACTATTTTTTATGTCTTTTAAGGCATTACTTATCCTAAATGGTGCTCTAACTCCTACTAAACAAAGCTGGTACAGCAGTTTTAAAGTTCAGAGGGTTCTCACTTCACTCACATTGTTTGGTTCATTCAGGGACACCGTAGTAAAAATGGAGGAACAAATATGGCAGCCTCCACATGTGCACCAGCAAAATTTTGCTTGTCCCATTGGCAGAATTGCTTTTGCTTATTACTAGCAAAAAAAAAAAAACAAACAACTTTTTTCACTTATTTTAAGAGTGGTTAAGACTTTTTTGCTTTTTTGCAAATTTTTTTTTTAAAAATCTGCCAATAGGACAAGCACATTTTTTTTAAAAAGATTTCTTGAAATAAGATGCATTGCTTAAAAAATGATCTTATATCTCACTGAAATGTTTCTCTTTAAGCAATGTTGGTTTATTTTGAGTGTGATGTCGAGAAATGAGAAAAATATACTTGCTAAGATTTCAGTTTTTGCAGTGCAGTGTTACCGGCTTCTCGCTTATTTGCAGTTCTGCTGCTTTTTGTTCGCCGTCTCTGTGGCAGCTCTCCTCGCTAAGTGGGCCAAACCTCCCTGAATATTTGATGACCAGCTGACGGACTCTGATTTGTTATTTCATTCTATTCAGAGTGTGTGTTTTGTGTTATTTTTCGTGTCTAAATCGTGTTTCTATGATCAGCTCATTCTCTGCTGGAAGCACGGCAACACACACAGGAGAAAACAAACTTCCCTTCACATCAGTGTTTGTGTGCCAAGTGTGTTAATTCGCAGTGTGGCCGTCTGAGCTCAGAGGAGGGAAAAAATGAAAAGTAAGAGTTTCCCCCAAAGAACAAAAGCTGAAAACTTCACAAAGTTTTACTCAAAGAACAGAGGAGAGCAGCAGAGGAAGTGAAAATTAGAGCATGGACCCCAGTTTGATGAGGAGGAGGAGGAGGGATGGAAGTAAAGATGAAACAGCAGACAGAACAAAGACGAAGAAGAAGAGTCAGCAAGATGGGGAGATACTGACACAGAGCTGTGAGACTGACACAGACATGACAGTGTGTGTGTGTGTGTGTGTGTGTGTGTGTGAGGAAAAACAGGCTAATGGTGTTTCACTGATCTGAGAACAGCAGCAGCACAGCAGTCAGCAAACTGACTCCAACACCGCTACAACCTGCACAGCTGACTCCAGATGACTGGAGGCAGCAGCAGCAGGAGAGCCAGATGTTGTTCCTGGATGAAAGTCGGACCTGCTGAGGGAAAACTCTCCTTCATTCAGCTGGCATTAAAGACGCTCTGCCATCACTTCAAGGAATTAACTTTTTACTTAATCAATTAATAAAGTCGACTGTTTCTAATAACACAGTGAACATCAGACTGTCTCTGACTCTGGATGTGTTTCCATTAAGATTTTTTTCTTAGTAAAGCATCAAAAAAAGTATCTGGAATCCAAATAAGAATATATATAAATATTTATACATATTTATTGTCTCCTGGATCGGTGCAGTGCCAGGAAAAATACTCTCATCTTCCCCCCTTTTATGTAACGGTTTTATGCATTATATGTTTGTACAGTTGTGGTTGATTGTCACACCTCCAACACAGAAACACAGAGTTACTGATGATGATGAAGGCAGCACAGCAGCAGGTGAGTCGCTACAATATCCTACATTTGTTCCGTGAGGAAACTTTCCTCACTTTAAAACGGGACAAATATTTCCTCAGGAAACGTAACGTTACTCTCTGGTAGCTTGACTGATACTAGCGTTCGTTTGTTGCTAAATAATAAAGAGTATATGTCGAGTGTATTTTCGGACACACTCATACAGCCTCTCCTCAAAAGCTCCGTCCATGTCTGTTTGTTTGGTGTCTTCTTTCTCAGGTGCTTTTATTGGGTTAATGACCCCGTCTGTTTTTGTGTTATTTTTCTGGTTCCTGCTCTTCTTCTCTGGTTTGTTCCTTTCACTGGCTGCATATCAGCTCCACAGCTCAACACTGACCCCACGGTTTCCGGTGGTATTGCTCCGTCTTCTGCATCGAGCATAAATGGGCCTTAAGAGCACGGTGGCCTCCATAGTCCTTAAATGGAAGAAGTTTGGGACGACCAGAACTCTTCCTAGACCCGGCCGTCCAGCCAAACTGAGCAATGGTGGGAGAAGAGCCTTGGTGAGAGTAAAGAAGAAGCCAAAGATCACTGTGGCTGAGCTCCAGAGATGCAGTAGGGAGATGGAGAAAGTTCCACAAAGTCAGTATCACTGCAGCCTCCACCAGTCGGGGCTTTATGGCAGAGCGACCCGACGGAAGCCTCTCCTCAGTGCAGACATATGAAAGCCCGCATAGAGTTTGCCAAAAACACATGAAGGACTCTCAGACTGTGAGAATTAAGATTCTCTGGTCTGATGAGACCAAGATTGAACTTTTTGGAGTTAATTCTAAGCGATATGTGTGGACAAAACCAGGCACTGCTCATCACCTGCCCAATACCATCCCAACAGTGCAGCATGGTGGTGGCAGCATCATGATATGGGGGTGTTTTTCAGCTGCAGGGACAAGACGACTGGTTGCAGTTGAAGGAAAGATGAATGCGACCAAGTACAGAGATCCTGGAAGACCTCAGACTGGACCAAAGGTTCACCTTCCAACAAGACAATGACCCTCAGCACACAGCTGAAATAACAAAGGAGCGGATCAGAACAACTCTGGGACCATTCTGGACCGGCCCAGCCAGAGCACAGGAAAATACTAAATAGTCTGTTTATTTCACTGAAGAAGAAAAATAGACAAACTGTGTTAAAGGAATTTAGATCAGTGATGTCCATCAGCAGCAGTCAGGTTCATTTCTGAAACTGGAGCAGCAGTTAATTGATTTACTAATAAACTAAAAATGATAGAAACTATGACTCATAGAGAAACTTGTAAAATAAATAATTAAATCTCTGAATTTTCATCCCTTACCTCTGAATAAAACAGCAGTCTGCTATTTCTGTGTGCCGAACTGTCGGTTATTATGAAAACTTTTATCAGTAATGATAAATATTAATGTGTTGAGCTGCATTTTTCAATAGTCTGGTTGAAACAGAGTTACTTCCAATGAGTTGAATGTTTCTGAGAGTCAGACATTCATTTTAGCTGCTACTAAAGCTCCTCTCTAACACCACGTCTGCATGTATTTCGGCATCATTTCACTTCCTCAGACTGATCCGATCATTTCTTTAAAAGTTTGCAGGCAAACTTGCTGAAACTTGTCGTGGTTTTCTTGTTGCCGTTGTCTTTTAAATCCGTTTCATGTTTAAGGTTTGTAGTCGAGTCAGGGGACGAGTCATCTGTCTGAGGCTGCTCTGAGAGTGACGTTAAATAAAGGGTAATAATTCAAACGTCAGGAGATCTTTGCATATTTAAAAGCAACTCAGTTGCTGGTTGCACATCCTCAGCAGCACAGTGAAAAATTAAATAGTTCACAGGGTCCAAGTTCAGTGTTATTGTTAGGAGACAGACTTACAGGAACTCTGTGGTCTTTTACTTAAATTACAAACATGTACACACAAGTTTCTCCCTGCTGGTGTTTAGTATTGTTTTTATTTTACAGATGAAAAACTGTAATGGAAACGGAGCTTCAGCTTATTTTGTTCCATCCTGTAGGGACGACTCACCGAAGTTCTCCCCGCCCCAGATGTCCATGGCGGTGTCGTATTTGCCGAGGTGATTGAACCACGACCTGTCGATCACGAAAAGCCCGCCCGCGATGATGGGGGTCCTGCCAGAGAAACAACAGAAGATGGGGGGAAAGAAGAAAGCAAACGATAACTGAACGGGAGAATAATGCGAGTTTTCTTCTGACGAAAGTGAAAACGAGGGATGTAGATTCTCATTTACGCTGCTGAGACTCTGAACGCCACAAGAATAATTTCATCACAAAGAAAATGGTAAATCAGCGAAGAGCAAACTCCACAGTGCTGCTGATGTTTGAGCTTTCATTTCCTCCAACTCTTATCTGATCTCCTTCAGAGCTCCTCAGTTTCTCTTTTTGTTCTCTAAAATAGGCCTGTTTGTTTGCTGCTTACACACACACACACACACACACACACACATAGAAATCCTCACACAAATGCATCCTGAACCAGCCGAAGGCCAACATGCATCATCAAGGACCTTCTGTTTGTCAATACTAGACCGTGAGTCTGAGTGTCCGTGTGTGGGTGGAACGACATAAAACCTTCTTATACAAGCTCGATTTGTCCTCGTGTGTTTATACCTTCATGTTTATGTATGAGCACGACTGTCTGTCTCTTTGTGGACTGGTTTATTGTGTCCAGACCTTCAAGGCTGATCAGACGATACTTTAGTTTTAAAGAAAAACATAGAGTCAGAATGAAAAACAATACGAAATCCCTGAAAATCATAAAGGAAACTTGCAAACTGTTTTCACTTAGTTTTCATGGTTGGATCCACCTGATCTGACAACAGACTCTACAAACATGTCATCTGTCTCCTGTTGTTTAACAGCCTTTCAAGGCAGAACTTTATTGTTTCTCACCATCATGTTTGGAAGGCAAAGAGCTGAGCTGGAAACAGACGTCATCACAGAGACATCCATGTGAATGCATAATGACAGCCGGGAACAGAAAAACACACACTCATGCAACATAATGCGGCAGCTCTTTGTTCATTATGAGCTACCAAAGGAAACAGCTGCAGCTGATATGTACCACTGCTGAGCAAAAAGGCCCGGAGTTACGTATCCTACTGATACATCCAAAACAGGACAAAAGACAGATTTAAAATGATCTTTGCAGCTCTCATGCTGTCTCATTCTGAAGTCAGCGAACTTGGAAGTGCAGATTCGTCGGCTGCTTACGTCACAGCAGCGGGTCAGGTACTGTCCTGTTTCAAAGCCCCCTGAAAGAGCATCCAAACCTGCACTGGCGATGTATCCTAGAATTCATTGTGTGAGGGAATAAGCAGCAGAGCTACTAGTTTAATATTTAGATATATGTGGGTGTTTTAAGTGTTTCATTAAGTGTTTACCAGTTAGATACAACAGAAAGTCTCTGGGGAAAATGTAAAAATATGTGGCCAAGCTTCAAATGGGGGTTTTTGCTTCAGAAAATGCATTTCATGTGTTAATGACCAGTTAAAGGAGCATTAAAGCAATTATACACCCAGAGAATGATGGTCCTTCATTTTCTCCTCACCCTCATGCTGAGCAAGACTCTGGAGCACTTTTTTAATAACTCAAATGCAGCCGGAGATCAGACAGATTCTCGGTTCCCCCCAACTTTTATATAATGGAGTTCACTGGCGACTGAACCAAAAAGGTTCATAAAATTCCACAGTTTTCCTCCATACTGCTCGTCCAATGTAATCCAAGTGTCCTGAGTGGGTAGCGTCCATGATTTACTCCAAACGACATTATTTACTATATTTTTATAGCCTAAACAGTTGCACATTGCACTTTCTATTTGCGCGTTCGTGCGTGTTCATGACACTACGGAAGCTGCACCGTTCAGCACCTACTCTGCCAATAATGCAGCATAGAAGAAGAAATTTGTTGTTTAGATTGTGCTAAGAGCGAATGAGCTGCAGTCAAACCGGGACAAACACAAGAGGGGTTGGCTATTGATGTAAAACAAAGAAAGAAAGAAAAAGAGAACGGGTGATCTCAACTGCCGCGGCCGTAGTGTGGATTGCAAACGCGCGCTTTGTGGCCATAAAAATATATTAATTATTTTTTTTTATATTAATTCTTGACGCTACCCACTCAGACACTTGGATTACATTGGATGAGCAGTATGGAGGAATATTTCCAAGTTTTTGTGGACTTTTATGGACCTTTTTGGTTCAGTCGCTGGTGAACTCCATTATATGAAAGTAAGGGGAAAATGAAAACCTATCCGATCTCCGGCTGCATTTGAGATATCAAAAAGTGCTCCACAGTCTTGCTCAGCATGAGAATGAGTAGAAAATGGACCATCATTCTGCGGGTGTACTATTCCTTTAATGTTCTAATACTGACAGAAAAATGAAGAGGAATGAAATGCTCGGCTCTGTGTAGTTTTTACAACGTATCTGAAAGAATAAGCAGAAAGAGTGTCGTCACTAGATAGCTGGTAACATGGAAGCATTTAGGAAGTTCAACTCATGTTTGGGAAACGGACAAATACTTTTTGGAAAAGTACTTAAAGACATCTGGATTTTACCATCTTTTAGTAAGGAAGATGTTTTCCTTCATGTCTGCCCTCATTCTCCAGTATTTGGACTTTTCAGTGTTTTTTTGTTAACTCCTTCTCGACAGAGCCCATTTTTTCCGCCTCCTGTCTGCTGCCTGATTTCTTTGTGATGCTTTTGGTCTTGTCTCCACAGGAAATGGTCAGACATCGATGATTAGACTTTGTGTAATTTCTCAGTTGATTAAGTTTTTCACCATCCTGCAGAGGTCACCACAGCACTAATGGGTCAAACCGGGGAGGCGCTTTTGTTCCTGATTACTGCAGAGAAGACATGCATCATTTATCATTTCAGCAGTAGTGGACATCCTCAGCTCCACACAAAGAGTCTTTTTAAAGATGCATTTCCAACATCAAGCCTCTGATTTAGTCTCTTTTCATTTTCACATCGACTAATATCTATAAATTTATAACAGAAATTCCTTTTAAGTTACAATGATTATCCTGCAGGTGGTGAAATGTCCTGGATGCAACCTTTATGCCACAATTTACAGACTGCAGAGTCGTCCTCCACAATGACACCTTGGTCATTTTTTTTCCTATCATGTCCCCCAAAAACTGACCAGGATGAGTTAATTGGTTTGTTTGGTGTGCTCTCTCACTCTAACACACTTCTCCTGTAACTTGCATTGAACAAAGACAATGCAACATAAGCAGCAACAAGCAGATGCAACTTCTTTGCTATTCTTTATGCTGATCTGCAGATATGGATCAGAAATGATCTTTTATGGAATGTGATGACTTTGAGGGATTTTTATGATTAATTAATCCTGATGATGCTGGACGTTTACCGAGCAGGTCACCACACTGATGGAAGGACGGTAGGAGTCACATCCTTCGAGTTCTTGAGGAACTTTCCTGAAATAACCTCACTGCAACACAACCTGAGAAAACCTCAGAAAATAAAAAAGTACACATGTTCAATATTATCGACATTAAAATGTGTTATTGGAAAATATCAGTACGACGGTTTTTATATCAATATTTTTTCTAAGAAAATCTTGCGAGATCTCGTCAATTAACATTTGTCCAGCATGTAAGAAAGTCCCTTTTATTCTGGAAGAACTTCATATCCCAGCATTCCTGTTAGGCTACGTTCCCACTGCAGTTAAATGTGACCTGAATCTGATTTTTTTCGCTCAAATGTGACCCCCATCTGCTTTGTTTCTGACAGTGTGACCAGCACCAGTCACACAGAATCTGATGCTCTTGGATCGCAGCCTTAGGCTATGTTCACACTGCAGGTCTTAATGCAATTCTGATTTATTGATCTAAATCCGATTTGTTTGTATGGTTGTTCATACAATGTATGCGACCTCCATCAGGCTTCAGTGTGAACTGTACACAGCTCTGAAGTAGGGCTTAGCAATATGGCAAAAAAAAAAAAAATCATCACAATATATTTTTTTATTGTCCGATCTCGATTTTTAGACTATATTTTTAAATACCACCAGTTTTAATGAAAGCATCTGAACTGAAAACTGTACAGATGCTCTGTACTGTAAAGAAACTGGAGAGATTATAGTAAGGGGGGAGGTAATCGCCATTCCCACATTCCTCCACTCCGACATGGGTCCCCAATTGTTGAAATGGTAACACTTAAATTTCTGCCACATATCTCATCATTCCGACAATTTTTTATACTATAGTTGGAATGACAGCATTTAAAAAAATAAAAAGCATCCCACCATTCCAATGATTCCTTAAAAGCCTCCCCCTCCCTCAGCGTTCAGATTTTTACGTGCTTTTACAGCAGATGAACTCCTCTAGCTTGCAAACCAACTTAATAACTGTTACTAAAATCTCCTGAAATGGGAAATATAATCTGCCTCCACGTATTAATGTAACTCGGCTGGTCTGAAACATGTTAGATTCATGTCTGAATCTCAGGAATCACTGACTGAAGCAGAAATACAGTCACCGTCACAGCAGCAGCTGGAGCGGAGTCTCCACAGAGCCGTGCGTCTTCATGCATTCTTGCACCATTATGCAACATTAATAACTGCAGCTACAGAAATCAATGACGGAGCTGCAGGTGACACCTAAAGTCACGGACTAATTCAAACATGTGAATTTTGTCCAGTCTACTTCATGTTGAACAGGTGAGCACATTTACACACATTGCAAAAAATTCCTATCTCCCGACGCAGCGGGTCGTCCAGGTTCAGTGAAATGGTTCAGAATGAAGCCGCATCATCCAGATTAACGAGCTCCATCAGAACTGTTTAAAAATCTGATTTCAGAAGCTAAAACTTTATTTTGGAAATTAATCAGAACACAAAGAAATCCCCATCACGCTCGCTCGGTATAATTTAAAAAGCAACCGGAGACGATTGAAGCCCATAGCACTGTTATTATATCTCAATGTTGTAGCTTTTTTTTTTTTTTTTTTACATTTTAGATCAGTAATCTAACTATTTGCCGTCCTTGTACCCATCTGAAATCCTCTGGTCTGTATGTATGCAGTTTCATATGTGGAGGGTTTGGAGCGAAAACTGTATTTTATTTCTTGGCATTTTACCAAATTGTGTTGTGGCAGCAAATATTTATTCATTTGCAGAAACAAAACGCATGGAAAGCCCAATCGGAATGGTGGGACGCTTGTGTGTCAGAATAGTGGGATTTCGGATTGGTGGCATGTCTAAATGACGGTATGTCGGAATGCCAGCATGTACCCTATAAGGGAGTGTGATATCAAAGAAAAAGTTTTTAAAAACCAAGTAGTTTTTCCTTCGGGGCTCTCTCTACACCTGCTGCAGCAGGCCGTTATGTTGAAGAGAAGGGACTTTATTTTAAGATTACACTGTTATTAGCACATGCTAGTCTTCTCTCTACCTGCTGTGGTCACCGTCTCTGTCTTTGCCGAACGCATTCACACACTTTTTTTCTTTCTTCTCTTCTGGTATTTGAAGTCTTAATGCTATTTTGGGATTTTTGCTCCTCAACCTCACAGCTGTCTGCATAGATCGGTATCGGTTGATGTCAGAAATTAAGAGTTGGACAATATCGGTATATCAGATATCGGTAGAAAAGCCCATATCAGACATCCCTAGACTCTGAGACTATGCTGACAGACTGTCCAAACATTTGGTTTTCCAGCTGTAAGGAAGCTTTTCAGGATGTGATAAAGTCTGCAGATGAGATGACTGCATCACATTTAGCCGGTTCTTCAGCCATCCACACCTGCCAACACCTACAATCATCATCATCACCCAGCAACCATTTCTTTAATGCCCTCTTTGGTGAACGTTCTCTTCATCCTCCAAATAAAATAACTTGCAATTCTGCACACAGACTGCTGAGAACAATCTGTTTGCACTCATTCATGCTCACTTGCACACATGCAGTCCATATTTAGAGGTAATTAAAACTCTCCGCTCAAGCTTGAAAAAGGGAAGTAAAGATGATAACTTCTACCAGCACCTTTTATCCTTTTATTTATACGATGAACTTCCTCTAAATCCAGTAAACTGTTGGATGAGGAGAAAGTTTACGTCAGAAATTAACTTCATCTCTAAATCAATTAAATTGTTTTAATAGTTTAACAGAGATTCGGTTAAAAACAGGACACCTGCTCTGGCCTCCATGCATCATCTGGTGCTGCATATCCTCATCTTTTTTTTTTCTTTCTGCTGTTTTCCTACTTATTTGCAGCCAATAAGCTCTGAGCTCAGAGTAAACACACCAACAGCTGGGTATGTGTGTGCGCATGCATGACCATATTGGTCTGTCTGGAGGTTGCATCAGGGTTTACTGGGATGAGTGTGTGTGCATTACTTGATCGGCTGGGTCGGGTCGGTCCTGCGAGCTCTTTGTTCAGAAGACAGTTGCTCCCATTTAAAATGGAGACTCCAATCAAAACCTGGGGGAGAAAAACAACAGTGCACGCTTCACATAATGCTGAGCACAGAGAAATGCTGCAAAGTTTGAATAATTTAAGAATAATACTGCATGAGAAAGAAGCAGTGACAAGCTGATCTGCTTTCTGTAGAAAATTCACATCGTCACACTTCATAAGAAACAATCAGAAAATCTTTGTTCTGTTAGGAGCAAATCTTTGCTTTACTGTTGAACATTAATTTGCATGTGCAAAGTCACACAGCAGGATGTTAATGTCAAGTAAGAGCAATCTGAACACATTTTCCTCCCTTTTCTCTTCATCAGAGCAAAACGTGATGTGTAGCTGTGAGGTTCCCCCGATAAAAAGCCTCCATTCCAGGGTGAGGGGGCTGCAATGAAAGGATCATTTAAAGGGCCATTCCTCTTCAGGGTGGGTTGTAAGGACCAGAGCTATTGTACATTTTCACCATGGAAACGACCTGTTTGTTATTCACATCATATTTCTCCTTCTTTATTCATTTGAAAATTTGAGTTGATGATTTTCATAACTGAAGTGACTATTTTCTGTATGATTTTACTGGAAGCCATTATTTCATTATTATTGTTATTATTATTATTATTATTATACATGAATAAAAAATTGGTTCCAACATTATATTATTATTATTATTAGTGTTAATAATAAAAATAATGATGTTAGAACCATTCTTTAAGCCATGTTTATAAGCATGATTATTAGGGGTGGGTCAAAATATCAATTAATCGATGCATCATGATACTTCCCTGTGCAATTCAATATCGAATCTCCAAGTCCTCTAAATCCATTCACCTCCTGACCAATGGGGGGCGCTGTTTTTTACGTTGCATGGACTACGGCCATATTTGATCATACAACATCAAAATGGCAATTTTTTATGTTCTGACGTTTTATGACCCAAAAATGTAAGGTGACATTCTACATACAGTTGTCCTTAAAATGATTCATACCTTCCAACTAAAGAAAAGGCTAAATTCACAATAGTTATTCAAATAACAGGTAACTAAAGAAACTAATAATAAATAAAAATTTACAAAATTATAATTTAGTGAAATGAAACATTGCTTTTGAATTGTGGTTCAAAATAATTCTTTAAAAACAAACAAACAAAACTATCCCAGATACAGCACAAGTACTACCCAAAAAATTAGAATACTGTGAAAAGCTCCAGTATTTTAGGTTCAGAGTGTCACATTCTAATCAGGTCAGTAATCCAAAACACCTCCATAAGTGCCCTGAGCCTTTAAAAAGTCAGCATAAACGCAGCCGTCTACCAGGACATTTTGGAGACCTTCATGCTTGCTTCAGTGGACCAGCTGTATGGGGATGCAGACTTCATCTTCCAGCAGGACTTGGCACCTGCCCACACTGCCAAAACTACAAAATCCTGCTTCAACAACCATGGATCACCATGCTGGATTGGCCCGCAAACCCACCTGACCTGAACCCCATGGAAAACATGTGGGGCATCGTCAAGAGAAAGCTGAACGGGAAGAGAGCAAACAATAAAGAAGAGTTCAAGGCTGTGATGGAAGCATGTTGGTCTCCATAACAGCTGAGATATGCCACAAGCTGCTAGCATCCATGCCACGCCGGGTTAAAGCTGGTAGCATCCATGCCACGCCAGGTTAAGGGGTCATTCATGCAAAAGGGCCCAAACCAAGTACTAAGTACACATGCAAGATTTTATTTTAGGAGGCCTGACTTTTTTGTATTTAAAGTCCTTTTTAAGTTGATTTCATGCACTATTCTAATATATGAGTTTTAGAATTTGAGGTTTTCTTAAGCTGCAACTTTTAATCAGCAACATTCAAACAAATAAAAACTTGAAATATATTGATTTGCATATCATTTATCTATACAATATGTAAATTGCACCTTTTAAGTTGAATTATAGAAATACATGAACTTTTTGGGGTAGTACCTGTACATCACAGCACCTTTCCCGTGAACAGTGGACCAACATACCTGTCAACAGGTGTAGCAGTCTTTCAGAAACACCTCATTGCAGTGATTGCCTTAAAGTGTTGCTCAAAAATCATGCTTGTTTGTTTTATTTTTTATGTGTTAGTTTTTCATATTTCTGTTGAACCACAATTCAAAATCAATATTGTTTTCATAGAATTTTTATTTATCATTACTTTTTTCAATTTCAACTTATTTCACTGGGAGCTGATCTTTTTCCTTCTTTAATCGAGGGTATGAATAAATTTGATGACTGTACGTTCACATTGGCATGATAATATATATTCAAAAATCTACAACAAAGTTTCTACTCTTACTGAATAGATTGAATTGAAGCATTCACCCAAACAACTGAAACTGAACTGAATCCTTTACACTACCCAGCACCAATTATTAGCCCTGTTTCCACCAGCGGGTCTGGGTCGGGTCGGGCCGGATCGGTCCACGTTTTTTTGCGTCTCCACAGATAAAAACTGGGACGGGTACCCTTATATCCGACCCGTTCTGGCCTGGCCCGACCTGACCCGACCCAGACCCGCGGGTGGAAACGGGGCTACTGTTTAAGTCAGCTGTCTGTTTGTGGCCACCTTCATTTCTTTATATATTACCAGGAAATAATTGCTTTATCTCTCCAGGAGTCACTTTTGGAGCAAAATTCTATTTTATTTCTGTCAAACTGTGTTATGTTTAGTGTTTACTGTAGAAGCAGAAATGCCGTTTGCTTCCACAGGTCACCGCATATCAAATGTCAGTGAAAGTCCATTTTATGAGCATGTTTCTCATATTTTGTGTGACCATATCATCTGTTATTAAACCCGCTCTCACCATTGATCCTCTGTGTGTGTGTGTGTGTTTGTGTGTGTGTGTAGGGGGAGGGGGGGTGGACAAGGCTATTACCAGCATTGACTGGCATTGATCGCCGCTACCATGTGAGGAAGACTGTGGGAAGACAGGCTAATGGAAAAAGAGAGGAACTGTGGGGCTCTGGAGGTTGTTCAGAAAACCCGGGTGATGAAAGACGTGTTGGTCTGAATTATTTTTAAGCCATTTTGTTTCAGCTCATCTGATGTTTTCAGGCTAAAAGTGCGAGTTGTCCGAGCTTCTGTTCTGCACGGTCAGTCAGTGACGCTCGGAGCATTCAGGGATGGTTACGGGTCCATCTGAGGATCGACCGGAGCAAATCAACTGCTTTTATTGCCTCTTTTAATCATGCGGGATTGACATTGCAATCCTGTGTCATTTTTCTTTTCTTCTTCTCTCTTTTTTTTTTTTTAAGAACTGACATGTCAGTATGAGATAACATATATACCGGGGATGCACTCATCCAGTATTCAGGATCCAGTTCTGCAACTTTTCCAGAATTCTCCAGCACACCTGAATCAAATGAAAGGCTCGTTACCTCTGCAGAGCTGCATGACATGCACATGAGGTCATTCCACCATTTGACTGAAGGGAGGCTCTGAAAGTTGCAGGAAACTAGCTCTTGGGGACTGGGTGTGTGAACCCCTGAATATAAATGATATTTGAATAAATGGAGTAAATGAGATGAAACCCCAATGGGTGTTACGCACAGCTCCACTACTTCCTGAACTTAGCTCATTTGTCTCCTCTCTTTTATTATTGGACAATTTGATTGATCCAGGTGTGTCTGACCTCAGTAACCATGACGACAAAAGTCAGACACACCTGGATTTATCAGTTAAAAGACAGGAGACAAAGAACATGGCTTAAGTTGAGGCTGTTTCCAGCGGGTCCGTGTGCGGTGCGACTTAGAACTGACCTCCATGGAGTGGCAGTTCAAATTTAGCTTTCCGTTAGTTATCAGGGGGTTCTACACACTTTTCGGGGCCGCGTGTTCATGATGCGCGCTTCTGAAGTACAGCTGACATCAGCTGCTACCCAGACAACAAAAACAATATGCGAAACTCTGAACTCACAGGACAATAGTACTCATTCGTTCATTCGTTCTACAAAAGCATTGATGAAATGAAGGAGTTTTGCTGCAGATAATGTCTATAGTGACTGCCCCGTCTCCGCCATGATACTGGACATTCACCGAAGAGCGACTCATCTTCCGAAGGACTCAAAGGGATGCAGAAATTTTTCCGGTGAGTAAATGCACGTATATACTCTTAGAAATAAGGTCAAGTTGAAAAAGATCTGAGAACCATTAAAGGTGACCGCTCCTCTTTCTTTACCAACTGTTTGGACATCTCCAGTATTTTCCTACATTGGAAAAACAGTCAAAACAGAGAAAAAGCTACAGATAAGTTGAGCTTCTGTTTATATTCCAAAGATAAAATCACATTTGAGGAAATCAACTCTTCTGTTCCTCCAGGGAGCTGACCAGAGGATGAAAAAAGAGCTTTGAAAGTGGTAGAAAGGAAGAAAAATATTTCAAAAAGATGTTTGAGCTTCACAAGAGAGAAAGCAGGTTCATGAACTCATCATGAATGGTTTCCTCATAAATCAGACGCCCTCAGGGCTTTTCTCTGTCATCAAAAGATACCCTGAAGGCACCTCAAAGCCATTTCTGCCTGAGTGCAGGTGGAAGAAAGTGTTTTCATACCTCCACGGAGATCAGCAGATGCTGCCACGTAGGCGAACGTGTCCATGTTGATGATGTCGATGACGGGGCTGACCACCCGGGTTGGGTCCTGGACACATCATAAACACACACACACACACACACACACAGGTCAAAGCTTTAAAAAGAAATAAAATGACACGAAAAGAGCAGCTGAAAGAGGAGGAGCAGAGCGAAAACTAGAACGTGTTCCTTCAGATCATCAAAATCTGTTCCAAGAAATGAGATTTTCGGTCCAGTGTGTGTTCATCTGTGTGTGAAACTGACTGTATATTTCAAGGTCATTATGCTGCTACACTAAAAAGAAATTTCAGTCATTCAGCAGCAATCATGCAAACAGTGCATTTAGTGAGATGAGAGTGGCCGCTACCTCCATTCCCTACAATTCAGTCCCATTATATTCACTTTATAGACATGAATGTCCAATAACTCAGCAACACAGAATCTAAAAATGCAGATATTTCTCACATAACGGCTGGATCGACCCGCAAGGAACAGAACACAACAAAAAACATCTGTTTTTATTGTGATATGAGGTTTTAAATTTATTACATCAGCAGAAATACTTTAAATACTAAAATAAATAAACACTTTAAATAAATACTTTCAATAAATAGATTTTTAATAAATAAATAATATTTTTAATAAATATAATATTTTTAATAAATACAGTTTTTCATAAATACTGGAAATAAATACTTTTACTTAAGAAATACTTTGTCCTTCCGGGATAAATAAAGTATTTTTCACTTTTTTCATTCAGAAACATGGACACACCAAGCCTCAGGAGACGTTCGACAAACAATTTTAGATGTTGGACGTTAAAGGAGCAAAGCAAAAAGCTTGGTAGCTGCATTTTTAACGGTATGTTTTAGTTCATTAGAGACACTTGAGTTACAATTTTAAGCACCTGGGAGAAGAGCAAGGAGATTATTTATAGAGCATGGAGTCATTTTGACTCGTGTTTAATTGGCATCATTTTATGGTGTGCAACACTTTGTAGATCATCCACTTTTCCCCAGCAATAAGCAAACCGTTAGCTGCCCACTCATGTTTTTGGTTTTTATTACATGCCTCACAGAGGACCATTAGACTACTGCACCTCTATTAACACTCCCAACTAATTCTAAGCGACTTTTTAGGAGATTTCTGTTAAGCTCAAGGTAGAAGATGACAAGTGGTGAATGTTTTTCAGGTTTTATCTCATGTATTCTTTTAAACTTTGGAGAAAGACTATATGTTGAAAAGAAACTTCATCATGTAAAAAAGTCACACATAAATACGTGTGTATTCTTGTCTTAGGTGATGGTAAGACTTCTGTGAAAAGGAGGCCAAATATCCCATTTCATTGTTGCATTCAGTTGTTGCAGGCCGGGCTGCCCAACTGGATAACTGACAGATCCAAAGAACAGCAAAATATCAAACAATGTACTCAAAACTAACAAGACACTGACTCAAAAGTGAAGCGACAACAGCTTTAAAAGCACTAAAGATGGAGGAAATCTAACATTTTTACTAGATGGTGCGACAGCAGCAAGAGTTTACACTCCCCACCAGCAGGTGGCGGTAATTCACCTCATAAATTGTTTGCCAGCCACCAGTAAAAACAGCAACAGAAGAAGACGACGAGGAGAAGAAAGAAAAGAAAACAAGATGGAGGGCACGAGAAGATGGTTTATCTGCTGCTTGGCCTGTGCCTTGTTTTTAAAATTAAGTTGCTTGTTGAGCTAACCCTTGATTAAAAAAAGAACACAAAACAACATGGACTCAGCTCAGAGTTGGTCTTTTAATGATGTCACTCTGACTCTGACATCTGATTGGCTAACCCCTTGGCCAACAGGTGGCATGCAGTAAGATGATGTCAGACATAGCTCACCGCAGCACGCTCAGAATCTCGCCAGAATACAGAAAATGTATCAACTCAGCTTGGAAAACCCAGAGTACAAAAGCCCACAAAGCGAGGAATTAGCCACAGTCTGTGTGTTGATATCCAGTTGCTTTATTGCAGTGTATTCATGTCCAGTTACTGTGGTGCAGCGTGTTGATGTCCAGTTACTGTGGTGCAGCGTGTTGATGTCCAGTTACTGTGGTGCAGCGTGTTGATGTCCAGTTACTGTGGTGCAGCGTGTTGATGTCCAGTTGCTGTTGTTTGACAGTAATGAATTAAATTTTTCAGCCGCGGGTTGATGCAGGGCAACAACAGGCTCTGAATCTGCATAATAAATCTCACTCTGCCATCAAAATGAGTCAGAAAAAGTGCTTTAAGGTTGGAAAGTTATGTTGTGTTTCGTTAAGAAAAAAATATCCAACTTCCAGTTAATGCTGGGCTGTCATTTAAACCACGACAGTCATTAACAGTCATTACATGGCTATAACTAAAATAACTGGAAACACAGAGCAGTAATTTAAAGGTTTTAGTTGTCCACAAATGATTTAAACATAGGAGGGAATCTGTAAACGGGCATCTGATAAGATTATGATTCTCAGGTCTGCAGCGCAAAAAAACAATGATCACAGTAACAAACAATATTTCATTTACATCCAATGTAGGAGCCATGTTTTTGTTTTTGTTAAGCGTCCTCCCAACCACTAGGGGGTTGTTTCATTTTTTGTGTTCTGCCTGAGGTAATGGCCGCCTGAGGTCATTTGAGGTCATCTGTTCTGTCACTCAGGTGTTGATGATTGCATGAGGCGAGGCAAACAGTTTTTCTACTGTGCTCAATGTGCTGCTTTATACTGGATTGGAAAAAGAAATATCAATTACATGGAAACGAAACGGACTGTGGATTTAAATGAAAATAAATGTCAATCTGACTTTTAAAATTGAACGATAAGTGTCATTAGTAAGCGGATTGAGTTCACGTAGGAACTACGCCCACCAGTCAACAACCGGTAGCGCCAGTGGGGCTAAGTCACTACATCCAATATAAGAAAATAAAGACATGTGGCCAGTTGGCACTGAAAAAGGAACACAAGGAAAAAAAGTGTGCCTGAAGCAGCAAGGTTGTAACAAACCGATATCTGAATCTGGAAACGGTGGACGGATTCTGGTTTACAAGACTGGCTCATAATGGGAAGCTTGTATTTTGCTCCAGAGGATAAAGTGACTGTACATCTTTACTCCAGAACAAAACAAAAAAAGAGCAGGGAAAGTCCAATGAAAAGGAAAAAAAAAAAAGTGGTTTTAAAACTGAGGACAAAACCTCCATGTCACTCAGTCTTGTGTTATCATCCCCTTAAGCCATTAAACTCCCCTGGATTTAGTCTGGTTATTGTCCCTTTAACTCTTAAACACAACCCTAAATCCTTTTAAAGGGAGAGCTGCCAAAATGTCTGCACTTGATTCCCCCTCATATTTCCCCCTCTGATGGCACCATTTGCTCTTTACAAGGATAAAAGTACAAAATCTCTCCCACACACACTAGTGCTGCCTGACTTGAGCTCCCTGTTAAATCATGGAGTGTCCCTCTATTAGTTTGGTCAAACGGCTGGATGCGCCTTGAGCCAGTGATATTACAGAGCAGGTGGAGCGGTTCTGGACCATTAGCTGCAGGGTCAGTGCAAGGGGACGCAGGCTGCATCCCTCTGCAGCTCCCGCCACATTACAAAGCACCGTGCCGGCTTTAATAGCCGTTAGGGTAATGACACTGTGCAGCACTCAGGGTGAAGCATTCGCGACATCACTGTTGTAATTGGATGACTGTTATTTGCAAACCTCTCTGGAGCAGTTTCTTAATTTCATCCATTTTTTTTTACCTCTTTTCAAATGAGAACATTTGACGATGCAGCTGAGAGCAAACTGACCCCGAGACAACCTGCATCATTATCTTTCATCACCTGCCTTTATAAACAGTCACTTGCAGAAGAATATTCTCTCTTTCATTGCAAAGGTTTTACATACGGTGGGGGAAATAAGAATTTGACCCCTTGCTGAAAAAGGAAAATACTCTTTGCCACAGCTGCGATGTGGGTGGAGCTGACATGCATGTCTGACTGCATTCAACATGGATTTAAAAGAAACTTCTGCAGCAACACTGAAGGAGGCGACCACAACGTTGTCATTACCTGTAAGTTTATGTATTTTCTAAATGCCATCTTATCTCATAAACATAGTTAATTTTCTGAAGTCCCCATGATGCTAATCTTTACAAAGTCCGACCACTAGAACAGCTTGACCCACTTTCTCTAAATAAGGTTGTAGCCAAATAAGGTGTAGCCAATCAAAATGAAGTCAACTTGGTCTCCGGGTAAAGCTGCATATCATTACTGCACCCAACTCTTTTACAGAAGAGGGAAGTTTAGCGTGCCAAAACAATCCCCTGCTGTAAAAAGGGACATTTTTCCTTTGGAGAATTAAAATATCCAGCAATATTAGCTACATGAAATAGCTTATACTGCCATGTCATCACCCCTTTAAAAAAATTATAATAATTCATGCATCAGAAGGTAAATGGTTGATCTCATAGCTGATTAGTACAATGACTTGTCTTCCAACAAAAACTCTTTTGTCTCTTTAAAAAGAAAAAAACTTGCAGACAGATCAGAGCAGCAAAGTTTGCCAACTGACTGAATGTAAGTAAATAACTGAATAGTTGTTCTATTCTTTGAACTATTGGTGTTTATTTTCACTGCTTTTACACTCCCTAACAAATAAGCAGCGTTGCTAAACAGACATGCGTTAGCTTTATCTCCTTAGTGCGCCATGGAGAATATACTGATTGTGAACCAATGCCGTTAACCGGTGAATTATTACACACATTTGGTGCCCTGCTGCTGAGAGGAACACATGCAAAAACTTTCCTATGATGAATACAGCTGAACTCAGCACTGGGGGAAATCAGTCAGTGCTGGAAAACAGGGAAATTAATGCAAATGAGAATGCTGCACATTTTTCTGTTCTTACAATAATACGGCAATAAAAAAGTTATTTGGTATGAATGGTTCAATTATCATTCGTCTCTCAGCATCCGACGGCAGGGCTTGTGTCTTCTTGCCATAAATGGGAGAAACAGCAGAAAAGTTTGAGAACAACTGTCTCTGCTAAAACTACGTTTTTACTTAATGGAAAATGGTTTTATACTGTAAATTTAAATGTCCATATTAACAACATCTGTACTTTTATGGAATGATACAGTAAACAGTAATTACCCACTTTTGACTTTTTTTTTTTCCCCATCAATTTTACCTATGTGAAAGAAAATCACAGTAAAATACTGTGTATTTTACATACTTTACCTGTAAAAATTAAAGTTGGATACAATTTATCTTCAGAAATTTGATGCATTTACTATGGTGATGTACAGTTTTGAAATTGACAGTTTTTCACTGTTGCTATTTGACCATTTTCTTCCATTTCCACCATATTTGACAGTGGGGTTTAAGTTAAAAAGTAAAATTTTATGGAAAAAAAATTCATAAGCAAGAAACATCATAAAAACAATCAGAAATTTGGTGGGAAGTCAGCTTTCTACACCAGTGATTCTTAATCATGGGGCTGCGGCCCAAGCTCAGGCCTCGAGCGCCACCTAGAGGGCCACGAAAAAACTTTCTTTTTCCACATGTGGGCCGCGAGGACCGTATATTTACACTGCTATTTATGACTGGATGAGTTGCAATATAGCTTCCCCCCACCTGGTGGCGGTAATTTGTCAGAGTTCAACAAACAAGCAGAAGACGACACTCAGCTAGCCGCTAGCCTGTAGCTAACGTTGTAAAGAAGTATGAAAACTAAATAAAAAGGCAAAGACCCACTCCAATTTATTAAATACGGATTAGTAAGTGAAGAAAACAAAGCAGAACTGAGAAGTCTGGATGGAGCACCAGCTAACGCTAATGTTAATGCTAACGCTAACATAATCCCTGAAACCTGCAAGCTTCTAACACTCGTTGGAATGAAAGGATCTTTAAGAATAAAAGAGAAAATCAGCTATAGATTCAGAAAATGTCTGTTATGTTTGCATGTTCTAATTCTAAATCAACTGTTTAATAAAATTTTGTGCTTTAATGGCCTGTCTAAACAAATAAATACAGGTTTTTACAGATTATTTAAGTTAAGCTTTTGTATTTTCAATGTGATCTATTACGGCACCATTTTATCTCTTTTTAAAAATCAGTTTCCATCAGTTTTTTTCTGTTGTTCCTCTTTTTCTAGTAAAATGTCGTAGGTTTTTAGTTTGTAGCCTAATTCTGACTTGTTCTCATAGGAATCTGATTTTATTCCATGAATTATACCTGTGATATAAATGTGTTTGTGACAATCTTATAATATATTTTTATATCATGTTCTTCATGTTTATCACACCACATTTTACTAGGTTCAGTCTGTTAAAGGCAGGTGGATTTGGTTTAGTTATCAAATGAATAAACCAAAAATGAGATCAGTTTTAGGCCCTGGTTTGGACTAAAAACTTGGGCCCCATCGTGAAAAAGGTTGAGAACCCCTGCACTATATCAATATGACAGGATTATTTTGGTGGTGATTTGATTTTCAGATTGTCTGAAGCTTAGCCTTTATGTGTTAACCTGGATCAATACTCCATACATTCCAATATCTGACTATAGAGTGTAAATTTCACATACTGTAGTTTACCTGTAAAAATTAAGGTTGCATACTGTAGATCTATCTACAGAAATTTGATGCATTTACAACGGTAATGTACAATTTTGGCAATTTTCACTGTTGCTATTAAACATTTTTTTACTGTATTTTTGACAGACTTTTTTTTACAGTGTGGTTTAAATTAAAAAGTAGAATTTTACAGCAAAACACAAGTGATAAAAATAATAAAACAACATAAAAGTTTGGCAGGAAGTCAGCTCTCTATATCAATATGACAGAATTATTTTGGGGGTGATTTGATTTTCGGATTGTCTGAAGCTTGGCCTTTATGTGTTAATCTGGATCAATACTTCATACATTTCAATATCTGACAGTAGAGTTACAGGACAGACAGTGATGGATGACTCGTGCATGAGCGCGAGCATGAATATGTATGCGGCAGAAACAGATCAGACTCTCTGGTGGATTTACTTATCGATTTCTGCTCCGCAGGTCCAGATCAAAGGTCTTTAATGTCAGCAAAAGATGTGTGGACATGATGAACTGATGAAGTGGAAAATGTGTAAAAAAAATAAAAGAATATGAGGGGAAAAGAGAGAATGACAGGTGTAAGATGAAGGAGATGATAGAGGTCGCAAATGGTGGTAAAAATAGGTGTTAAACAAGGCTGGAGATGAGAGAAATGAAAGTGAGGGAGGAGAAAGGGGAGAGAGAGAAACTATAGGAAGATAAAAGAAGACATGAGGAGAACAGAAGGATGAAAAGACAAAATACATGTAAACAAAAGCAGTATGTTATCAGGAGGAAGCGACGGAGAAGTTGTTAAATTTCAGAGAAAAGGTGCGACATGGAAAGAAGAAGTGGTGACATAAAAGCCGGTGAGAGGCGAGAAGAGTCGGGGAAGTAAAATCAAAGGACGAGAGAAAAGGAAAATGGAGACAAGGTGAAAAAAAGGGTGACAGGGTGAGAGGAGACATGTCGTAAAAAAGAACATGAGGAGGAGGAGGAGAGGAGGAAGAGGACAAAAACACAAAGGAGAGTGAGTGAAGTGAAGAGAGTGCAGCACTTATTTCTTAATGAAAGGCAATCAGACAGACAGCTATTTTCTCCCAGGGCGTGATTTCTCTTCAAGGGCTGGAGTCATCACAAACACATAAAAACAAATCTTTCCCAGAATGCATTGTGCAAAAACGCTGCGTGTTTTCAGAATAACACATGACCCCGTTCATGTGAAGACGTCTCTTATGCAAGTCCTGCGAAAAAATGATGGAATCACGACTCTGAAGGACGCTCGGCTGTTTGTGTTGGACACAAAAGAAGAAACAAAACGCAGATTTGACATTTAACTGCTCAACATTTTCACTTTGGCTCATAAATCTACACGAAATAAAATTGCTGTAATTTTGAAAAACATTTTAAGATCAAATTAAGGAGAAAAGTGCATTACCGTGCAATTTGCATCTCTAAAACTCACCGCTTACAGATTTTAATATGCAATAAATCTGCAGTTACAAGTGTGTTTGCAGACTTTAATGAGCGGTTTTATGTTCTTGATTGGCAGGACACAAGCCCCCGACTGGAGAGTTGTCAGAGGAAACAAAAGGACTGTGAAACTACTAAAAGAAGGCAAATTTAACATCATGTCTAACGTTAAAATATCTTGCTCGTTCCCAGCCAGTTGTGTCTACATATTTGGCAAATACCAACAAAACAGGAAGGTGTTGAAAGGGAAACATAGAGGTAGACTAAAGAGGAAAAAGACGCTTTGCTTGAGCTTCTACTCCACTAAAGCTGGAAGCTCACACTTATCCTGGAAATGCAGCAAGTACAAGAGCCCCTAAAGCTGAGGGCCTCGTGTTGGACATACCGTCCTTGTTTTTGCCATTTTGTTCCAACTTTTGACCAATTTTAAACTGAATTACAAACTTTTGCACAGTTGTCACTTTAAATGAAGACAAGTACCAGAAAAAAAGGCGAGCTGAACCTCACAATGTCAAACAAATATGACGACAGACATATGAGCAGAACCAGGAGTCGGTGTTTGTGAGAAAACTGTAAGAGATAAGCTAACGGAAATGGTATTTATAGTCTTCCTCAAAATGATTCATACCCTCAAATTAAAGAACGAAAAAAATCAGCTGCCAGTGAAATAAGATGAAACTGACAAAAGTAATGATAAATAAAAATTCTATGAAAATCATGACATTGATTTTGAATGGTGGTTTGAACGAAATAGTAAAAACAGACAAAAAATAAAACAAGTAAACAAGCATGATGGGGCTCTGAAGCAAAAATTTGTTTAGCAACACTTTGATGCAATCAGGTGTTTTCTGTAACGTCCAATCAGACGCCTGCACCTGTTCACAGGTATGCTGGTTCACTGTTCATGGGAAAGGTGCATGTAATGGGACAGTTTTTTTGTTTTTTTGTTTGTTTTTTTTTATATTATTTCAAACAAAAATTGAAAAGGAATTTTTTATTTCACAAAATTCTAATTTTGTGATTTTTTTAAATTTTTATTTATTATTAGTTTCTTGTTTATTTGAATTACTATAGTGAATTTACAATGATTGACATATTTGACAACAGCAGGACCTTCATCAGCTGTGTGGATGATGATGATGATGGTAGGAAGCTGTGGTGAGCTGCACTGTTTTCACATCACTTAGGTTCTGTTCAGGGTAAAAAGACCCAGTAAAACCAGTAAGTCTGATACATACAAGCCAGTAAGCAGTAAACATGCTAGCTGTTTACAGAGTTATGAGGAAAACACATCAATAAAACAGCTTCTTCATTTTCATGTTAGTTTGTCTCGTTTCATTTAAGACAGAGTTTCCAGCTGGAGAACAGCTGCTTAACTGGTTAACTGGTTATGTTCACTGACTACAACAGCAGATCTTACATTTAGTTACTTTAAACCTTCCTGATCAAACTCATCTTATTGGAAAGTAAAAGAAGATTTTTAACCATCATTCATCAGCTTAAACAGTGAGTCAGCAGTTTTCTGGTTCTACTTATTATCTAGGCTGTTTATTGGCTTTGGGCTTCTGTGTTGGTGTTTATGAACAATATCCAGAAATAAAACACTTTTTAGGATCATCTGTTTACATTTTATTCAAAGCTGATGCAGCTGTTTGTCTCTTTATCAGCGAATCCAATAATTCTGGACCTGACTGCGTCATTATGCTAATAAAAAGAGATAAACTCAGTTCAGTCTTTAGCTGAACCTGGTTCAGAACATCTCCAGGAAGCAGACAGATGTTTTTTTCTCCTCTGTTTCCAGTAACCTTTTTTCATCTGATTCATCACTTCTCATGTCCGTTTTCTTTCACTTTCAGAAAGTGTGATGAAGCTGCTCTCATCTTCATCACTGTGCTGGAGTACAGATGTTTATTTTGATAACAAATCACACTTTTATCTAAAGTACTTAGTGTGTATTCTCACTGATTCCTGCTAACTCACTTTCGTACTTATAAGAAGTTGCATTGTTAATATTCATATTTAAGGGAAAACAGGGATTTGTGCTGTGCATGATCATATCTGGGCCGGTCTGGGCCAAAATGCCAGGGCTGATTTTTTTTATCCTGGTTCACTGCTGGTGGACATTCATTTCTGCTTCCTTTATTTTTCAGGATGATAAAGACTGTTAGAGGAGACAGCATTATTTTTATTTCTCCTTCTATTTATTTTTCAGCAGACATATCTATCAAACAGAGTTGGAATCTCAATCTAATGAAAATTTATGGTGGAAATGGAAGAAAATGGTTTATAAGACCCCTTCCTGCAAAGCTCATCTGTCAGCTGGTAATATCAGGAAGTTGGAACCTGTTTGATGAATGAAAATTTTCATTAGTGAAGTCATGAAATAACTCAATCTGTCTGATGAAGCTGCAACAAAGTTGGAGCAAACAAAAAGGCCTTTTTATACATGTTACCGTACTGTGGTGTGTTTTACAAAGCCAGAATTTGCATCCTTCCGCTTTGCCCTAGCAACTGAAACTCCATTTTAAATGCTAGGGATTGAATTATTCCCCTAAGAAATGGGACAATCCTTCAAAAGCCTCACGGGTCACAAATCGTCATCCATGGTGCAGTAAACTGACATCACGGCTGTTTCTGGAAGAGTTCACAATGCCGTCTGCAGCACTGAACTGTCAATAAAGATTTATTTTAAAAATAAATAAATAGAAAATACCATGTGCAGCAGCAATAATCTCCTTTTCCTGGGCAATTGGAATATTATTTCAGCTTGGGGCTGAAAAACGTAAAAATGAAAGGAAAAGACGACTCATACTTAATGTTAACATTATGTTACAGACATGAGCAGATGCACGGAGCGTTACGAAACTAGCGATTTTTTTCACATTGTAATAAAACTGTCTGAAATACATTCAAGTGACCTTAAACTATTTTTATATTTTATTTACGAAAAAACACACATTTGTGCGTTTCTTTGGCTGCTGATTTTGTCGCCATTTTGCCCGTATTTCTCATTGAATTGTAGTAATATCACGTACGACTCGTTTTCAAGAGGTAAAACAAGTGGTTCAAGTTACACAAGATAAAACTGAACTGTTGTCAGCTCTCAGAGGTGAGAATGTCAGAACTTTGGTTTACCTGTTTAATCCTCTGCAGGAGGGGGGGCAGCCAGTCTTTGTTCACCTCGCAGTGGCTGTCCAGGAAGGTCAGGACTCGGGCCCTCGCAGCATCCGCCCCGCGGACTCTGGACCTGATCAGGCCTGATGCACAAACACAAGTACATGTCAGTTTGTTTTCTCTGGAGTGCTTCATCATATGGATACATGTCATCCATGTTCACACACCAACGCCTGAACATCTGCATTACACACCACATCTTTTCACCTATAACAAGTATCCTCAGTCCATCAGGCTCCATCAACTAACTATGAAACATCACCAATAAAGCCGATGCGATAGTATTCAAACTGTGGATTTAAAAGAAATATTGGATAAAAGCAGCTCAGTTTCTCTTTATAACAGGAGTGGGGGACTCCGGTCCTTGAGGGCCGGCATCCTGTATCAGGAGTTTCGCTGCAGCACCTGGTGACTTGTGCAGTAACTTTTTGCAGAGAATAACTTTATATAACCTTTAAACTTTAATCTGAAATCTTATGACAGTTTACATTTTTTCTTGCAGGATAAAGACAGTCAAACCAACACTGAATTCTGGTACCTAAACCTAACAGAGAGGATTTCATTTCCTCATCCAAACCAAACAGCAGGCTTCAATCAAAAGTTCAGATCAAATCAAAAGTTTCAAGTTATGAATAAACAGTTAAGGATGGGAAATTAACCAACCCCAACTTCTGTCCATCCATCCATCACCCTGAAGAACAAGACTGACTGACTTTTTTGTTTATGAAAAGAAAAAAAAAAAAAAAAAAAAAAAATAGAGTGAGCTTTAAAATACTGAATTTCCCTTCTGGGATGAATAAAGTATTTTTTTCTATTTCATTTCATTTTCATTTCATTTCATTAGCGACCAACACAGTTCAAGCAGCTCATGCGTGTGCACGACATTAGCATCACTTCCACTTGTCGCCAGAGGGGGCGAACTTCTTCCGAACTTCCGCTGTACTTTTTTAAATCGTGCTGTATCGACGAATCTCCCCCCTGCTTTGCTGGGAGAGAGGGGCTCTCAGCCTGTCGTGAGAGGAGGAATCGATGCAGGGCTCTTAGAGGGCTTGTCAAACCTTTCAACAGGCGCATCACAATCTGCATGTGTGTAGGAACAGACGTTTGTCTGTCCATTTCTCTAACCACGAAGGACTGGGAGGAGAGAAAGTTAATGTGTTTGTCTTCTGGCTGCAGATGCGTTCTACTGAGTGTTTCTGATGGTGTGTAAATGAGGCTGTTAGGGAGGTCTCCCTGATGGGGGCCGCTGTTCTCTATCTGGGCTAAATGGTCTAATCAATACTCCCCGACATGGAGACATGGTCTGAGTAAATGTGCGATTTTTTTTCATTCAGTGTGTATCCATGTGCAAGCAAGAGTGTGTCCATGCAACCGGAGTTGTGCAGGAGCCCGTTGTGAGTGTGTGTCGGTGACTTTGTACGCGAGGCCGTGACGTTCCACCCAGCATTGTTAGGCTGACGCTCAGCCAATTAAAAATCCCATTTCATCCTCAATAAGGCTTTATTTTCTGGATGGATGGACACACACTCCCACACACACAAACTGGAGCCACAGACAAGCCAGAACACACTCGGATGGAGGAACGCAGTGACCGGACTGGTCAGTCTTTTACTTAAATACACATTTTCACACACACATGCAAAGCTGGCTGACTTTGTACAGAGGACTGTTATTCATGTGCATCATCATGTGCAAAGCTTAACACCCTTCACTCAGCTGTGAGTGTGTGTGCGTGTGTGTGTGTGTGTGAGGATAAATTTTAGTTTGAACCATTATTTGGGGACATTTTAATCCTTTAAACTTCAAAGTTAAGATGCGGGAAGTTTAAAACTGTTTAAGGGTTGATATGAAATCAAAGATGTGTTTGGTTTAGTTATGATTATTAATGTCAGAGTAATATAAAAAATATCTATTTTGCCACCATAAACATCTTTTGTTGGCATCCACGTATGTTATTGAATTTTCACTTGACGTTTCGTCATCAGACTATGAGCCAAAAATAGAAAATTTATAAATCTGAAACACACCTGGAGGTGATCTGAAATGTGATTTTAATCAGATTTTAGAGATTTATTCTGATTTCAAAGTGTTTCTTGAATCATTTCCACAAAAAAATCAAATAGACTGCATTAAAGTCGAGGTTGGACGTGCAGACTGAATAACTGCAGCTGCATGCAGCCGAGCTGAGCTGCGGTTGTTTTCAGACGTGGCTGTTTAACTGGACCACCATCTTTGTCTCAGTAGGCACCAGAGAGTATTTGCTAAAACAGGCATGAAGCTGTGGACTGTGCTAGAATTGTTTAAGACAATTTATGGCTTCTTACTTTTTGAAATTACTTGAATAATGAACTTTCCAGATGATACTGCAGCTGGAAAATTGTGCTTTCATTGGATTTCATTCACATAAAAAATAAGGACGTGAAAATGAGACAAGCAAAATGTTAATGTGCCTGGATTATAGGGCCTGGTATAATTAAAAACCTCACGAGTCAACTCAATTTCCATTCTTTGGGCAGTTTTCTAAGGCTTTCAAGTTAATTTCAAGTAAAAATACACAAATATTTTCATTTTCTGCTTTAATTTAAAAAAAAAAAAATTCTATCTTTATGCCCACATCAACATATGTGGTATGCCACCTCACATTTTTGAGCAATAAAACATCTTGAAATAAAAAGTGTTGCCATTTTGTTGTTGGATGATCTAATGCAACCTCCATAGCACGCACAGCGCCCCCCACAGATGGGAAGGTGAATCGATTCAGAGGATTTGCCAATTCGATATGGAACTATGCAGAAAAGTATTGTGATGCATCAATTAATCATATATTTACCTAGCTCTACTGGATTTACAAAACACCTGTTTCACCATTTCTGGGGGAAATAAGGCAAAAACATGCAGGAAAATGGAGGATATGCAGTTATTCCAGCTCCAGCCGCATCACCTGGGAGTGTTAATCCAGATTTGATAGTTCAGATTCTAATTGGGCCGGAGGGATGGTGAGGTTGGTGAATTCTGGCTACACAAATACAATCTGACCACTTTCAAAAGACTAAAGAGACTCATTTGAGGCAGAAATGTGATTTCCCTGCAGCATTAATCAGGCTGTTTTGCTGTCGTTTGACCCCAGAAGGCTGTGGATGCTTGAGATTCTTTGAAATGGTCACACCTGAAAATGTCAGGAAAATACTAGAAGAGAAATAAAAACCTCTCGTTCATAATTCTATTGGGAAAAACTGACACATTTCAACTTTAGGAACTTTGTGCAGGTACTTAGGTGCCGCAGGCATTTTCTGTTTACCTGCTCTGTGTTTAAACAAGCAGCAGTGAGGAGGCCTGGTAGATCTGAAATTGCCTAAATGTGGTCGCATGTGCCAGGGTTGTCCAGCTCTGGTCCTTGGGGGGGCCGTTGTCCTGCAGGTTTTAAACGTCTTGCTGATCCAACACACCTGATTCAAATGAAAAGCTTCTCCTGGTTGTCAGGTTCTGCTCGAACATGTTGACCCATCCATCTGAATCAGGTGCTGCAGCAGGAAACATCCAAAACCTGCAGGACAGCGGCCCTGGCGGACCGGCCACCCCTCCCATATGCACAAAAGTTTAGTCTGCCCTCGTTTCTGCAGTGGAAATATCAACTCATTCTCTGCACTGCATGGATATGTAGCAGAGCTCCTGGATATCTTTTTATATAGACATCCTCAGATGCATTACCTGGCAGATATCTCAGAGTCCGAAGGGAAATTTTACTCATTTTACAGGAGAAAAGTGGTAAAGTGAAAGAACAATAAATGGAATCAAAGTCTGAGCCGTGGCACAAACAGAAAATCTCGTCTCCACACACAGAAAACACGTCTGTTTAACTGCAGAACTGTCTGGAGCTATCTTAAAGGAATAGTACGCCCACAGAGTGATGTGTCTTCATCTTCTACTCACCCTCATGCTGAGCAAGACTCCGGAGCAGGTTTTTAATATCTCAAATGCAGCCGGGGGTTCATGACGAAAACCGGTGTTTATTTTTGTTATATGTATTTTTCATACACTGTTGTACCGGTGAACAGTCCAGACAACGTCCGGAACGTGCGCGGTGGGAACGTGTTTCAGCGGGGACCGATTTTACCGTTTACATTGTGCTAAGTTTGGTTTGCTGACCAGCTGCTAGTCTGAACAGTTTGTGTATGAATAAAGACTCAAAGACATCATCAGACACTGCAGCTGTGTAAAGATGACTAAAACAAGCCCGCGGCATGGTGGTTTGCTGAGTCACTACCTGCGTGACCTGATGCTGCGAGCCAGGTGAGGAGATGCTGAGTGATGTGTGAGGAAGCAGATGTGTGGTGAGGAGACGGGGGATCACTGACTGGCCTGAAGCTGCATCATCATGTGCGAATCTACCGCGTCACCTTGCATGATGGTGGACATCCTGACAACGGCCACAAGCTGAAACGCACTGGCAGGGAAAGTTGTTGCATGTCTGCACGTGCTGCTGGAGTTTCCAGTTTATCACCTTGCATCTACTGTAGGACATCCAGCCTGAAATTTCGGTGTGAAGAGCTCCAGCCATTATTGCATTTGCTGTTTAATTCATTGCCCACCTGCCTCTCCTTATGGGCTGAAATTCAGAAACATTTCCTCTCATTTTGCGCTGCACCTTAACCCAGATTTCTCTTAATGAGCATCCGTGTTTCTGCATGTAGCGTTGATAGATTCAGATCATTTTAGGTTGCGTTAATGCTTTTAAAAATTCAGTTTTACTTACACTATTGCACTTTTAATCAAAAACAACCCTTTTGAGTGGTTGTGGGACAAGATAGGAAAAGTACAAAACATCTGTCTGTAGTAGACAGAGAAGACATGCAGGACCAGGCTGGTGTGTTTTATGACCATTAAAAAGATAATCAAGTCAGAAGGCCTGAAGCTATAAACTATTAACAAGCCATACTGATGAACGCTGCCCTTGCTCGTGTGTGTGTGTGTGTGTGTGTGTGTGAGTGAGATCAGCATGACTGTGCTATAATGAAATCCTTCAGTGACACGATGTAGGACAAGTGTTCCTGTTGTTGTAGAGAGACAGAGAGGTGAACGAGCGGCAGAAAACAGCCATAAAAGGCAGGAAACAGACTGAAGCAGAGGAGAGAGACTTCATAAACCACGAGGAAGATAAAGAGTGAAAAAAGGACGAGACAGAGACGTTCAGTGAGGACGCTCATTAAGCAGCTATGTGTCCAAATGTTGCTGATGTCATTTAGACAACCGGCATGTTTAATTTCCACTTTAGTTTTTCTTTGTTAAAATGTTTTTTATGCAAAGAAGAGATTTCTGAACACGTCCATTTACAGGTGAGACTCAGTAATGGAGGATTATCTGATGACCCTCAGAGGATAAACTATGCAGCTATATTAAATCAAATTAAATTGATCTATTTCATCTACTTTTGTTAAGTCTCTTTCCAATATCTAATAATTATCCACAAGCTCTTCAGGCTTTCTTGCTCATTTCCTGTTAGTTTTGAGTCTTGTAACACATTAAAGGGATATAACACCCACAGAATGATGTGTCTTCAGGTTCTCCTCACCCTCATGCTGAGCAAGACCCTGGAGGACATTTTTAATTTCTCAAAAGCAGCCGGAGATCCGGGAGATTGTTGTTATCTGCCGACATTCATATAATTGAGTTCACTGGTTGCCTGAAACAAAAAGGTCCATAAAAGTCCACAAAAACTTGTCAATATTCCTCCATACTGCTCGTCCGATGTAATCCAACTGTCCTGAGTGGGTATAGGCTACTAAAATATGTTTGCAATAAATTCTGGACGCTACCCACTCAGGACACTTGGATTACATTGAACGAGCAGTTTGGAGGAATATTGACAAGTTTTTGTTGACTTTTATGGACCTTTTTGTTTCAGGCAACGATGAACTCCATTATATGAAAGTTGCCCCCCTAGATATAAAAATGATGCTCCAGAGTCTTGCTCAGCATGAGGGTGAGTAGAAGATGAAGGACCGTCATTCTGTGGGTGTCGGATCCCTTTAATTATATCTGAGGGACCGCCAGGATCTGATGCGTCCTGCATTAACTAAGAAATGAACCAGTTTTCTTCTTCGTTGGTTGTCTCAGCATCTCCGTCAGTTATTCTTAGAGCAGCCAGGGAGGGGAATACGATTTCTAAAAGGTCCGATTTGTCTGAGTAGAGCTGCATGAACGTAAACTCAGTTTAGAACAAAGCTGCAGCCCCCGAACTGAACCCAGGTCATCCTGAGTCTAGTGGACTATCCTGGTGGGAACGCACCTTAAATGCACCCTCAACGTCTCATGTAACGAATCTGAGAAAACTGCCTGAAGACCGTAAGTCTTCCTGACTCCTGGAACAAAAACATCCCGATTTAAACCACGGTCAGTGAGGATTCTCATGTCTACTGGTGTGTGTTATTTTGTATATACACACACCAAGGTAGATCACTGTCCTATCATTCCGCCACAAAATGTTATCACCATAGCAACGCTCAAACCAGCTGCCAGCATAAAATAGTTCCTAAACTCAAACATGTTTAGCGAGTTAAATAAAGTGAATATCGTTTGTTATTAAATGTTTACTCTGTGGGACCGTGGAATAAGCGGATAAAACAACTCAGATCCGTGCCTTATACTGTCTTAATGCACGCCACTGCGCACCGTGGTGTTCTAGACTCCCCGTCGTGCGTTAAAACTGTATAATGCACGGCTCCTCGTTGATTTTCGGACCTCCTGCCAGCCTCTACTTTTAGTCATTTTGTAGTTCTATTGATTTTATTGCACATTTGATCAATTATGAGGTTAAATATTCACCTTTTTAAGTTAGTGTATTTCAATTTATTTCACTAAACTCTTCCTCCCTAATCAGGAACTTTATCAGTTTTTATTCACCTGTCATGACATCTTTTTACCATTGGTTTGTGTATTCTGTTTTTTTTATTTTTTTTATCTTATCTAAAAACTAAAAATGTTACTCCTGAATGAGCCCCGGTGTGTAAATAAAGAAGATAATGACTAGTTTAAAACCCTCAAGTTTTTAATAGCAGCAGCTTTGCACCCTGAAACTCCCACTCATACCTGCAGAAAGATTAAACACATTTTCAGACATTTTCTGGCTCTTAACGTGTTTTAAGCTGCCAGTGTTCATGACCCCGTCGCACTGTCAAGCTGTCATGTCAATTCCCGCATTGCTTTAATTTCTATTCTATATTTAAGAATATGGAGGCACTCCAAATGGACTTAACAGGGAACTGACAGGCATGGCCGTGACGCATGTCCACGGCGTATTAACCGTTGAAATGAGGAACAACATCCATATTTAGTGTGACTGCATTAAGTCAACACTGGTTGTCATTTGTGATTTCAGTTTATCAGGAATTTTGCTGCTTGCATGAAGCTAATTTGGATGTTTTAGAAATAAATAAATAAATAAATAAATAAATGGGAGTGTGGTGCTGCTGCAGGATTTTGGGAATGAGGAAGACGGTCTGTCAATCTCGGCTCTATTTCAGCAGCAGCTTCTGTCACTTCTATTCACTTGAGTGCTGCCGGTCTATATGTTCCCACACATGAATGAATCAATTTCCCTTCACTCAGACTCTGTCCGCTCACGTCTTTTTATACCCTGGAATGAAAGCCAGAGTTTTTTTTTTTTTTAAACAAGTCATATATATTTATATTCTTTACACACCTACTTTTACATTTAATTTTCAACACATATGCTGACAAATGAGAAACTCCATTTACAAAGGCTGTATGAATAACAAACATGCTAATTTATGCACAGCAGCATATTAAAAATGCTAATGCACACTCTCAAACACACACACACAGTCACACACATCTGCTGTCGTACCTTCTCTTTTGTTGTTGCGAAGACATTTGACTTTGGGGAGTTTGATGAGAAGCTGGCAGTCACTTTCTGAAAAACAAACAGAATAAAAAAATATCAACGTAAATAATATATTAGAGGAGAATATGTGAGCTATAGATGTGTGTTGATATTGTCTCTGAGACTCTGCAGGGACATGAACGACCTTTTCATCGTCAGCAGCTGACAAGTCCGACGTTTGTTCAGAGCTCCCTGATGAACTTTTCACTTCTATTAAAACCATTTTTAATGTAACTGTCGGTCGGAAATCTGTTAAATAAAATAATCTGGAAAGAGTCAAAATGAGAAGTACAAAAGGAAAAGGAAACAAATTTTTTATGGAAGTGGTTATTTTTAATAAATGTGGCTCAGAGTGGTGACTTCATAAAGTTAAAGCAGAACTCAGGAACTTCAGCTCAGGGCTCCTTCACTGGTCTCCTTTCAGTGTTGTAAAGGTCGTAATTTCCCCTTCACCCCACAGCACACAGACGTCTTCTCTACCCGTCTTTCCTCTATTTTGATCCCTAAATATATTTCTTTGCTTTTACTTGCTGATGCTACTTTGCTGCGTCCGTAGATCGTCTCCCTCTGCAGCTGCTGAAAGCAGAGTCCTGTGTCTCCTGCAGCGAGGCATTTTTCCCGTGTTGGCGGGTAAATATGCTGTGGATTATATTTTTCTCTGGTGCTGGCGGGTAGCAGATAAGAATACGAACTTTTATTAACTTTTTGTGGACATGACAAGTGATTATCATGCTATTAGCACCTATTCGGCCGCGAGGCTCGGTGCTTCACCCAGCGCACTCTGGTCCAGCAAAGAGTTGGTTTTAGTGCCAGGAGCCGGTGTAAAGAAACTTTCTTTAGTCCGGTTCTGGTTCTGGTTCCAGCCAGCACTGGAAGCAGCTCGGTGGATGGGGGACCTGAGTGCCGTACAGCAGTTTCTGTTGTCGCAAGATTCATGCCGGGTCGGCCACAGAGAGAGTTGCAAGTGCCAGAGACACCGGGGGGAGGCGGGAAACATCGAATCACTTCGTAAACACTTTGTTTAGCCCAGCAGTGATTCTGAAAAGCATTTCTGGAGGTGAAAAAGTTACTGAGTTCTGCTTTAAGGCGTCACTGTTAAAAAAAAAAGCTGAATATCCCTTTACTGAGTTTTTAAAAAAGCCATTCCTGCATGTGAAAGTATGTGTCTGATATGTCCACCGGTCAGTCCTGTCCACTGCTGTCAGTCCCAGAGCTGCTGACGTTTAATGAGGGAGAAAAACGTTTCTCATGTCGACATCAAAGTTTGTATCAGAGGGAAATTTTGATGAAATCAGTCAGAAGGCTGAAAGTAACATTTGCGGGAAGTTATATAAATCTCTGCAAACGTAATGGAAATGGCTATTACGTTTGTAGCGGCTACATTTGTGGGGAATGTATTACGTTTGCAGGATTATGACATTAAAAGCTGCATATTTTTATTATGTTTGCAGTTTATTATGTTCGTGGGCATTATTTCATTGTCGGCGTTACAGTGTCACTAAACTCACCTGGAACACAGCAGAAGATGTACATGTTATCTCCTCATAAAATAAATCAATCTATCAACTTTGCAAAGTGCTTTTCATAAAATCAACATTATAGAAAGAGAATAAAATAAGAGTCTTTCAGCTTAGTTTCTCCCATTATGTTGCTGTGCTCCATGTTAGCATCGATGCTTCCTGGACAGACACACAGACGGATGGATGGATGGACTGATCCCTTTGCAGATCCTGATGCATCTGTTTTTCTAATAAGTGCAGATCAGTAAAAGCTTCTGCTTTCTGCTGGTGCTAACAAGGTTGGAAAGGTTTGCATCAGCCGTGCTGTGGTTAAAAAGCATCTTCTGTTGCCGTGGAAACAAAAGGGATGACAATGATCACCAAAACACAGACGACAGAGTGAACTCTAAACTCTGGACTTCCAGTCCACACAAAAATATCATTTTCATTTATCCAATAAAAGGCTGTTTGTCTACTTTGTTGTAAATGTGAACTGCCTCTGAAAGACACAACGTGAACACACAGCGAGACATAAAGCAGCTCCTGCAGAGGTCACGAGCAAGGACGCCCCCAAGTGGTGGCCAGGGGTGGCCAGTGCCCCCCTGAACAAAAAGCTGGCCACCCCTGCAAAAATTATATTTTTTTCATTCATATAAATCTTTATGTATCATTAACACGGCTTGTCTTATATAATGTCTTATATAGAGGCCCATTCATTCACTGCCATTATATGGATATAAGCGGATCTACGAATAATCTAAATAGTGTCCATAGGAGTCAGAGTGATGCAGAAATGTTGCTGATGAGTAAATGCACGTATAAATTCCAGAAATAAGGTCCAGGTTGAAAGAAACAAAAGTCTGAAATGCCATCACATTCTTGCCTTTTGTGAGAAACATGTTGCTCTAAATATTACCATCAAATGATTTAAATGCCAGCCTGAACTATGGAAAGGATCTTATTATGACCTTTGAGGAGAAAAACAAGTGTGCGTCGATGCCCGTACACGAATCGACATGCTGCCGTTAATTAAACTCCAACTAAAACAGAAGCTTCTTATGAGCCTGAAATGTTTGAGAATTACATCATTACATTTCAACAACTGTGACAACAGATTAATTGCAATTAAAACAAACTTGACATCATTTTTCTGACTGCTGGTGTGTGCACGCTCAGTTGCAGGGCATGTTTCAAAAGCAGACTCTGCATCCTGACAACTGTTCATCCTCATTTGCATCCTCATTTGTTCCGTCTTTGGCTGTTTACTTGGACACATCCGTCTCTTCTGCTGATTGCATCTATGCTGCCGCCTCATCTGTCTTGATGATTCCTCCGCAGTCTAAATGTGGCACTATTTAACCTCCATCACTTGAATTCTCACTTCTGTAGCTGTGATCATGGCTCCATCCATCCTGACTGGCTGTCAGACCGCTGACTGAAGGAAGGGGGAATGTGAGAAATGATGGTGTGGAATCATCAGCTGCATAATGCATGTTGTGCTAACTCGATTTTTCCCACCAGAAGATGTACAGTTTGTGTTTTACACTCTGAAATGCCAAGTTTAATGCTTCTGTTTCCAGTTTTCACAGTTTAACTGTGTAATTCTTCAAGTATAAACCTGTTCTCGGAGTAAATATGATGATATTTATTCATTTGTACCATTGACTGGTCCTGTTTCTACATGATCATCAATTTTAAGAACCAGAAATGAAAGGCTTCCTTGCTGGGTGTTATTGTGGCTCACTAATCTGGAAGAATCAGGTGATTTGTAAAGCAAACACCATCATTAATCACTCCAACCACAGCTCATCTCGTACATTCACCGAAGCTACACCTGAAACGTTTCATTTCTTCTGTTTTTTGCAGCTAACATCTTCGATCTGAATTTATGCATGCCAACTCCATCTGCAAAAACTGCAAAGAAGACACTAGAAGCTGGTCCAAACTAGTGCAAGAGAGCGCTTCTACAGGTATTAAGAAAGGAAATGACATGTAAAAAAGTAATGAAGCTCCTTCATTGTTAGTCCAGATTAATATCCAACATCACTCTTATTTCTTTTGCGAATGTTTAACGAGTTCAGATTTGATAAAAACTTGTGTATAAACAGCCAATCAGAGTGAATCTGGAACATCTGACGATGATTTAAAAGGTCGAACCTGCAGGAGAAGAAATGAGCCTTTAGACGAGGAAGAGGATGCTGTTGATTGGGGGGGCCTTTAAAACTTTGCTGCGTTACTAAAGAGGCTGAAACGCTCTGCAGGAGAGAAATAACCTGCAGCTGCTTCACACTGAACATCAGGAGCAGCCAACATGGACTGCTTTCACCTTTAACTCGCTCAGATTCACCGGATTCACCCGATTCACCTGATTCATCCGATTCACCTGATTCACCCGATTCACCCGATTCATCTGATTCATCTGATTTACCTGATTCACCTGATTCACCTGATTCATCTGATTCACCTGATTCACCTGATTCATCTGATTCATCTGATTCACCCAATTCACCCGATTCACCTGATTCATCTGATTCATCTGATTCACCGAATTCACCTGATTCATCTGATTCATCTGATTCATCCGATTCACCCGATTCACCCGATTCACCCAATTCATCTGATTCATCTGATTCACCGAATTCACCTCGATTCATCTGATTCATCTGATTTATCTGATTCACCTCGATTCATCTGATTCACCTGATTCATCTGATTCATCTGATTCACCTGATTCACCTGATTCATCTGATTCATCTGATTCATCTGATTCATCTGATTCACCTCGATTCACCTCGATTCCATCTGATTCCATCTGATTCCATCTGATTCACCTCGATTCCATCTGATTCATCTGATTCACCTGATTCACCTGATTCCATCTGATTCATCTGATTCACCTGATTCACCTCGATTCCATCTGATTCTTCCGATTCACCTCGATTCACCCGATTCACCCGATTCATCCGATTTATCTGATTTACCTCGATTCATCTGATTCATCTGATTCACCTGATTCATCTGATTCATCTGATTCACCTGATTCACCTGATTCATCTGATTCATCTGATTCATCTGATTCACCTGATTCATCTGATTCATCTGATTCATCTGATTCACCTGATTCATCTGATTCATCTGATTCATCTGATTCACCTGATTCACCTGATTCATCTGATTCATCTGATTCACCTGATTCATCTGATTCATCCGATTCACCCGATTCACCCGATTCACCTCGATTCATCTGATTCATCTGATTCACCTTCGATTCACCTCGATTCATTTGATTCATCTGATTCAACTGATTCACCTGATTCCATCTGATTCATCTGATTCATCTGATTCACCCGATTCACCTGATTCACCTCGATTCACCTGATTCATCTGATTCACCTCGATTCATCGATTCACCTGATTCAATTGATTCACCTGATTCACCTCGATTCCATTCTGATTCACCTGATTCACCTGATTCATCTGATTCATCTGATTCACCTGATTCACCTGATTCACCTGATTCACCTGATTCACCTCGATTCATCTGATTCACCTCGATTCACCTGATTCATCTGATTCATCTGATTCACCTGATTCACCTCGATTCACCTGATTCACCTGATTCACCTGATTCATCTGATTCACCTGATTCATCTGATTCATCTCACCATCTGTAGGAAAAGTTGGAAACATTGCATTTGTTTATTTTGTTGCTGCTTGGTGGAAACTTTTGAACATAATAACTGGAATGGATTTATCAGTGATTTGTGCTATATTGTTATTTTATTTCTGTCATTTACACATAAAACCTCAGATTTTTCAGCTTTAAAAATGAAGAAGATTCTTAGACAGCTTTGCACCGTGAGAGTTAGTACAACACACACAGTCATGTGGAATCGTTTTTGAGAGCAAATTAAGACTTAATGACTTTTTACAGGATGAACTTAAAATCACTGGAAGTTAATTTTGACAGAATTTTAAACGTCAAACTTCGGCTTAAATCTGACACACAAAAACCTCAAACTCTGGGTGTCTGATATTATCGGCCGATATTGGCATCAAAATATGATATTAGAAAATATCGGCATCGGTTTTTTGGGGGGCTAATATTTTGAAAAATGAAATCTCGTGAAATTTCATTTGTAAAATCTCAAGATTTTGTTCCATAAGCAGCGGAGACCACGTAGAAAAGTCCTGTTATTGTGAAAGAACTTCATTTCCCAGCATTCCTTTCAGTCATGTGACTACGGTGCAGCTGCTGCTGCTACAGACTGACTTGCTTTGAAGCTGCTGATAATATGTCTGGTTTTAAGTTGTTGGTTAAGTTACCAAGTTGTCAGTAACAGAATTAGCCACATGTTGGCTAATACCTGCTAGTATCTGATTTATGGTAGTATCTAGTACCTGCTAGTATCTGATATCTGGCAGCCAGAGGTCCAAAGTGAACTCCTCTGAGTCAATGAGATTTTGGGGACTTTGCTGTCTGAGCAGAATATAGTTGTATTTTTTAAAATATGAGAAATACAACCTCACAGTTCTCTGCATATATCGGTAGATATCAGATATCGGAATTTAAGAGTTGGACAATATCGATATATTGGATATCGGTAAAAAAGCCTGTATCGAACATCCCTACCTCAAACCTCCCTGACTTGATGGATATGAATTTCTGACTACTTCTTGGTTTGTGGTGCCAAACAAAACAATTACCTTTTGCCATGAAAAGATTTTGTTCATGTTCCTTGAATGCGTCTTATTCAAACAACCTCAGATGAAGTTTAAATCAGCCGACTTGGTCGGAGCTCCTGGAATGAATCTCATTTCATCATCTGGCTTGTGTTTCTGCTTTTTGATGGCTGTCGCTATGCTTTCTGTTGCCTCTCTGTCTTCCTTATGACTGCCATATTCACTGGCCATAAAACACGAATTACAGTAACAATTATTGGGGACACTTTTACAGTCAGTGCAGCAGATATGGAGGAGAACTGTTTCTCTTACAACAGAGGAGGAAAAAGATCAGAACCACCGGATGGGAATATTTCTGTAAGAGTAAATATGCCATGGTCATGTATGACTTTACATTTATGTGCAATTTAGACAAAATCTTATCAGAAAAGTCTCCAGTGATGCATGTTTGGGATTATTTAGACTTCTGCTTCACTGAAAAACTCCAACACTGTAGGTATTGTTCACGCTGTATTTCAAACACAAAATATATGCTCATCTTAATAAATACGACACATTGCAGATAAATAAGCCACCTGGGTCTAATTAACTTCACTGAAACTTGTTAAAACCTTTAAATGATGGCTCCGTATGACAGTAATTTTGATCAAAGGATTAATAAACACCCTGTCGAGGAGTTTTCACTGTGATGAGCACATTAACTTTTAAGGAAAACATATTCCGCCTCTTTTTTATACAAGCTGACACAAATCCTGAGTTTTGAATAAAAAGTTTGTGACAAAGTTTAGTGAAAATATCACATAACTATCGGAGGAATTCTGGATATGAAGTTCTTCCAGGATAACAGGGACTTTTATACATGATGGCTGCTCATGGAACAAGACCTCACGAGATCTCGTTGTTCTGTTACGACATCTTGTGCGATTGAGATCATAAAAACATTGATCTAAAAAAAACTGATACGATATTTTCTGATATCACATTTTAATGCCAATATCGTCCGATAATATTTGTAGGCCGATGACATCGGACATCCCTAGATGTGACGTGTGACGTAACTTACGGTAAACCAGTCCGAAAGCCAGCGATGTCAGATCAGTTTATGGCCGACGTCGGCAGGTTTTACCTGAGACTTCAGCAACATCAGCGTGGAGAGTTCGTGTTTGTGCATGATTCTGCGTTAATTAAACTTTTAATACTTCAGTCACTGAAGTTGGGTGGCTGTAAACTAAAGAGTGCAAAAAAATATGGACTGAGTATCTGATCACGTCTGAAGAGAGAAATGTGAAGCCAGTTGAGGGTTTCCCACCGTCGCCATCTTGTCGTGTCACATGTGTCATCACTCCCGGAAAATACTAAAATGGGCCAAATAGGGCTGCCCGATTATAGAAAAAAATCATTATCACGATTATTTTGGACAAAATTGAAATCACAATTATTCAAACGATTATTTTCTAGTTACATGATGCATTAATTTAGCATTTCTTTCCAAGGTTACTAACACTAAAAATAAATATAGGCTACAAATATGTACCTTACAGCTGTTTTGCAATGTATAAAACATAAAACAAATAAAACAAATATACTTTGAATGTTAAATTAATGCGAAAAACATAGAAAAATATATCTTAAATAAACGATGTATCCAGCTGTTCTGCAATTTCTCTCTAGCTGCACACATTTATTTAAAAAATATCCCCAAATAAACTTTGTTGAGCTTTAGTGCAATGCTAGAACATTCCAAATCTATCTTTTTTTTTTTTTAATGACACCCAACAAACTGTCTGGGATAATCTCAGAGTAGCTTTTAGAAATTGTGCCAAGAAAAAAGTTTCAACTCGATTATATAAGTTTGGAGATTGTTTAACACAAAAATTGACACCCCGATCAAGTTTCGATTAATTGCACAGCCCTAGAGAAAAAGGCAAGGTGCTCTGAGCCACAGGGAAAATGATTGACAGCGAAGCTAACGCTAATTGAGCTAATCTAAAGTGAACAGGAACAAACAAAGATAGGCAATTTAAAAGTAAGACACACTCAAACTTGCTGTTAACCAGCTAAAAACCACTGTTGTGCAACTCTGCTACCGGATGAGGCCTTCCTGGGAGCTAGCAGGGGCTTGTTAGCCTCCACGGCTAAAAACGGCGCTGGTCTGCCACTGTCAATCAAAAGGACACGCCCCTAATTTCAAGATTAAATAACATTGAAATGGATGAGTTATTAAAAAATTCACCCCCCTCACAGTTGACATGAAGGTAAACTCGACTTAAACCTAAAATGATGTTGTGAACCAGGCTGTAAACATGTTTTATTCCTGCTGTAAACATGTTTTATTCCTGCTGTAAACATGTTTATTTCTACTATGAAGTTGACCTTTTCAACATGGGAGTCTACGGGGATTTCCTCCGTTTTTCAGGCCCTAGTGGGTGACGAAAGAACTACAATCTTGGTGCAACCCGGACGTAGCCTCACTGTTCTCCGGCGGAGTTTATCCCTTGCTGTAAACCAAGCTGGTAAAAATAAATAAATGATTAAAATGTAAAAGTCTCGGCTATGACTAAAATAACCTCACCGAGGAGAATCTCAGTCCCACCACGAGTCTTTTTTCAGGTCTCTTGAGGACGTTTTTGTCTCTGGAGATGAGGTGAACACAGCTGCACATGAGATAATATTCAGACAGCTTGTGATCCCTCTGTTCTGCCACAATGACGCTTTTTTCTGCTTTAATCCTCAGACCCAGCTGCTGTGGGCTCACCCCCCCTCTGACCTGTTATGTAGGTCTCATCTCTGTTATCTCTGACCTGGAAGAGACCTGGAGTGTGTGTCTTTGTTGTAGCACGTGTGTGTGTGTGTGTGTGTGTGTGGCTGCATCTCACCATCATCACTAAAGTCGTCAACCAGGATGATCTCATGGATGAGATGAACTGGAGTCCTGTTCAAAACACTGGAAGGAAAGACAAAAAAAGACATCAGCCAAATAAAGGTGCACGTAAATGCCAACCTGCACGTGCACACTCAGGTGTTCACGGGTCTATTATGCATGCATAGCTCACCATATGAAACAACATATTGAAAATGTCAGCCCAAATGCCCGTTATGAAAATGCATGATGTGTCGCATCTAAAAAAACTATCTCATTAAAGCTGAAGATTGAAACATAAAAAATTCATAACTTTTATGGAAGAGAATGAGAAATGTGTTTGGTTCTGGTGGGTTTCTGCTCCTTTTTATTTCATTATTTCTGCCGCTCAATAATCTCCCTTCACATTCCCTCTGGATTCAGGACAGAAGGGGAAGGAGGAGAGATGGGAAAAGAGGGGTGAGAAAAGTAGGAAAAGCTCATAAAGAGGAAAAGGTGGCTACAAATATGCTTAAAGGACCAAAGGAAAGAAGAACAGGAGAGAGGAGGCAAACATGGGAGGTAGGACAGAAAAATATGAGAAAAAGATATGAAACGCAGAAATCGGGAAGATGAAAAGACAAATAAAAACCTAAAAAAGGAGGAAAGGAGATTTAATAGAAGATTGGATAAAACTTTAAATGAAAAAACATGAATAGATGAATAAAATGGAGGAAAGAAATGAGAGAAGACAGAAAGGTGTTCGAGATAAGAAAAATAAGTGAAGTGTAAACAAAACGCTTATAAGCAAAAGGGACAGACGAGGAGATGAGAATGATAATGAGGGAGGAGAGAGGAGGAGGTTGGTGATGAAATCAGACAAAATGAGGTGGAGAAGAATGGAGGAAGATTAAAGAGAGAGTGGGATGGATGGAGTGGAGTTTGATCATATAGGAGGAGAAGGAGGTGGTGTGGAGCAAACCTGCAAGTCTCCGAGGCCCTGGACCCCATCAGGAGGCGAGTGATGGATGTTGTAAGGGAGGGGGTTAGGAGAGGTGGGGCAAGATTAAAGAGTGAGGGAGGAGAGAGGGAGAGAGGGAGATGGCAGGCAGGTAAGGGAGACGAATAACCCTGATTGTAACTCCGTCCCTCTGTGGAGCTGAGGCCCGATCAGGAGAGATGGATGAATGGATTGATGGATGAGACAGAGGGGAGGAGAGAGGATGGGGAAGAAGAGGAGGAAAGGTGTGGGGCAAGCAAATAAATGGAAGAGGGAGGGAGGGAGGGGAAGATTTAAGATGGAGAGAAATGACAACAGATAAAGATGGAGATGATAAAGAGAAAGATGAAAAACATGATCCATTCCACCAGCCGGGAGCTGATTTTAAACCAAATCATCATCTTTTCCTCCAAAACAAACAGTTGTGTTCATTCAGAACTGCCGAGTTTACTGAAACCGAACTGGAAACACCGGCAGTGAGACGGAACCGTCCAATCTGGAGCTAAAAGATGCTTTCTGCAACATTACGACTTCCTCACAGTGGGAGGTCTTCCTCATCCCAAAGGATGTCTCAGTCAGTGGCAGGTCCCAACATCTGGGTGAATTCCAGGATTTTCCAGGACAATGTCGCACAGTATGGAGCCGAATCCGGTATTCGGAATGGCATCAGATAACGTGATTTTTTATTTCAAACAAATATTTAAAAAAATAAATGACAGCATGAACGGACTTCACACTCAAAAAGAGTGTTCAAAGTGTTTGAAGTGCACAAGTGCACGGTTTGAGACACGGCTAAAGTGTGTGGTTCTATAAACGCACACACGTGCGTCCTCAGTTGTGCGTTCCAGCTGCGCCGCACGGAGCGCACGTTGGAAAACGTGCAGGTTTTAAAACTGTCATCAGTTATCTCAGATCTGAACTTCAGCGAATGAACCGGTTTCATCAGGACTTTTTCTTTCATCAGTGGGTTTTTAATCACCTGGTTTCAGTCAAAATGTAAAATTATTCCATGATGAAGTTTAGTCCGAGTCCACACGGAGCTGAAGCCGGTTTGGGTGTGAAACTGTTTTCTATACAGTTGAAAACAGTCGCTCACAGACGCCATTGCTGTTGTGACTTTTTTTTCCAATGAACTTTGTTTTTGTGAGTGAGACCAACGTGCGTTGTCACACCCCCACACCCCCTCCCCTTCCTTGCGCGGTTACGCCGTCCCCATGAAACACAAACCCGTCGAGGTTTCAAACCTTTCCACCTTGGAACCCGGTTTCAGGAGGCTAATCCCTGGTTTCGTGAGGATAATAGGGCAGATTTCTTAAATTTTTTGACTGTTTTCGCTGTAATTTGGCGCCGTGTGGACGGCCCCCTAGAAATGGCCTTGAAAGTTTAGCCCTTTGAGATCCCACCATGTTCAGGACAATTCAATGTATTATTTTCATTTTTTTATTATTTTGACTTCACAACATGAACACCAGCTCCAGTTCATCTTCAAAGACATGTTCTGCCTCTGCAAGTCAGTTTCAACCACCTAGGAGCTTCATTTAAAAATGAACTTGAATACAAATACTTTTCCCTCCTCAACAAATACAAATAACAGCTGCTTTGCACACCCGTGTTGCACAGTAGTCTTGTAAAAAAAAAGAAAACTATTTCCAGATTCTAAATCAAAATCAAATCACGTTTATCTATACAGCCGTTTACAGTAACCAACGGATACACAGTCTTTTACGGTATGCACTGGTCAGAATTTTGGGGGCCGATCACTGATCACCAAAAGCACCATCTGCCAATCCCGATACTGCCGATCACAGCGTCAAATCCATAAATTCTCCAATGAATATTGACTAATATTGACATAGTGTTATTAAGTATAACAGGAGATGGGAAGTTATCATACTTGACCTGTTTTATATCAGACTGAGACAATCTGCAATATTTCACACTCTAGCAGAGACTCTCCTGGAGACGACTTGGAATCAGTTGACATAGAGTAAGTTTAGTTTACCAGCTTAATCTTTCTTGTGGCAATAATTATGTGTACAACACACAACATGTGCAGCGCACCAACACAGACAACAGTAAACATTTCACTCTCTTAGAGTTGATGCAATTTGTAAACTATAAACCTTGTTTTTCTGTGGAAAACAGAATTAAATCTGAAAATAAAAAATGGATTATGTAGATTATGTATAGTGCACACACGTGCACTATACATAAACATTTCACTCTCTTTAGAGGTTCTTTCTCAGACACAATTCGGAGTTTAGCTACAAAGTTTTTGTGGAAAAAATTAAATAAAATATGTTATACAGATGAGAATAAGAACAGTGATTTATGTGCAACTGCAGCATTTTCTCTTGGACATAAAATTGGAGCTTAAACTGGAGCTCTTCTGTAAAAAAACACTCAAACTGTAACATAAATATGCTGAAGCCAAAATAATATAATAAAATGATGATTTATTGACGAGCTTACTTCTGATTAAGTAGCATGAACGGCAGATTTGCCTTGTGCATCACGTGCGTCTTTCATCTGCGTGTTTGGACGATGGTGGATGAAACTGTGCAGCTGCTTGGCTTTATCCACGAAGCCAGAGAACGACGTCGGGCGTCTCTGCGCCGTGTCTGGATTCATCAGATTGTTCCAACGTGTTCCGAGTTTGGTGAGTTTCATCTTTTATTCCTGACGCTGGTGTAGCTTTCGTCTGATCCGGCCCAGTTTAACCACCTGCAGTCCTGGATCGGGACGACAGGTCATCAACCCGCCGTCTGGAAACCTGGGACCGGACGCAGATCAGTCTATCCTCCACCGTCTCCGTGGAGTGAAGAGATTCCCCGGAGTCTCCTCTGCATTTCCCGCGCCCGAAGCCCGTATCACGCGTCATTGTAAACGTCATCGATCGGCTTGCTTTGATCTATTTTGAGAGCTTCAATCAAAACCGATGAGGGAACAATCGGCCGACTGCGATCGGTTGCCGATCGATTGGTGCATCTCTATTTTACAGTGGAGGCAACACGAATTAATAGTCTGATTTCTATTGACTGGAGAGATCTCAGAGAAGAGACAGGATGCAACATAAATGCTAAACTAGCTGTTCTTTAGGAGCCCGGTTCAGTGGCGTTGCTTTAAGTCCGTCCGTCTGTCCGTCCATCCATCCATGAGCCAACCATACATGGATAATTGGTCACCAGTCTGTTTTTTTAATCCCTCTGGAGCCTCCTAAAATACCCCCCTCCCTCCCCCTCCCCACCTACATACAGGAGTTCCTCCTCTCTGGTTCACAGGCCACTGGCTACAGGGCTTAACCTCTCCTCAGGCATGCTGAGGGAGAAGCTATCTTGAGTTCACAGAAAATATTATCACCACTGACAATACTGCAGTCGGCTGCCACAGAATAACAGCTCTATATCTGCGCCACTCATTTCCAGCACTATATATCAGTTTTAGGGAGGGAGGGTTTTTTGGGGGGAGAAATTTTCATTACCTACAGCTGCCATTTGGAGAGCGCTTTCATCCAAAGTACCTGGAGATCGTGCGTTTTTAGAGCTGTGTGTGGCCCCACTGGGAATTTAACTCCAGTCTCCGGCAGTGAGGTGTTGCTGATGCTAAATGGGTGCTGCTGCACGGCTGGCAGGGCGGCGGGTTCAAATCCCACAGGACTCACCTCTGCTCGGTGTGTGCATACTCCGAGTGGAGAGAGGCAATTTGGATAAGGGTGATAAAAAGCTGCTACCAAAATCCATTGTTCCTAAACGAAAATAACCAAATGGAGACATGTCAGTGGCAGTAATGGTTCCTCTTCCTCACAGCTTTACTACGCATCACATTTTCCACTAACACACTTTGTGTTAAACTAGGTAAAAAAAAAAGATTCAAAATTGTATGATGACAAGGGAAAGAGAACCTTCTGCTGTGTCAGTGTTATACATATATGTACTTTCTAATGTGCAGTAAAATAACTCCAACAAATACTGGTTTATGTCACGGTCTTCCTATTTACAGCTTTTAACCCCTAAAACTCTTTTAACTCCAAATGGATGCAGAGGCTGAGGCCTTTAATCCCAGTCAGCATCCAGACATCATGTTCCAGTTCAGCCTCAGCTGTCAGATTATGAGGTAAAAAGATGCAAAATGAATGCATCAATAGATATATCACCATAAAGACCAACCAGAACCAGAAACCAGAACTTATGTAAAAAATAAAATTAAAAAAAAATAACAATATTAACATGTGTGTATATATATATATATATATATATAAAAAAAAAAAAAAAAATATATATATGTATATATCCACGATTTTCCTGGCACTACTTCCAGGTTGTGGGCGTGGCCAAAAATTATGGGTGAAACATTCAGTTTTAGCAGAAGTACCTTTCGAGCCGGGGTATTTACATTACAATAACATATTTTAAACGGTTAATTAGCTTGTGTCTAGGTGCTTTACTGAAAGCATGATGGCGAGATGGGAGCACACCTTCCTTCCTCTGTTACGGATCGGGAGGATGAGGTAAAGAAGTGACTGAGGATAACCTGCTAACATCTTTAGCTACATAATCAAAGCCATGGATTGTGATGGTGCAGCTATGCAAAGCATGAAGAGCCCCGAAGCTCCAGCAGGCTCGTTGGGATGGACTGCGTCTGTCTACCGTCTGACTTCATTATCAGACCAGAGCTGCTGAGTCATCAGGGACGACACGTTCACCAACGTGAAGACTTTAAGGATGGAGGATCTCGCTGTATTTGTCTTTATTTGGATAAAAGTTGCTGAACGTTGTGCAGATCTGCTGAAGTCTAATTTCAGATGACTGAGACAGCATGTTGTTGACGATAATTACATAAACTTGTACTGAGCTGTAGCAGAAACGTCTGCAGACAGAATGTTGTTTCATGTTCAGGTGCAACATGAAGGACAGCAGTCTGGGAAATGTCCAACCTCACAGATACAAAACGTTAATGCGTTGCCTTGTCAGGAATTTAAAACAAATAAAAGAAATGGAGACTTCTTTTTTTTTTTAGATGGGTGTAGAAAAACGCAAATATGGCGTCAACCTCCTCATCAGTTCTGTCCTTCCACAGCAGCTGGTTCATCAAATTCACATCTACGCTGGATTCTCACGTCCTTTTATTATCTTTATTCCTTCTTATTGTTTATGAATATGCATTGAGGGTCTGAAAGGCACATATAAATGCAATTTACTGTTGTTGTTATTATCACCATCATCGTTATTTTTTTAAATAATCATCATCATTATCATTATTATTGAGGGTTTGGGTGGTCGTGGATAACATGAGGAGGAAAGGTGGATACACATTAATAAGTCCAGTGTCTTTGAATAAAGCAAATCCAAATTATGAAGAGGATTTGTGACATTTTTGCCCGTGTGCTGGTGTAACTACATGTATGCTTCATATTTATGAGCAGAATTACTTGTGGCTGCAACATGTTTGTGTTGCTACGTAGCAGCAGTCAGATATCAGCCTGTCCAGGTTTGTGAACATCAGTTTATTGCAGTATGAAACACCGGCTGTTTAAAATGTGAAAGTTGGGGGGAAACGAGAAGCCTTCCTGATCGCCGGCTGCATTTGACATATTAAAAAAGTGCTCCAGAGTCTTGCTCACCATGAGGGGAAGAGGAAGATAAAGTTACATCATTCTGTTGGTGGACTATTTCTTTATCTCAAAATAACAATCATAAAAGATTAAATTCCTGCTTAATTTGCTTTCCCATGAGCCTTTGTGGCCTGGATTTGTTGAGTTTTAAAAAATAGCTCCGCCAACTTTGTTGCTAATGTATTCTAAAGCTGCAACAAGTTAGTACTGTAAATTTACTTTCAGTGAAGGTAATGTGTGTTCCTGTATTGACTACATTGTAAGGACCATTTTGCATCTTTAACCAACAAAGTGAGGACATTTTGGCCGGTCCTCACTAAAAAAGCCGAAGAAAAACCCATTTTTGAGGGTCAAGATAAGGTTTTAGAGTTTAGAGTAATGCATTTAATCAAGTTTATTGAATTGAATAGAATTGAACATAACAAAATCATAAAATTAAATTTTATTTTGTTCACTCAATGTGACCAAAGGGCTTTATGCACAGCTCCACGACTTGAACTGATTAATCCAGGTGTGTCTGACCGCAGGAACTGGACAGACACACCTGAATTAATCAGCTTGTCCAGTAATGACAGACAGGAAACAAAGAAGCTGCCTTAAGTTCAGGAAGTAGTGGAGCTGTGCTTAGAGCCCATTAAGGTTGATTCAATGATTTATTTTTTCCAGAGAAATCTTTCGCAATATAACTTCCATGGTTGTTCACAGGAAAGTCTGCAGCGTGGCTCCATGACGGCAGCAGATGTGAAACAGCTACGAAGCCTCTATGACAGGGTTTGGACGTCCGGCTTCATGCTGCTCAGGACTCACGGATTTATTCCACCTGAGAAGTGGAGCTTTCAGCTGCTCAGGTGGTTACATCAAAATCACACTCACTGCACTCAGTGATTGTAGTAAATGGGGTATTTGTCGCTGTAAATCAGCAGCAGAATTGTTTTCAGTATTTCGTCTCCTATTTATGCAGTTTTAAACTTTGCTTGGAGCCACATTTTGATCCTGTTTTGTTCTCTTAATCAGTCTCTTTCTCAGCTGGGCTTCCTCCTCTCTTTCCTTCCCTTTTCTCTCCCTGGTTGGTCAGCTGACAGCATTTCTTCTATCCTCTACCTTACTGGAGTAATTTATCACCCTTTTCTCCAACTCTGCAACTACCACTCTTTCCATTCACCCTGTCATCTTCCTCCAACTCATTTTTCTATCAGCACATACGACAGCAAAGGAGAAATTTACTGAGAAAAGACGCCCTTCTTCTTGTTAAATTTGATCCATGATCAGGTTCATTTTCTAAGTGCATGTTAAAACATCCTACACTCACTCTCTTATGGCTTCTTTAATAAATCTGGCTCTGGTAGAAAGCCTTTTCCAGCAGACCGATGGGAAGTGTTCTTGGAAAGAAATCCTGATTCAGCCGCTCAATACATTCTGTTCTGTCTGACCAGCGGTGATGCATGATGGTATACATCAGCAGCCAGTAAATACTGTCTCATCATTGCTGATCTACAGCACTATACGTCTAAATTTATCAGTCCGGGTCTGGAATCAAAGGGCTTGTTTGTCCACGTTAGATAAAGTCTTGTCCCGGTTAATCTGCAGAGATCTACATCTTTTTCCACTCAAGACGGTTTTTGTTTGGAGGATGCTGTATGTATGAGCTCATCAGTGTTTGTACAAGCAGTGAAAGGCAATAAGATGAAATGGAAAAACTCAGTGTTAATGATGTGTAATGCTCAGCATCCTGACTGAATGCTGACTGTTCTGAACAAATCTGTAATTTAAGCTGATGGGGAATTCATGTATTTGCCAAATACAGTCTAATCAGTGTTAAATGGCATCTGATTCAGTGGATGCATGAGCCCACTAGCATAACTTATGTGAATCATTCCTTCAGTGAAGCTGCTCCTGATAAAAACTGATATGAGAAGAGGATGAGCGCGCGGCACACAGGCCTTCATCAAATAGTGAACTTACAGTAGAAAGCAAAGACTATAAATCTGCCTCCTCCTCTTTCTAATAAATCCTGACTGATAAGTTGTGGAGGAAGTGATCTGGACTCTTAAGTCTGCGTTTTTTAGGACCACTGAATCAGAAAGTGCTGAGCTGGTGCTGACCTAGAAGTGGCATTCCTCCACCCCCGATGGATGCCGGCTGCTGAGCCGAGCAGGATGGCTGGATTACAAAGTGTCTGACAGACCCAACCAGCAATTAGATGGATAACTTGGTTTTCTGGCCTCTCCTTTAAATGAATATATTATCAAAGAAAATGTGCAAAAAAGGTGCATTTTTAACCATATTTTATACTTGAACAACATTATATTATCAAATCTTAAGGTTCATAATGGAAGAGGCTGCTTGCTGGTGCAAAAGCCTGTAAGTGCTACTATTTTTGCTTTAATAGCACCAAATTGAGAGCCATTATCTCAGTTTCATCATTCTGATTTAACATTTAGCAGATGTGTTCTGTTCGCTGTAAAGTGGAATTATATACTGTATAGCTACATATCTGAGTACTTTCCCGCTGATCGCTGCTGTTAGTGCACAAGTTTTGTCACGGTGCAATTAGCTCCTGCCATAGTTGCACACAGTTCCACTCCGTTTCACAGCAGGATGCGGCATTTTGTGGGCAGGTTTCAGGCACTTCTCCGGGACCAGCAGCCTCTGCATTTTCAGCGCAGAGGTTTTTGGCTCAGAGCTTCAAGCCTTGCACTGGCTCTAAGTTTGAGCTTGCAGTGGTCTGATAGTGTATCTGAGAATCTGTTTCAGGCAGGAGTGGGTTTAAAAGTCCACGTCTGTACTGGCCTGTGCTGCGAGTGTTTCACCGAGTCATCTGAGGTCAGATTTCAGTGATTTCATCACAGTCAGGTCCGTTTACAAGATTCTTTCTATGATATTTGTCATTTTCTTCTTTCAGTTTTTGGGGTAGCCGCGGTTTAGGCAGCAGAGCAGATATCTGATATTGTCCAACTCTTAATTTCCAATATCCGATATCAACTGATACTGATATATGCAGACAATTGTGAGGTTGTATCTCTCATATTTTGAGAATACAACTTTATTCTGCTCCGAGAGCAAATATCCCAATTCATTCTGGCTGCCAGATATCAGATAGCAATTAGCCAACATGTGGCTAATTCCTGCTTCTCACTAACCCATAGCAGCTTCAAAGCAAGTCAGTTTGCATGCAGCAGCAGCTGCACCGTAGTCACATCAAGTTCTTCCACTCTAACAAGGGTTTTTTGCATGTTAGGTTAATTGGTTACTCTAAATCAGGGTTTCTCAACACTGGTCCTCAGGGACCCCCGCCCTGCATGTATTCCAGGTTTCCAATTCCATCACACCTGATTCAGATCAACTGAACTGGTCATCAAGTTCTTTGCAAGCTGCTAATGAGCCTTTCATCTCAGTCAGGTGTGTTGAAGAAGGAACATTGTGAAAACCAGCAGGGCGGGGGTCTCTGAGGACCTGGATCGGGAAACAACTGCACCTGGGAGTGAACGTGAATGAGACCGGCAACCTGTCCAAGGTGTTCCTGCCTCATGCCTGATAAAACTGGGATAGACTCCAGCAACCCCCACGACCCTGAATTGGATAAGCGGTATGGAAAATGAATGTATATATATATATATATATATATATATATATATATATATATATATATATATATATATATATATATTATTATATATATATAATATATATAAGGGGTGCAACGGTACAAAAAAAATTCATGGTTTGGTTCGTTATCAGTGTCGCGTTTCCATATTTTTTTGATACAGAAAATACAAATTTCATGCCTTTTTAACCCAATGTCCTTTTCTCCACAACAGTTACCATCAGGGTCATACTCAATGTAAAAACGAAAGTAGCTCCAAACACCAGATCTGGATGTAGTCAAACACAGATCCACTGAGTTTTCACCACAGAGCTCATCGTCACAACACAAGTTGATAAAGCATTAAAACTCTGTATTGTTCGGTATTCGATACACACGCACAATTCGGTTCAATACAAGTACATGTATTGTTGCACCCCTAATATATACCCACCCACTTTGCACGCCCCTAATTTCTGTGCTGTGTATACAGTATATAAAGCACACCTGAGTGTGAATGAGTGAACTTGTCTTGGAGTGAAAATGATTTTTGGTGTGTTTTTTTGGTGCTTTCAGGATATTTCCCAGCATGTGTTGGCACACCTGGTGGTCATGTTCAGCAGATAATGAATGCAAGTGCACAAAAGCAAATAAGTGCAGGTTCCATATTAAAACAAACATCCCACTCAGACCTTTAATCACCCTTTTCTGCAGTCAGTAAAGATTCAACATCACTGCTCTGCTTTGGTTGTGCTTGTAAAATTAAGATTCTTTTCCTTCCTTACATTTCATGCTTTCCATTTTCCCACTGATGCATCTGTAAACGTTTAATTATTTACAGACGCATCAACGGGACAAATATGTCTACAAAAGCTGCACATCTCTGCTGGCTTTCATCCTCTGTCCATCTCTTGTGGGCTGCTTATCTCTCGCTCAGTGGAGTCTGGGAAGATGAGATCAATTTTCGGATCAGACCTTGATTAAATATCGACAAGAACAGGCTCTCCTTCAGAAAGCAACTCTTTGATCACAAGATGAAAAGATTTCAAAGTGCCCATCATTGTCTCAGAAATCAAACTTATTAAAGTTTGGCCTGCATGCTGCTGAGCTCCCAGGGCCAAAATTATACCCCAATATAATGTAATTGCAGACATTCAATGTCGTCTCTGTGTTTTCTGAATCCACAAAGCAAAGCATGATTCATGCAGGAGGAAAGCATGATTGCAGATGGAAAAAATAAAACCCGTTGTATTGCAATTCAAGTTTTTATGATCTTTCAAAGCATCTTAAGATCCAGAATTTTATCTAAACTGACTCATTTGTCATCGTTCAGAGGTGACCCAGTGAAGACTGGAGAACCAGAACATTCATTGTATCTTTACTCAGAGTTTCGTGACTGTCTTTCTTCTCTTGGGCGAGTTTTGGATCCTCATTTATCAAACTGAGTTACTGTTTTCCTCTAAACAAGTGGCTCTTTGGGCTTTCCACAATGGCTCTCAATAACTTTGACTACAAAAAACCCTAAAAAGAACCAACTAATATTTTTAAACATAACATTCGTTGGTTTTAGAGGAATAATTGTGTTGAATTTCCACAACATAGTGACAGAAATTTTTCTTTTTTCAGAATCCTGACATTTTTTTTTTATCAGAATTTTATCTTTTTTTTTCCTTCAGTGGCCCTTATCCTCTTCCGAACATATGAAATCTATTTCCATTTAATCTATTTACTTTGCTCTACCGGTTTTACTCTGAGTGACTTTCTGACAATTTTGAAAGTCACACCAGACAAATACCTATAATTTAAGAAAAGAACAAAAACAAACTAAAACCAACACTGATACTAATAAAAACGAAACTAAAACTAAGCATTTCCCAAAAAATGAAACTAATAAAAACTAGCAAACCTGCTCAAAAACTAACTAAAACACGCTAAATGGAAAAACAAAGAGTCAAAACTTAATAAAAACTGAAAATTATTAAAAATCCATAATGATTATAACCTTGCTTCTGATAAAACCAAAGTTAATGTTGCTATGGACATTTAACTGTACTTTTTTAAAAGTGGAAAAATCATCTGCACTTTGATGCTTTTCAAACATGTTTCATGAAATGTTTAAATGAAAAGAGACTGAAGCAGATGCACCTCAACTCCTCTCTGCACAGTGGAAACGTCCGAACCCGCTGCTGCAGGCTTCACTCGGCAGCATGGACTGGAGCATGTGCAGACGATGCTGAACCATTCAAACTTCACAGTCATGAAGACATTAAGCTCATTCATGGTTTCTGCGTCTGCTCGTGTGCAGCATGTCATCGTCACGGTCTGTGAGAGTCCACTGCCCCCCCACAGCGTACCACATGCAGTCCAATATTTGTAGCTGTGCATCCTGGGGCTCAGTCTCCATCCACAAAGAACCAAACCGGGAAGCGGAAGAGCACAAAGGCAGCGTGGACACACGTTTTCAGGAGAGACATTGTTAGAGAATCAGTTTCCACACCTCTACACGTGCTGTCAACCAGTAATATGTCCCCACGCATCTGAGGCTTGAGCAGAACCACGTGCACGGCTGCAGAGCTGCAGCTGGTGTATGCCAGGGGTCTGCAACCTTTGCAACCAAAGAGCCACTCAGCTGAATAAAAGCTTAGAGCTGCAAATGTTTCATGGCCTTATATAAAAAAAACAAAAGACAACTTATAATTTTTGATCAATATTAGGCCGACTGGAAAATTTGCTGTCATTTTAAAGGGATACATTTAACTTTTCACCAAAGTATTAGTAAAATATAATGATATATTGCAATATTTTTATTACTGTAAGTAATAAGAGATGATTTCTGGGGTCAGTATTCAGCACTTGATGCATGTGGGTGCTCTGAGGAGGCTGTCCTCCTCAGAAACCAGACATTGTAACTTTGCAGGAGCGGATCCGTCTCTTATTGGATCATGTGACCTGGAGCGCTTTGCTGAATGGCTCCATGACTTCAAATCGTTTTTTCTTTTTTTTCTATTCAGTGTCCCCCATCCTCTTCTGTACCTACTGTATGTATTAAATAAATTTACAAAGACTAATGATGTTTTTGCAATAATCTTAGTTTTAGTTTGTATTCTATATTTAAAAAACTGTTTCAGTTTTGTCTTTTAAAAAAAACTGTCATTTTTATTCTTAATTCAGTTAAAAGTATTTTTTCAATTTTAACTTTAATTTTTTGTTAGTTTTCGTTAATGTTGAGGGCAGGACTCAGCCAGAACGCATCATTTATGGGGAAAGGCATAAAGCAAAGCATGGTTTTTCTGCATGGTGCGGGTGGGTGAGGTTAGTGTGTGAGTCAAATCACAGTGCATTTTTACACTAAGTGTAAAACTGGTTCTTGATTTGGAGCATTCATGTTCAAGACAGCGTAGAACACAGATCAGGTAGAATCTGAGCATTTAGATGCTGCATTTCAGATTAGATCAGAGTCTGGCTTTAAGGTGGATCATTAATCTAAAACATTGATAGTTTGCTTTGGGTCAACCGTGATGTAAATTACACACAATTTGTGGTTAATGAGCCAAAACCTGCAGAAGCATGATGGTCCATTAGAAGCAAGTAAGTCCCAGCAGACTCGGATGCGACTAACTGGTCCCGTAAAAACAGACTCTAAAGCAACTTCACATGCCCACCAAAGACATCAAAGAAAACCGGATAAAACAGACGAGTCGCAGCCGCTCTTTCATCCTGTTGGTGCTTCTGTTGTCAGCCGAAAAACTGGAAATGTCAAGTGGTCTGGCGAAGCACTTCAACTTTCCACAGCTTTTGTAAAGCACTTCATCGTCCTTTTAAAAACGCAGTGAAGCATTTCTATGAAAGTGGCCACTTCATGTGAAGCACCGGCTCCTTCAGCTGAAAGCAAAACAGCTTAAAATGTTTCATTATGACACTTTTCTTCTGTGTTGTGCGACACCGTCATTTTTCAGAGCAAAGCCTGTCTTTAAGTAAATTATCCGTCTTTATGTAATTACATCACTCTCTAACGACGGGCATTTTTAGTCGGCTGATTTGTCCTGGTAGCATCAAACAAAATCCCATGTAGTGTGACTAATACAGCTGACAAGTTAATTAAAATAGCCACTGCGCATCCATTTATCACATCATTCAATTAATATTAAGTATTTGTCACAGATTTATGTTTATATGGGTAAAGTACGCTGACTGAGATGCCCTGATGGACGGACTGATAGAGAGTTTTTAGCTTGATTAGATGTTATCAATTACATGTTCATGCAGGAAAACGTGGCCAAATTTACTTGCATGAACTGCAGGATGAGAGTTGTAGAGTAGCACAGCGTACACAGAGGTTTTGTGAGATGTGGTGGAACAGGAGATTCTCATCATGGATGCTGCAACTGTGTGATGCTGTCATGTCGATATGGAACAAAATCTGAGGAACGTTTCAAACACCTTGTTGGATCTATGACACAAAGAATGAAGGCAGCTCTGGAGGGACAAAGGGGTCCAACCTGGTACTAGAAGGTAGACCTGATAAAGTAGCTGGTGGGTTTCTGTTCTCGTGCAACCAACAAATCTCTTCTTTGGAAAAACAAGCAAAAAAAGCACATTAACCATCCACTTATAAGATTTTCCTCTGATCAGAGGTGACGGCTGACGTCAGTTAAAAGGCCTTTCTGCGATTTCAAATGATATTTAAGGAAAGTAAAATGAATGTAAATGCCAAAATGAAAATGTCATGAAATACCAAACGACTAAATGTCTGTAAGAAAGAATTCAGATTTATCTCCAAGCGTTTTAATGTTGAGTAAAAGCCTCGGAGGACGTAAACTCCTGCACCACGCTGGGAGGAAATCTTCCTCATCGGAAAATAAGAGGACAGATAAACTACTTCAAGCAAACACACACACAAACACACATCAGCTTTCCAGTGCCTGTGGGGAATCTCCATTAGCGTGACCTTCAACCCCAATCCAACCCTGACCCTAAAACCACGACTTTGCACCTCTGCGGGCAAAAATTGAGGTCACAACATTTACAGAAAGCCTCGATAAATTGGCGTCCAGTCAGGTTTTGGTCTCCATTATAGCAGTAGGAACAAGCGCACACACACACACACACACACACACACACACACACACACACACACAGGCAGAGCCGACGGGAGCGAGAGAGTCCAGGGAGACAGATTGTCTTTTAATTGGTTGAAAGCTGCAAAGCTTTGAGAAAGGCTGAAGGGGAGGACACACACACAAAGCCCGCATCGTCCTCTGTGATAGCGCGGAGACGCAGCCAGTCCCTGCTGACTGGACGCAATAACGAGCTGAACTGCTGCCAACACGGGCAGGTGTGTGTCCTGCTGTGTGCGCGATGACCTGCTGATACCATCGAAGTGAAAGACAGAACAATGGCCCAGAGACTGGGGGGTCAGGTCATCGGTAGCGGGATGAAAATGTGTGTGTCGGTCCCTGTTTGACTGACAGCTGACATTCAGAGAAATAAACTAAAGAGACAAAATCCTGCACGAATTCAGAGCAGTTTAACCCTTTAGTGGGACGCTTGGCTCTTCCTGCAGGGGGTTCTGGGATACGAAATGATGATGAACACGCTTTTAGTTTCAGAATCTCACGAGCGAACACTTCAACAGCTAAAAACCGAGAATCCAGCACATGAATGTGTGCGTTACCTTTTGATGGTGCGAAGCAGCGTGGACCTGGCCTCATTGTGGAACGTGATGATGATGGACGTCGGAGGAAGGTCAGAGTCGTAGTGCAGAGTGGTGCACCTGCCAAGAGAGAGCAAGACATCTGATTGGCTGACGCGGTTAGCAGCACGCCGGATGTTTCAGTGGTTTGAAAAAGAAAGCAGGAATTAATTATTGGAAGATTATTAACCTCATGAAGTGTGGTGGAATGCACCTTTAATACTATTTTACTATGTTTTAACAGGAAAACAGAAACCAGCTGCTCTCTTTAATAACCGGCGCTTTTATATTAGCTGATTAGAATTAGATTATGTTTCCATTTTACATGGGATCACTTTACTTTATGACACACTTTACAGCCTCACACACACACACACACACACACACACACACACACACCTGTTGAAAAATGAATTATAGATGACCCCCAAGACTCTCATTAAAATACACCACATAGTGTGTCTCTGCTGGGTTGGCTGGGTCAGCAGCCTTCTCTTCTGAAAGAGCAAAGTCTCTCTCACACACACACACACACACACACACACACACACACACACACACACACACACACACCACACACACACACACACACACACACACACACCCACACACACACACAAAGACTATAATGAGAGGACTGGCCTTTACCTATCAGATTGATGGATTGGTGACATTTTCAAGCAGAAGCAGCTGCTTAGTCGGTTCTGGCCTTCATTCTTTAAAAAGCTCCACTTCCTCAGTAAATCTTAGCGCATCACTCTGGCCGATCCTCCCCATCTCTCCTCCCCCTCTCTCCTCCCCCTCTCTCCTCCTCTACTCGCATTATTGTTTATTTATACGCTGCTGTTGCTGAGAATATTTGTAACAGTTAAAACCACCAATATTGAACAAAACAAGCTATTATTTTTAAACTGATGGATGGATTGACAGAAAGATACGAATGAAGCTGATGTAGGTTTTTAAAAAGTGCCAGAAGTTGAAGTTTGGGGAGTTTTTTTTATTATTATTATTCCCTTTTAAAAAACTTATTCAGTCGTTGACAGGTCTGGACTTTAGGAGAAATGAGTGAGTCTCTCTCTGAAAGGACACAGATGCAGGAGCATAAATGCATCTCCAGACCTGAAAACATGGTTCAGCATTAATGTTTTGCATTCAGGAAGTTTGAGCTCCGCCTAAACTGGCTGAATGGTGGCGCTCCTCGTTAGAAAGCAGCGACTGTTTCCAACCACTGACAGCTCCCAGGCATCAGTTAAAAGAATAACTTTCTTTTTTATTTCTAGGAGTTCATTCATGCATTTACTCACCCCTAAAATTTCTGTATCACTTTGACTGCTTCGGATGATATTTTGCTTCGTCGCCCTCTGACGTGCATCCATATAACAGGAGAGACGGGGCAGCTTCTATAGAAGACATTATCTGCAGCAAAACTCCTTCATTTCAGCTAGGGCTGGGTGATATGGACCAAATATATCACAATATCTTCATTTTAGATGACTATATACACAATATATACACTGGTATTTTTACCCTATTTTGTCTGAAAGTTTCAAAACAGCTGTTTTATAGTATTGTAACATGTTAAGCGTAAAGGTATCGCTCCACTGCAGTGATGGAACTGACAAAACACTGGTTAGAAATGCTTGTTAGATCAAAGTAATTAAAGATAGTTGCGGTTTTTTATGATTTCTTTGTAAAAATCTTGGGGAGAATTGTCTTCCAGACAGTTTAAATAATAGGGGTGGGAAAAAATATTGATACACTGAAATATTGCAATATTTTTCGTATGCCGATACCATGTCTATATTCAAAAACGCGGTATCGATCTATTGTACTCATGAAATCTTGCGAAATATCATTGTTTTGTTACGAAATCTCATGGTTTTTCGTGAAATCTCATGAGGTTTCGTAACAAAACGATGATATATCGCACTGTCAATCTTTCCCCCCGGGAAAGATTGACAGTACTTTCAGCCAATCAGAGCCAGCAGAAGGCGGTCTTTCAGTATTGGCTGGTATCTGCATCGGTGGATTGGGAAGCTGTCTGCTGGGTCCTAAAGCCCTGTGGCTACACCCAAAGTGTAACAACCAGGTGTGGATTTACCGGTAAAAAATAGTTTTCATGGAGAAACAGCAAAGGTAAGAGAAATGTTTCAAACTAGTTTGTTTCTGAGTGGTTTCTGCTGTTGCTGCTTGTCGGCTTCTATCTCTGTTATCTTTGGTGTAGACGACTGTGGAGCACGTTTGGATTCCACAGTCTGCTTTCATTTGATATGGATTTTTCGTAGGTCTGATGCAGGTTGTGGCTGTGGAGACAGAAATGTTGTACTTAGGTTGCTATTATGTGTATTTAGGTTTTACATTTCTTATTTCATTTGGATATACAGTAACTTGAGTGGTGTTTTGCACAAAGGTTTTTGTTAGCTTGTAGCCTAGCTTCTGCAATTTAATTTGATGTGCCACATTGCAAGAATCTCCATCATTAATGCGTGTTTATCACCATTTTTGTTGAGTAACCATCACGAGGGACCTTATACGGTCCCTCTATAGAGAGGCTGCCCCGTCTCTCCCATTATATGGATGCACTCCGGAGGGCGACTAATCTAAATAACAGTAATGTCTGAAGGAGTAAAAGTGATACAGAAATTTTACAGGTGAGTACATGCACGTATAAACTCCAGAAATAAGGTCCAGGCTGAAAAAAATAGAAAGTTATCCTTTGAACTCTGTAACAAGTTAGAGTCACAAACCAAAAGTAACAGTTATGTTTAGGAAACCATTGCAGCCATTTTTAAGTTGCAACAACATTGATACTTTAGGTAGTATCAGCTATTGGGCCGATATCATGTGCTGGTACTTGTATTGGTATTCATGAAATATACAGAGTTTATTATTGTTGCTTATTACTGATGTATGGCGGTCGATGTAACAGCATGCAAGTCTGAGACAAATTTCCTTCTGGGAGAGAATGAAGTGTATCGTATCGTATTCTACACTGATCCATCCATCCATCTGATGAATCACACAATGAACCAGTCAGATGTCACATCTGTACTGGAATTTATTACTCATCATATTGGTTCTTAGCACTGGCAAACACTGCAAGTTCTCGTTCTTATATTGAAAAAAATGTGGTATTAATCCAGGATCGTATCAGAATTTTAAGACATTCACCAGGTTGGGAAGCTTCTCTCTGCTGCTCAACTTTAAACAAGGAAAATATGTGTTTATATTTGCAGAAAAAGACACTTGCATGTGCTTCACTGAGGTAAAACATGAATGAGTAAATAAATAAGACATAAACAACACGCTGACCAGCTGTGATTTTTTTTTATGGCAGAGGGTTTCAGAGAAACTTCACTGCAAATCTCTGCATCAAATATGATGTTGCTACAAATTAAGTTTGCAGCTAACTTGGCTCCTGTGAAATAAATCAGCACCAAACAAGTGGAATTTGTTTTCAAAGTGTCCTTGAGCAAAACACTGAAGCTCCTCTTGAGATTTGCTGCAGGTAAGAACATCAGCTGAACTCCTAATTTGTTGTATTAACAGGTCGGTGCGCCGCGTCAGTCACTGCGCACGAGAGTCCAGCTGTGAAATAATACCATCAGCACCTCATTAACTCCCAATCCGATTTTCTTCTTTCAGTTTTTAGTTTGAGGGCACAGCAATTAGATGAGGAAACAGTGCTGCCAAACAGATTTAACAATAAACAACTTTCAGAAACAAGGGCTTTAATATTTTTTCTATATATTGTCCTTCGTCTTTCATCCATCTTTTTTTTTTATTATTATTATTATTCTGCAAAAACACAAGAATCGACTTAACTGTGGATTTTCTCACAGATGTCTTTTAACCCTTATGTGGTGTTCGGGTCTGTGGGACCCATTTTCATTTTTTATTAAAAGAAAAATTATACAGTTAATTAATTTTTCAAACTAATACTCACTGGCCTTGGCTCATTTTATCTGAAGAACATATATCAGAAAATATTTTTAATGACCACACACCGTACACCCCCTACACACATTTCTATTACATATAAGATGTTCGGGTCCACTGGACCCAGCCTAATAAAAGTGTGGAAATTGATGTTCTGTGTACCTCCACTCTGTCCTTCTGTCTGGGCCTGCTGTTCCTGTGCGTGTGTTTCTGCACCTGCAGTTCCTGCACAAGGTTGCAACATTGTTGCAAAAATTTTAAATTAAAAAATCAACACTGTCTGCTCTTGTTTTCCTGCACATTTGACCCTCTTTCTTGCCGGAAACTTTTATTTTGCACAAATTGGAAGCGAGACTATGAATATAGCTTTGCCAGTGTGGTTACTTATCACAACCAATCAAGATGGCCAAAAGGTATTCTGCGCAGAGGGCTCTGGAATTGATTTTGGAAGAGAGAGAGGTTTTTGATGATTATTTAGAAGAAGGGGATTCAGAAGAAGAGGATCACATTTCTGACAGTGACTCTGAAGAATATGATGAGATTGAGCATCAGCCAGTTTCAAAGCGAAGATGAACCCCAGGACCAGACCATCAGCAGCCAACTACAGGACCATACCGTAGCAGCCAACTCCATGACCAGGCCGTGAGCAACCAACTCCAGGACCAGACCATCAGCAGCCAACCACAGGACCAGGCCGTCAGCAACCGAGCCCAGGACCAAGCCGTCAGCACCTAAACCCAGGACCAAGCCGACATCAACCAAACTCCAGGACCGACCCAGCAGCACCTAACCCATGGACCAAGCATTCAGCAACCAACACTAGGACCAGGTCGTCAGCACCTAACCCCGGGACCAAGCCATTGCAGCCAACTCCATGACCAGGCCGTGAGCAACCAACCCCAGGACCAGACCATCGGCAGCCAACCACAGGACCAGGCCCTAAGCAGCCAACCACAGGAACAGGCCCTCAGCACCTAACCCCAGGACCAGGCTGTCAGCAACCAACCGCAGGAGCAAGTCGCCAGCAACCAACCCCAGGACCAGGCCCTCAGCACCTAACCCCAGGACCAGGCTGTCAGCAACCAACCGCAGGAGCAAGTCGCCAGCAACCAACCCCAGGACCAGGCCGTCAGCACCTTACCCCAGGACCAGGCCTTCAGCAGCCAACCCCAGGACCGACCCGGCAGCACCTAATCCAAGGACCAGGCCTTCAGGAGCCAACCCCAGGACCAGAACAAGACAGTCGACATGGAGCAAGTGAAGAAATATGGATGTCAAAAAATTTTTAAATTGAATTTTATACTTTTCCAAATTAGTTCAAAGAGACAAAAGTCAGTAGTCTTGAAAAACCTTGTTTCACTTGTAAATTTTAGTAAATGATTTTAATCAATTTTCTTTATGTTTTAAATAATAAGTGCTAAGTGTGATCTAACAAAGGTAAAGGGCAACTTTAACCATTTATAATGTTTATACTGCTTGTAATTGGAATAAATTAAACATCTGTTGAGTATTGTGACATAAAATTGTTGAATTGTGAGGCATAAAAAAACACAAAATGCGACGGGTCCACCAGACCCACAAACACTGGCTGAGTAACAACAATATGAACACCACACAAGGGTTAATGTCAACCACAACCAAACCTCTGGATTTAAGTCCTTCACAACACCAAATCTCCAAACCAGACTTTCTGCATTAAAAACAAGAGGCAAACTCCGCTGGAAAAGTGTGAAACCAGGAGTTTTTAATTGTAATTCTTTCTTGAATGATTAATAGTTTTTAAATAAAATTTAAAACACTGCAACTAAAAAATTGCAAAGATGTGCGATTAATTTTCATTTTAGACAACACCTGATCCCGGTTTCAAACCGGCAGCATCCACTGCTTCAGTCTGAATTCATGTCGTCATTCATGCGCTGCAGTCGTTTAAACCGTGTAACAGCTGCACTCACACCTCATCACTGAGACAAAAAAGTCCTCATAAGACTGTTTTTACTGAGTAGAGTCGCTCTAAACATTCTCAGAGTTCAAGTCTCAGATAACATGGTGATACTAATAAAACCTACGAAGATTACTGATCCATGAAAAGCTGTAATACGACTCAGAAATTCCTCCAATGATGGTTCAGCTTCAGCTGCGTCTCTGTGATGGACATGAAGCTCTCAGCATCTTCACCTCCACGGGGGTTTAAAAATAGGATTTCTGTCTGAAGCAACATATTGTCCAACATGCTGTCTGGTCCTGTGCATGGCTGCATGTGCGTGCACGTCTGTCTGTGTGGGAGAACTCAGCATGCACAACATAGAAAGCATGCACAGTAGAAATGAGGAGCTGTGGTGTAAATAACAGAAATAACATGAAAACTTCAGTGCTTTGGCCTCAGGTTGCATCTCGTCGTTGGTAAATGAAGCCGTTCACGTCTCAACTTTAAGTCCCGCGTTAGACTACAGAGCAGCTCATGTTGATGTAATCTCAAGCAGCAATCCTCCATCTCATGTAATAATAATTATGTTTCTGCATGAACACGGAACAAAAGCTGGAATTTAGAATCAACATTGCAATCAGAAAATCGTGTTGCATAGAACAAGATCTTATATCTCTCTGAAATGTTCCTCTTTTAAGTAACTTTGTCTTATTTCGAGTGTGATTAGATATTTTGCAGAGAAATTAGAAAAAACATACTTGGTAAGATTTGAGTTTTTGCAGTGCAGGGTGAAGATTAAACACACACCTTCAAGTAATAAACATCTGCTTGCATCTTCTTTTTCTCCTTCACTGGTTTATTCATCTTTCCATTTCTCCTCTAACCACATGCATCTGTCATCACATCCCATCCTGCTCCCCTCTGCCTCCTCCATCCCTCTAACTCGTCTCCATCACTGCCTTTTCCTGCAGTTGATTTTTTTCAGCAGCTCCACCAGAGAGGAACCACGAGAAGATAAAGACGGGCTGCTTCTGGAATGTGTGTGTTGGAGAAAGAAAGAGGGGGAGGACAGACAGGCAGAGAGGGAGACAGACAGAGATGTGCTGATAAAAGTTGTGCTGACAGATGACTGATGTTGGAGCTGCTAAGAACAAGCTTCCTTACTCCCAAAGCGCGAGTTTTACTTGTGCGCACGTGCGAGTGTGTGTTTGAGTGTGTGTATCAACCTTCCAATGCATCAGATCTCAAGAGAACACACACACATACTCATGCACAAACACATTCAAGGGGAAAAAAGGAATTATGGGACCAGTCCAGAGGGGAGGAATGAAGGAAGATAGAAAGAATGTCATAGGAAGGAGGAGAAAGATGAAAGCAGATATGATGTGGTGTGACAAGAGAGAGATAATGAGAGGAGAGTGAAGGAGGAGAGGATGCTGAGTGAGCAGGAAACAAGAGAAGGAATTAGATAAGATGTGACAACAAGGAAATAGTGAAGCACAGAACCGGTCATGAAGGGACAAGAAAGACTGAAGGAAAGAAGGAAATGGATGGAAATAAAAAGAAGAAATGAAAGTCAGTAAAGAGAAAGAGAATTGTAAAGAATCTACGATAAAATCGTGAAGAAATGGAAATAATTTGCCGAAAAGGCAAACATGGAGACCCGAGATGAGGAGAAACAAGATAAACAAGTTACTTCTGAGGTTTATTAAGACATGAAAGCAGACAGGGGAGCATGAGGGAGGAGTCAGGAGCACGAAACCAGAGTTCTGACAACTAATAATGCACATGAACGTCAGCAGCCAGCTTATAGAGCGCGTGCAGTCGTCAGCTGATGATATGCAACTCCCTGCCGCTGGTGAGGAGCACGTTTTACCTCACAGCACCGACTGAAACCAAACCAGCTTTTTATGTCTGCAGACAGTCTACAGCCAAACAACACGGTCCTGCCACAGAATCATACAAATCCCTAAAACCAACTTTGCTTTGGTCAAATGTCTTTTTCTGCAGCTTCAAATGACTGGAACACATTACAAAATCTCTGAAACTTGCTTTTAATTCTTTTTAAACACAATTTTAAGGTGATTTTTAATGACAACTGTGAATGTTTTGTTACATTTTAACTCCTCTTTTGATGTCTTAATTTTTTTTCTCCTCCCTCACTTGCCCAACAGGTGCTTAAAGGAAGAGTCCACCCACAGAATGATGTGCCTTCATTTTCTACTCTTCAGTTCTACTTGTCAATCTTCCTCCATACTGCTCGTCCAATGTAATCCAAGTGTCCTGAGTGGGTAGCGTCCAGAATTTACTGGAAACCACATCATTTAGTAGATTTTTATAACCTAAACAGTACAAAATCGCACGTCCATGATGCACGTTCATGAGAGCTCACAACATTATGGAAGCCGCAGCAGACCAGATCGCACATTCTTTGTTTGTTTTAAATCAATATCCGACCCTTCTTGTGTTTGTCTGCAGCTCATTTGCTCTTCGCACAATGTAAACAGTGAATTTCTTCTTCTACGCTTGCGTTATCGGCAGAGTAGGCGCTGAACGCCGCGGCTTCCCTCGTGTCGTGAACTCACATTGGCGCGCTTTGCAGAAGTGTGACATGATAACCGAGTCGTGGTGTTACAAATGTGTGGAGATGACGTAAACAGTTCGTGGCCAGTCTTTACTGATACGTGAAGAACTTAAACCATCTGCGTGTTGTCCAAAATTAACCCAGCTTGCTGAATTACGACAATTTTGGGATTTTTCATATCGGTATATACCGTATGAGTGATAAAAGTCCCCCCCACCCCCATCACTCCAATTCCAAAGTTAATGTTTGTAAATGATTGTATTCATCATAATCAAGAAGGAATAACTGGTTTTCACATCACTCTGCCATGTGTGTAAATGCGAAAAAAAGGGTTTCCATTACACTTTTGCAAAAACTGCTTTATCAAAACATCTGAAAAAAACGCCTCATGAAAGCATAAAAACTTTTTTTGACAATATTTTAATCTCTTTTTTAAATGTTTCCATTAGCGGTTTTTCATTGTGATATTTAGGTTTTGTGCAGTTCCAGGTGTCATGGAAACCCAGCTAATTATTTGCTGTTTGTTGCACCATTTAATGCATCAACATGCTTGCTTCACTCCAACCACGTCCATGGAGATGAGTGCAAGTAAAAAAGGGAATAAGGGCAGGGTCGCACTTGGCAAGATTGGTTTGATCCCGTTTCAACTCACCGGGTGTCAAAAGTCTACTTCAAACGGCCTTCGGTCACACAGTTGGAAACGCACCACTATGCCGCCGTGCCACGCCACGCCACGCCACGTCACGTCACGTCACGCCACGCCACGCCACGCCACGCCACGCCACGCCACGCCACGCCACGCCACGTCACGTCACGCCACGCCACGCCACGCCACGCCACGCCACGCCACGCCACGCCACGCCACGTCACGTCACGTCACGTCACGTCACGTCACGTCACGTCACGTCACGTCACGTCACGTCACGTCACGCCACGCCACGTCACGCCACGTCACGCCACGTCACGCCACGCCACGCCACGCCACGCCACGTCACGTCACGTCACGTCACGTCACGTCACGTCACGTCACGTCACGTCACGTCACGTCACGTTACGTTACGTTACGCCACGCCACGCCACGCCAAGTCAGCAACTTTCCTGTAAACAGTGTTCTTGTGTGTGTCGGGTAACATGTTCTTTGAGACACTCCGTCTCGGCATCGAACCAGCGGACGCTTTTGAAGCCATGTTGTTTCTCTTCTTCGTGTTTTCTGAGTTGCTCGCAGGGTAGCAGGGGAAGCATACATACGTCAGCGGGCGCAGGGCTTCATGTGGGTGAGTTACGTGATCTTTCTGAGCCGAGCAACTGTTGCAGACCACCTTCAGAGGTGGGTCCAGGCATCGCGCCGCCGCCAACGGTCACATTGTTAAAACATGTTACCCCCCCTGCTGTTTGTACCCGGGACATACTCCAACCCTGCCAAGAGGGACCGGCCCTTAAAAAAAGGGCCAAGGTTGCTGTAGATCAGCGGTGGGGAACCCTGGTCCTCAAAGGCCGGTGTCCCTTCAGGCTTTCCATTTCTCCCCGCTCCAGCACACCTGATTCACATCAAATGGATCTAACAGCCAATCAAGTTCTGCATAGAGACTATTGATTTGAATCAGGTGTGTAGGAGCGAGGACAGGCGCAAGACCTGCCGGATGAGGGCCAAGGTTCCCCACCCCTGCTTTAGATGCAGCTCTATTGAAGCGCTCGATGTCTCACAAAAGCCAGAAACATTTTGAAAGAGTCGCTGTTCCAACTGCTGCGATCAGGCAGGAGATGCAGGCAAGGACAAAAAGACTGGAGAGCAGCTTTTATCCTGCAGCCAGCAGGGCATTAAACGCCACTTTAAATGTTTTATGTGCCGTAATGTCCTTCACATGCAATCGAGAAGTGCAGTTACTGACTGCTTCTGGGTCATTTTATCACCATGATGTTCTTGTACATGGAAGTTTATTTTCAAACCTTTTCCTTCATCATTTTTAAACACCAAAACAAACCCAACGTGTCATCCCTTGTTGTAATGCAACGATCAGAATGGCATTTTCCTGTTTGCATCAGTCACTACTGCAGACACATTACAGGCATTTCAGATGCAGCTTACTACCGTTAGAAACTAATGCACCGTGTTCAGGACACGACGATGAGTTAATGAATGTTTTACATCACAGCAGAGTCGGGATGTCACCATTCCTGGAGTTCACAATTGATTGTAAACACTACAATCATTTAATTAATAAGATCCCTCAATATCATGACTTTTAGTGAAGGCTTAGGAACAAACACACCAGTGGACCAGAGCAACTCACACACACAGACGAACAAAATGACATGACTGTAAAACCATAAAGATAAAGGACGTCTGATGGGGAAGCTGGATGTACTCACAGATACATCTTGTTTCCTTATTTTCACCGTTCAGTATTATTTATGTTTCATGCAGCAGCTGTTCTGCTGAAGGACAGCCGGGAGTCAAAGAGCCCGATGTTTTCTTTTCTGTGTCTCTAAACTTTCTAATCTGGTTCAAAAGAAATGTTCAAAACCACTTTCAAAAAGAAATAAGCCTCCCAAGACCAGGTTGAGGTCCTGCAGCCTTTCCATCTGTTTCTCTGAGAGAAATCCAGAGTAAATATGATGGATTTATTTTTTATTCATAGAGCAGAGCTATTGCTATTATCTTGCAATGCTGGCATGAAAATATGGAGACAAAACTTAAAGACCTGTAAGGAGTTTTGATGTGGCTTTACACATTTAGAATGCTGAGAAATTAAATGATACATAATAATAATGATAATATATATATGTATATGTATATATATATATATATATATATATAACACACACACACACACACACACACACAACCCAAAAATGTGAATATCCTGAAAAAGCTCATGTATTTCTGTAATTCAACTTAAAAGTTGCAATTTACATATTGTTTGGACAAATAACATGTGAATCGATATATTTCAAGCTTTTATTTGTTTGGATGTTGCTGATTAGAAGTTGCAGCTTAAGAAAACCTCAAATTCAAAAACTCGAAAAATCTGAATATTGTGAAAAGCTCCAGTATTGTAGGTTCAGAGTGTCACATTCTGATCAGGTCAGTAATACAATCACCTCCATAAGTACCCTGAGCCTTTAAAAAGTCTCTGTGTTGGTTTAGAAGAATTCACAATCATGGGGAAGATGCTGATCTGACAGTTGTGCAGAAAACCATCATTGACTCCCTGCACAAGATGGAAAGACACAAAAAGTGATAGAAAAGAAGCTGGATGTTCTCAGAGTGTCTCAAAGCACATAAATGGACAGTTAAGTGGAAGGAAGAAGTGTGGAAGAAAACGGTGTAGAAGCCGGAGGGCTGACAGCAGCCTGGAGAAGATGGTCAGGAAAGTGTGGAGGACTTCATAAGGAATGGACCTGTGAGCTTCATCAAGTCCAGCATCAATGCAGCCGTCTACCAGGACATTTGGAGACCTTCATGCTTGCTTCAGTGGACCAGCAGTATGGGGATGCAGACTTCATCTTCCAGCAGGACTTGGCACCTGCCCACACTGCCAAAACTACCAAATCCTGCTTCAACAACCATGGATCACCATGCTGGATTGGCCCGCAAACTCACCTGACCTGAACCCCATCAAAAACATGTGGGGCATCGTCAAGAGAAAGCTGAACGGGAAGATACCAAACAATAAAGAAGAGCTCAAGGCTGTGATGGAAGCATGTTTTTTCTTCCAGAACACCTGAAATATGCCACAAGCTGGTAGCATCCATGCCACACCGGGTTAAAGCTGGAAGCATCCATGCCACGCCGGGTTAAAGCTGGTAGCATCCATGCCACGCCGGGTTAAAGCTGGTAGCATCCATGCCACGCCGGGTTAAAGCTGCTAGCATCCATGCCACGCCGGGTTAAAGCTGCTAGCATCCATGCCACGCCGGGTTAAAGCTGCTAGCATCCATGCCACGCCGGGTTAAAGCTGCTAGCATCCATGCCACGCCGGGTTAAAGCTGGTAGCATCCATGCCACGCCGGGTTAAAGCTGCTAGCATCCATGCCACGCCGGGTTAAGGCAGTCATTCAAGCAAAAGGACCCAAACCAAGTACTTAGTACAGATGCAAGATTTTACTTTCGGATGCCTGACTTTTTGTATTTAAAGTCCTTTTTAAACTGATTTCATGCAATATTCTAATTTTTTCAGTTTTAGAATTTGAGGTTTTCTTAAGCTGCAAGTCAGCAACATTCAAACAAATAAAAGCTTGAAATATATTGATTGGCATATTATTTATCTATACAATATGTAAGTTACACGATTACAAGATTGAGTGGATAGTTCATTATTGTTGCACTGTTAGTTTTTTTTATACTTATTGTTATGTTGTATATATCTTATATTGTTTGAAAAAAAAAACAATAGAAAAGTCTATTACAACATTGAATTTCCCTCCTGGGATAAATAAAGTATTTTTCATTTCATTTAATATTATATACTGTATTATAGTAACATATAATAATATATTGTATTATTATCATAATAATAATAATAATAATCATAATCATTATTATTACTGTTATTTTGCTAGGGTAACTGTTGCTGGAAAATCTCTCCTGGTGACGTCCCCCTGCAGAGCCGTTTCTCACGGACCTGTTGTAATGTTGCAGGTGATCAGGTGTCGGCTCTGTCCTCTGCTGGGTTGCAGGCAAGTGAGGGAGAGGAAGATGAGAAGGAAAGTGAGTGGAGAAGAGGAAAGAGATGGAGTGAGCAGAAAGGAGTGGTTTAGGGAGGAAAAGAGGAGCTGATGTGAAGCTTCTACATATTTGATGGGAAGTGGATGCTGGTTTGTTTGGATTATCAAAGTTCAGCTGGAGGTGAGATAAACACATCAACAGAGAGGTCAAAACAGCAGCCTCCACACACACATGCAGACACCATGCACACACACACACACACACACACACACACACACACGCCCCGGCACCCACGCAGAGTCTCTGTGGGCCATCGTGGCCAACCTGTCAAAGAGTGTGTTCATGCTGCAAAATACTAATGGCCACTGATGTAGCCCTGAGATACTGTCAGACCAGCTAACACACACACACACGCACACACACACACACACACACACGCCTCCACCTGCAGCCTCTGATTAAAACCTCCAACACTCCTCTGTCTCTTTGTCCTTCACTTGTTCTGCCTCTCAGCCTTTTTCTTTTCTTTTTTTGCCGGCTTTCTCCCGGCGTGCCCTCTGCTGCCCCGTCCTAACCGTCCCTCAGTCTGCTCTGCTTTCTGAAGTCCAGCTCTGTCTCGCTGCCAGCAGAGAAGTCAAACAGACAGACTCACTGCAGCTCAGTAAAACTACATTTTAAAGGCTGAATCACGCCGACGGAGAGCTGCATCCCCAACGTGCTTCTCTCTAATTTTAGTCCATGAACAAAAACGCAGCAGCTTGTTTGGTCTCCAAATCAACTCAGAACATTTTTCAGTGGAAACTAAAATGCATTTAACCAGCAAACAGGAAATAGAGCTCTGGTTTATGATCACGTTTTATGGGCTAAAGTTCAGTAGAATATCCAGGTTTGCTCCAACCAATCTTGGTTCTGCAGCCTGAGAAAAGCTAACATGACATGAGATTGAATTCTAGTGCTGAGGAAATGATGACGGCCCATGTAAAACAAGCTCTGTTGTTGCTGTCAGCGGTGTGACAAAAGTATTGATACACTAAGATTTTGCAATACTTTATATGCGGTATATCAATTTTAAAAACGCAGTATCAATACTTTTAACAAGTTTCATTATTCTACTACAAAATCTTGCAAGATTTTTTTCTATTTCCAAATATTGATGTCACAATTACAGGTTTTGTTTGGATATCGTCAAAGAAATAATCACGATTTTATGATTATCACGTTTATCGCAATAATGTCTTAATCTCATGGTTCAGACATGATCTTTGATGTAAAGTGACAACATTGAGGAATATTCAGATTAAATAATTGTGGCATTTAATATCGTGATTAATCATGACAGTAAATCTCTATTTTCGCAAAGTTTGCGCTTTAGCTCTGATATTTATGTGCATCTGCAGGTTCAGGTTAAACTTTACACACAGTTGAAAGAACAAGTTAAAATGTGTGTCCAGGTTTTCACAGAACACCCAGTTGTTTGAGATTAGAATGCACAAACTGAAATATGTATTTTTCATATGCACTAATATATGTTTTTATAAACTTATATACTACTTTGTTTTACTGTTTTACTAATTTCACATGAATTTGTGTACATTTATACTATTCCAGCTCAGCTGTGGAAATATTGTATTCAAAAGCACTTTATTTATTTTTTTTTTTTGTCACATCGATTCAGTTGGGTTTTCCCAAAGTGAGAAATATCTGTGTTCAGGGGGACGATTGTAAACGATTTTATGATGAGGTCCAAGAACCAAAGAAAGTTGTCCAAGTTGAATATATAAATCGAATTTCATTGATTTTGACTCATTTTGCTGTTTCACTCATCTTATGTGTGAACAACAGCACAACTTTTAATTCAAGTTGTATTTTAAATTCCTCTGAAGTGACTAGAATCGCAATAAATCGCAGTGTCACAATATCGCAATATTCTATCGTATTGTGAAGTCTTTGCCAATACGCACCCCTAAATAACTGCTTAAAGGAATAGTACACCCACAGAATGATGTGCTTTCATCTTCTACTCACCCTCATGCTGAGTAAGACTCTGGAGCACTTTTTAAGATCTCAAATGCAGCCGGAGATCTGACAGGTTTTCGTTTTCCCCCAACTTTCATATAATGGAGTTCACTGGCAGCTGAACCAAAAACGTCCATAAAAGTCCACAAAAGCTTGTCAATATTCCTCCATACTGCTCGTCCAATGTGATCCAAGTGTCCTGAGTGGGTAGCGTCCAGAATTTACTGGAAACCATCATTTAGTAGATTTTTACAGCCTAAACAGTACTACATTGTAGTTTCTATTTGCGTGTTCCTGCGCGTTCACAACACTTTGGAAGCCACGGCGTTCAGCGCCTACTCTGCTGATAATGCAACCGTAGAAGAAGAAATTTGCTGTTTACATTGTGTTAAAACCGGGACAAACTGTTTAGGCTGTAAAAATAAAAATAGGCTATAAAATATACTAAATAATGTCATTCCGAGTGAGTTATGTTCTACCCACTCAGGACACTTGGATTACATTGGACGAGCAGTATGGAGGAATATTGACAAGATTTTGGGAACTTTTATGGACCTTTTTGGTTCAGTCGCTGGAGAACTCCATTTTATGAAAGTTGGGGGAAAACCCCCCCCCCCCCCCCCCACCAGAGTTCATCCAGCTATTGGTTGTTAATTATGCTGCGTCGTTGCAACATTTAACATGTTTGATATTATCGCAAGCCCAAGACGAGGAAAAGACTGATATAAAACCATCTCAAACTTAACGATAGAGGTATCCAGTAAAACTTCTAGACTTCCAGTCTTAAGTCTGCGACGGTGAAAATCGTTCGGTGTGAGCCCGGCATTACCTTCTGACAGTTTCCATATCTTCATATTCATGCAATGATTCATTGCCATGGTTTGGGTTAATTTGAGAGTAGTTACAGACAGACGCCACTGCAGAGTCCAGTCTGACTCCAGGCAAGAGTTAGTTTAGGCCCTAAGCACTCACATCAAGCTCTGAGTGAGGTGTGTTGTAGGGAAACTTCTAAAACCTGCAGGACACGTTCAAGGATCCCTGGTTTTGTCCGGGTCCAGCTGCAGTCTTATCAAGATGAGTGTTTTTCAAACTGTTTCCAAGCATGCCCCATCCACGTGCTCTGCTGTAGGGATTGGCTGAGAGGGCTGCAGGTCGAGGCCGTGAGTACTGTAAAAACACCCTCGGAGGAAGAATGAATTGTAAAACAACTCTTTACTCTGCTGGACCTGTTTTCCTGCTGCAGCCTAATAAATTATGCAAAAGACAACTCCAGCTTTATGGATTTATTTCTCAACGGTGGTTTTTACAAAGACTCTCCCCGACACAACAACAGCAAGTCCATCCACATCATTTATCAGATATGAAACGGAGGTCAGAAGCTCACTGTTATCATCCCTGCCTCACAGATGACGCCTCGGTTAGCCACTTCACAACAGACTTGCATGCAAGTTTGCAGAATTCAGACCAAATTTTTGGAAGATGCAGCTTTTCCCTGTAAACTTGCATCACATGTAACTGTAATAAACGACACACGATGACTCAGTTCACACATTCTAAAAAGGTAAATCAGAAAAAGCAATTCTAAAGAAGAAAAAAAGGTCTTATTACATGACAACACATTCACATGTACTGTATGCCTGTCACTGTGCATGTGCAGGGTTCAGTTTTTTTTCTGTTTCTTTGACAGTAATGGCGTACTTAACTCCACGGGGAACCCAAGGAAGATAAAAAAACGCCAGATTCTCTCTTGTTACTTGAAGTGATTCAACTCTGAAAATGGGCAGGTGGACAGACTGGGCTGAAAGAGAGCGAGAAAGCAGCCCCAAAACCCCGAAAGACCTTCAGAGAGCCTGGAGTGCTCCTGCTCAAGACCACTCCAAAAAAATACAAGAAAACTGCTTGGGAGAGAAATACAATGCTAAGAGGTGGCTCAAGACTTCTGCACACGAACATGTTTGATTATTTTTGGTCTTACTTTACCGTACGATAAGGAAGGTCAGTTTAATCCGAGTACAGAAGCAGCACACCTGCTGAAGGGAGATATTTTGTTAAGCTTCTGACCCCTGGCCTCTCTCTCTCTCTCTCTCGCAGTATCTCCTCCTTTTATTCAGGTGTGCATGGAGGAGATGATGGCCTAGTTTTGGCTGGTTAGGCAAAATCAATTTACATATTCATATACACAGCTACAAACACACACACACACACATGTACATAGTGGTGGTGAATGAGGGAGCAGGGGATTTCTCTACTCAAAGAGATGGAGAAGAAAAGAAAGAAGAAACACTGAGGGACAGTTGATAATGCCTCATTTCTTCTTTTACTGGAAAATTCCATTAGGAAAATTTCCGAGTCAATGACTCCAATGAATGAATAGCTTAAATGAATAGTTTCTGTGGATTCAACTATTTTAATTGAAGCAGTCTGAATCCCTGAAAAGCAGTAAAGGGTTTATGCACTTTCCAAAAGAAAGATAGAGAGAAAAGTTGAAGTATTGGGCTGAATTTTAGCCATTTGTATTTTTATGAAGTAAGAAAATTATTCAAAGCACACTGTAAACAGAAAACAAATCTGCATGCAGAAGAGCCACAAACGTCCCCTCAAACACACACAGAGCTGTGTAAACACATTAGGATGAAACTTAATTCAATTTCCATGTAATCCCAGTGGAGTTAAACACCTGAGGCTGAATGCATTAAACATGTAGCTTCGTGGCTAAAACTGCACACACAAAGGCCAGAATCTGAAAAGTCAAACACGCATGTTGTTCTTTTTCTA